>OY728138.1:918713131-919338131 GCA_963277665.1 Viscum album | reverse complement strand
TTCCTTCTTCATGTTGAAGGAGAGATAATACCCCCAAGTCCCTCCATCAATAGGTCCCAGAGTGGCAACTAGAACCAAGGGTATAGAATCACACGTAATCTGGAATGAATTACTCTTTTTTGTATAATCGGGAGATAAGATAATAAATACCAAAAAACACCAAAAAATAAAGTAAAATTAAAGCCAAAAAAATCCATTATAATATGCATGCTCCAATAATAAGTGCTACAAGTGCAAGAAAGCTCCAGGGGTATGTACCAGTGAAGAGAAAAAAAGCAGCAAAAACTATTCTAACATCTGAACTAGTACGGTCGCAAACAATCTCTTATGTCCTCCTAGAAACCTGAAAGTAGATTTATATATATAGGTTTTGTATACAGGTATACACAGAATGGAAAAGAAAAGTCTCTCATGCACAAGTGGGGATCCATTCAACTACTCTATGAGAAACAGGATATAACGGATGCTCTTAGCAAAGAAACTGACCACCCAAACTCACCATGTAACACTCCCCAAATAACAATGTTCAAATAATAGTAATAATTCATCGATGTTTGGGTACCCCACATCACATTCCCATTGGTTATTGAATACATCCTACATATCAGACCCTACCTACCATTTTCACCACAGTCCCACTGTCATTCCCCACCCACACCCATCTCGGACACCAAAACCACCAAACTCTCCCACAAACACCTGGTACATACCCACATGTAACTGTGCTGATAGACACTAGGGATAGTACAACTACCTCCACGATCGAAGACACCTGGCCCCGAGCAAATACAACCATGCTCGAAGACACCTGGTCCTCTTATAGAAGACACTTTAGAAACAACATGCCCGCACACACATGAACTAAACACCACAATGTTTCCTACCTGAAGAATCATGGGCTATAATAGACATCAGGCCATCACATAAAGCACGAAGAGACTTGGGCTAGTCGGGAAAGGGAGAAAAAAGGAGCTAATAACCATCCACTCAAAGGAGTGATGGAAAAAACACCCCCACCATGAAATGGGGATATTAAGCAAGAAATAATCAACTTAGGAGGGGCGTGAATAAGAAAAATATATTCTAAATAATACATATAGGTTAAAAATAACTCTTCCCAACCTAGGGGTTCCAAAACCACCCCATACACAAACACCCATGTTACTATTCACTCATAAGAACCACCATAGCCACAACCGAGTCACAACTCATTCTGAGAAAAAAATCCCTCATTTAACACATTATAGTTTTCATATTCTAGATTTTCCATTTAAAAAAATCTTCACTATCAAGCGACTAACTGACATTGACACAATCTAAGAAGGAAAAAGATCTAACTAGAAATTGAAAAATTCACACTAGGTTCTTTGGTAAGTCACAACAACAAAATGGATATGTGAAATCCCTCAAATTACTGGAACCAAACAAATCCCCAAAATACGGGCCCACATGACCACAGATCCACAAACCAACAACTGCACCACAAAAGGGGATCCAATCCCCATCCACGTCACCCACAAAGCATCATGCAGATCAACTACACATGCTAAAATGACAGAGTAAGGGATTTTTACAAATCATAACATGCCATTCATTGAGTATATTTTTTCTATTTGGTTAACCGGGGTGATCACACAAGGATACTTGTTCACTATACATCTATTTAATCAACAAATTTTATTTGATTAACCAATTTCCATGTTACAGCCATTCAATAATCTAATTAGACAGGGGTCCATTAGTATTCAAATAAATACCTCCAACAACCATAATTTTTAGTGTACCGAATCCCATTCAATTCATAATATATAATAAAGGGTAAAATAGTACATCAGCAACATCAAACACACCCCTCCATTATTTAAAAGTCCATTTATTAATTTCATTATGGTTTGGATTCATCCATCCCTATAGGAACATTATCATACCCACTTTCCAGGATACACAATAATTAGTGGTGAAGGAATAACCCTACATGGATGATCAACTATGAACGATATTCACCACACACCAAAAATTAGGGATACACAACTTGTCGGGGAGGAACTTTGGGGATTCCATGACAGAATAAGAAAGGCACTAGAACAGGCACACCACTATCTTAAGGAAGGGGGACTCCAAGTCCACTAAGTAAAGAAAAAAAGTGACTATCCAAGAAGAAGGAATAATTCTTTTGCATTAATAATCATGATCCTGGAGTTATGAGATATGAAATCATGAATATATTTAAAAGTGTATTGTGTTTTCACCACACTATTGGATGGTTATACACGTTGGAATTAATTTTTTTTAATTATTCTCATCGTATTGGTGGCCATAATGGTAATGAGTTAATTAATTTCCATTAAACATTTGAAAACATTTAATATTGGTGGAACATGAAGTTTGGGAAAAGGGTGTGGCATTGAGCAAAACGCCACATGTTTTAGTAAGTCAAGGGTCGCCTAGATATTAAATTATTTTAGTTATCATTTATGGGATTTTAATGGATTTGAAAGGGTTATAAAAATTGATTTATATTAAATGAGATGTTTCATGAGAAGAAAAATTTGGAGACTCAAAAATGAACAAGGGTGGGACCGTTTGGTGAGACACATTAAGAAGGTCAGCATCTTGATGCCACCCTCATGGTGCTACTGTCACGGTGTGACCCTCATGAGGCCACCGTCACGGTGACACCCTCATAGGGTCAATGTCATGGTGCCACCCTCATAGTGTCATCACATGGTTCCACCATTTCGTTGGGAAACCATGACTGTGTGGCAACCACAGTTCCACCGTCAGATTGGTTTCGTGACCAGTGCCACTGTCACAATTCCACTGTTTCGGAGGAACCATTTGATGGTACTAAGATTTTGTGAAGGCACTATAACAGGAGGGTCTAGGAAATTACAAATAATATGGAATGTTTACTAATATTAACAAATTAAACTACATCAATAATTTTCCAGATGTTTTATTTAAATGCAATTTGGTCAATATTATCATAGGTGCTAAAAGAGATTACATGCAATTTAGTACTATAAACTTCTCACACGTGATGGATATTGGTGACCAGGAAATACATTATCTGTATACCTTATCATCACAAGAGAAAATTTTATATTAAATGGTTGATTTTTTGGATGAAGGGTGGAGTGTAGTTTCTCATGTAAAAAAAGAGATTTGTATGATATGGGTAATGAAGTGGAAGACGTGACCTCTGACATTGAATCTCATCAATAGCAAGAAATAGAGTTATTTGTCCATCATGATTTTGAAAATATTATTCTTTCAAGGGTGGATGATGTTGATGATGTAATGGAGTATAAAACAGAAATGATTTAAGGGGAAAATTACTTTCTGTACTGTTATCCTTTCATTTATCAACCACTTATTTAATTTGTGAAATCATTAATGATCATTGTTATGTATATTTTGTTTATTAGTAATATTCATCTGTTATCATGTTTATTTTTTTTATGAATGCATATTTTAAAATAAATATTTTAAACTAATTTTATTTGATTATATTATTGTAATGCCAAGGAGGAAGAATCACATTGTTTCATTGACCACAATGACATATGAAAATCCATATGTCTCCATCTCTACAAGATATGAAAGACCATCTACTTCCCCATACACCGTATCTCACAGAACTTATGAGCATCCTTTTAGTAGACCAAGAAAATCCTTACCTTCCAGGACCCTCAACATTGATAGAGCTGCACGACACTTCTAGTTCTTTATGAGGATACTGGAGGGTGATGATTATAGGTTCAAATTTTTATATGAATATATTTATTTCACATGTTTTATAATATATTTGTTTGTTCACAAAAATATGGAAACAATGAATCTTTGGGGAAAAATATGAAATGATCATATGTGTGTCATCTGACCAGCGAGAAGATATTTTTTCCATTTTATTTGTATGGGGTCCCTATAGATGATGTCGTAGGAATACTTTTCCACATTTTGGGTCAGCTAGTTGTAGAGAAGATTTCCATTCCTATTACATATAATGATTGGAGGTATGTTACTTCAACAAGGGAAAATGATATTTTTATTCATAAATAATGGTAATTTTAAATCATTATGGTGTAATTCAATGTCATTATGTTATTAAATTAAAATATTTTTAAAATGAATTTTTTTGGGTAGTTGTTTTTCGACATTACTGTTCCTAATGAGCTAGCACGAAAGTAGAAATTTAAAAATCTAGGCAAGAAATGGAAATTCATTAAATGGATATTGTGGGTGTGATGTCAATGATACTTCATTCAGTTCCAAAAAATGTATGAAATGGTAAAAAATATGTCACCCCAAAGAGAAATCGAATGTTTTTGTTGACAAATGTCGTTATGAGAAGCAGATGGTATTTAAATATATATTATTATATTAATCTCATTTTACATTTATACATGTATATTATAAAGATATTACATTTCATACAATACTATTAAATTAAAATTTATTTATTTAAGGATATTTCACAGAATAATGCATTGATCTATTCTATGCAAATCATCTCATACACTACATGGTTAAAGAGGTTTTTTAGAAGCTGGTCAGCTATATAAATATATTCATTAGTATAAATATTTTTAATAAAATATAATATGTTTATTATATTATAATTGTTGATTTATGTTTATTAAATGCAGTCATAGAGTTTAGGGAACCCATCATTCTGTACCAATCTATGGTTGTATATTCATAGAAAACCTGATGAATGTTTGGTTAAATAGTCTGACGATTAAGTCAGGGAAATAGTTTTTTATTATAATAACATATTTTCAATTTTAACTATGTTAATATACATATATATATTATAATATTAATAATATTTAATTTATAGGTAAAAATTAATGAACTATGGGATGCCAACCCCATGCTGCCCTACTCAGACTTTTTGACTGATCATGTTGGTCAAGTTATTGGGAAGAAGAATCCCAGTCGAGTGCATGGGATGGGTATAGGACCCATACCATAGGAGTTCTTTAGTATAATAATGGGGAATGATGGCCCATATACTCCTGGTTATAGTCAATCCATATCCTAAAATGCGTAGAGAGATTTAGTTTCAAGAAAAAACAAAGTTGAGGATCAAGGGTGTCAGATATCCCACTACAAGAAAACGGTCGTTTCGCATCGGTTTATTCACGGTCGTTTATAAACCTCCGTGAAATGCCTTAAAATATTGTTTAATTTTTTTTAAATTTTTTTTCAATTTATTTCGAGGATTAGTGGTGTATTTTTAAAAAAACGCAGCGGAATTGTGGCAGTTTGGGAAAAAACCGTCGTTAAATCACTGTGAAATGAAAGGAAAAAAAACAAACAAACCTAAGAATCCCTGAAATCAATAAACCAACGATAACTTTTGATCCAGGCATCTGTTGGAGCGCCACTACCAATCAAATAGAAGATCATACAGAGATCTATAATCACGTATAATCAAATCCATGAGACGGTCAATGGTGCGGAAGATATGAGAGTTATAAAAAATTGAGAAATGTTCTCCAACTTCAAACAACCATAAATTTTGCTTCAGGCGTCTGTTTGGGCTCTACCACATATCAAATCGAAGATAGTGAAGAGAGATACACACTAATTAAATAGAAGAATGCTACCTTTATGTTTTTTGACCCCAAAACCCCTCCGAAGGCCACATAAAACCCATTTCTATCACCGGTGTCCCGTCAGACTTGTCTTCAAACGGACCTAACGTTCAATCCGTGTGTCTGTTTGGACTCCTCCGCCTGCCAGATAGTAGTTCGTTCCATGAGATTCAGTTTGAGTAGTGGTGGAGCCCACATGAACTCCTGGATCATAAGTTAAGGCTTTTTTAGTGGGTATCAGGTTTGTTATGTTTTTCGATGCCTCATTTCTAGCACCTGTTCCCCGTCAGCTATTTTTAAATAGTCATAACTTCCGATCTGCCTCTCTATTCGGTCGCTTTCACCTATCAGGTCAATGATCATTTCATGACCATTGATTAGACTGGTCGCGGATCTAGAATGGACTCTTTAATAATAAGATATCTCCCTTAATATGAGTCCAATGTTTTTGTCACTTTATGACCGTTTTGACGTGTGTTAATGGTTACTCCATTTATTACTGTTTATTTGGGTTTCCATGACTTGTTATCTTTATCAATGGTTTTTTGTGGGTTTTCTAGAGTTTTCATGTGTTTTCATGCGTTCTCATGCTTTCTAATGAATCGTTCTTCATGTTTCTCCATCCGTTTTCATGCATTTTCATGATTTTTCATCCCTTATCACGCCTTTTCATACTTTTTCATCTGTAACATTAATTATTTATTATTTATTATTTATAATGTACTTTAATTTATTTATTATATATTATTTGTTACTGGTTATTTATTATTTAGTATTTATATTTATTTTTTATATTTATTTATTATATATTATATATTATATATTATTTATTATTATTATTAATAAAATGTTATTATTATTAATTATATATGTTACTGGTTATTTATTATTTATATTTATATTTATTTATTATTTATTATTTATTAATTATTATATATTTTATTTATTATTTATTATTTATTATTTATTATTTATTATTTATTATTTATTATTTATTATTTATTATTTATTATTTATTATTTATTATATATATTATTAATTATTCATTATTTATTATTTATATTATTTATTATTTATTATTTATGATTTATGAGTTATGATTTATGATTTATTATTTATTATTTGTTATATTTTATTTATTATTTATTATTAATAATAATAATATTTTATATATTATATGTTATATATTATATATTGTGTATCATTATTTATTTATAATTATTTATTATATATTATTTATTATTATTAATAATAAATTATTATTATTATTATTATTAAAATATTATTATAATTATTAATATTTGTTAGTGGTTTTATTAATATTTATTAAGTTTTTATTAATTATTAATTATTAATTATTAATTATTGTTTATTATATATATTATTTTTAATTTTTAATTTTTTATTTATTATTTTTTATTTATTATATATTATTTATTATATATTATATATTATTATTTTTATTATATTATATATTATTTATTATTTATTATGTATTATATATTATTTATTATATATTATGTATTATTATTTATTTATTATTTATTCTTATTTATTGTTTATTATTTATTATGTATTATTTTGTATTTATTATTTTTATTATTTATTATTATTATTATTATTTATTATATATTTATTATTATATATTATTAATTCTTGATTATTATTTATTATTTATTATTTATATAATTTTAATTATTAAATATGTGTTATTTATTATTTAGTATTTTTATTTATTTATTATGTGTTGTTTATTATTTATTATTTATTATTTATTATTTAATACTTTGTTATTTAGTATTCACTATTTATTTACTATTTATTTATTATTTATTTATTATTTATTATTATCTATTATTTATTATTATTATTATTATTATTTGTTATTTATAATTATTTATTTTTTATTGTTTATTAGTTATTATTTATTATTATTTATTATTTATTGTTATTAATTATTAATTATTTATTAATTATTATTATTTATAATTATTTATTATTTATTTATTATTTAATTATTTAATTATTTTTTATTTATTATTTATTATTATTTATTATTATTTATTGTTTATTATTTATTATTTATTATTTATTATTTATTATTTATTATTATTTATTATTATTATTTATTTATTATATATTACTTTTTATCAATTGTTAATTGTTTTTTATTATTAATTGTTTATTATTTATTGTTTATTTATTTATTTATTAATAATTATTAATTATGTGTTATTTATTAATTATTAATTATAATTTAGTATTTATATTTTTTTATTATGTGTTGTTTATTATTTATTATTTATTATTTATTATTTAATACTATTTTATTTAGGATTTCTTATTTATTTATTATTTATTTATTATTTATATTTATTATTTATTATATGGTATTTATTATTATTTATGGTTTATTATTTATTATTTATTATTATTTATTATTTATTATTTATTATTATTTAATATTTATTATAATTTATTAGTAATTATTATTAATTATTTATTATTTATTATTATTTATTGTTTATTATTT
This sequence comes from Viscum album, assembly GCA_963277665.1. Taxonomy (NCBI): domain Eukaryota; kingdom Viridiplantae; phylum Streptophyta; class Magnoliopsida; order Santalales; family Viscaceae; genus Viscum; species Viscum album. Next base: position 919,329,995 of record OY728138.1, on the reverse strand, counting down.
CTTATTTCTTATTTATTATTTAATATTTAATATTTAATATTTGTTTATTATTATTTTTTATTTATTGTTTTCTGTTTATGTTTTATAGTATTTTATTTATTATTTACTAATTATTCATTATTAATTATTAATTATTATTTAATATTTAATATTTAATATTTATTTATTATTATTTATTATTTATTGTATTATTATTTTATTGTATTATTATTTTAATTTCATAATTTTATTATTTTATTATATTATTTTCATAATTTAATAATTTATATAAATATTATTATAATTTATTTGTTATTTATTATAAAAATTTGTAAATAATAATATATAAATAACTCAATAAATAAAAAATAAATATATAATTATTAAGTATTGATTATTGATTGTTAATTATTTATTATTGCTTACTGTTTGGTTATTATGGAGTTTATATCTATTAGTTATGTATTATTTGTTTTCTCAATTAGTATATATAAGTATGTTAAATTCTGTTTATTAACCACATGGCGAGCTTGTTGGAGTGGTAAAGTCTTTTGAAAATACGCAAAAAGTTAGGGGTTCAAATCTCACAAAATGTAGTATTTCTTTATATGGCATGGGCATATACAGGTGCATGTGCATGGGCAGGTGCATGTGCAAGGGCATGTGCATGTGCATGCATTGATAAAGTAAATAAAATAAATAAAATAATAACGAAATAAATAAAATAAATAAAATAAAATAAATAAAATAAAATAAAATAAAATAAAATAAAATAAATAAATAAGAAATAAAATAAATAAAATAAATAAAAAATAAAATAAATAATAAATAAAAAAAATCAAAAAAATAAAATAAAAAAAACTACCGCCAAACGTTCTACGACGGTTTTGAAAACCACCGGGAATAGTTTCCTGACGCACAATTTAGTAGTGGTTTTGAAAAACCGCCGCCAATCCATTTTGCGGTGGTTTAAATCACCACGAAACAGAAAAATAGACCATCGCTAAACACGCATTTTTCTGTAGTGTCACCTTCGAAAAAAACATTTGTTGATTTATATAAAAAGACGGATGGATCTATCCCAAGTGATATTGCATTGATGACTTATGGTTGTGAGAAGGTAAATCCAAAAAATTAAAATTCATTCAGTTTAAAAAAAATAATTTGTATTAAGTTTAAATATAAATATACAACAGTATTTAATTTTCAATATAATTTTCTTTCACGTGCTTGTATAATGATGTACAGATGAAGGTGGAGAGGGTGAGAAGTTGTATTCATCAATAGATAATGATTAATAGTTTTGCTGATAAGTTGTTAAAATTTGGAATCATTTGGTTTGATTATGTATCATTAATGTCACAGAGTAGTCTCCAAATATATTTATTCTATGTTTCATGTGTGGAACATAGTAGTCAAAAAACATAAAATTCATTTTAGTTATGTTATGGTGTGTATTTTAGTATTTTTGATGGTTGATTAATCAATATTGTTAGATGGATTATATTATTCTGTAATATAAACTCTACACATGGCTTTTTAGGGTACTGTTACAGGTGATGCAGAACAAGCAGCTGTTTTTTATTTGTAAATATATATTTTGCGGTGGATTTAAACACTGCTAAAATGTGGTTTCTTTTTATTGGTGATGGATTAAACCAAAACTAAATTATAATGTGCACATATTTTTAGTGATAGTTTTGTGGTTATAGGAGTATACTTTGAGGAAAATTGTATTTTTTATCGACAGTTAAAACCACCGCTAAAAATATAGATTTTTTTCTTGAAACCGCCGCTAAAACCTCACAAAACCACCTCTAAAAAGAATTGTAGAAAACATAACAAAAACCACCCCTAGATTCAAGAAACCACAATGTATTGGCTTCTAAAACCCAATTTAGTAGTAGTTTTGCGAAATGGATGTGGAATCATATGGAGGATGTTTAAACTGCAACCATATAAAAATACATCTACTAGGATGTGTTTTTTATAGTGTGACTACAAAAAATAGGACATAATGCACTTTAGTTGTTTTGGGGAGTTTGATGGAAAAATCAATGGTGATATATTCTATTTAAATCATCGTAGGAGAAATTTCCATAAATCACTGTAGAAAAGTTTCCCTCATCTACATTCATTTATACCATAAACCGAGATACATACTATAAAATTTCATTCTTCATTCTATCCCACTAGAACTACTATTCAAGATATCTATATATATTTATACATTCCTTATTAATGGAAAATTAAGGAATATTTTTTCCCTCTAAAATATGTTTTTTAGAATTAGGTATTTAAATAACACATACATGATTTTTGAACTATATCATTCCTTCATAATAATGTTTAAAATGATGAATTTTTTTGACCATATTCTATAGATATATATATTTGTTATGTGCCACTTAAATCCTTACATGGATAGAAGGTTGAACACTTATTTGTGCATGATATTATTTTCCCCTTCCTTCATGATTTCAAGATACATCCTTTGAAAACCCATAAATATTGGATATTTTTTATCCTTATAATTGATAATATAGAATGATCTTTTCAACTCAATGCATCGACCACCTTGTTCACATTCCTAGGGTGGTATGTATTAAGAGATCATAATCCTTATTTAGTTGTAATAATTATCTCTGAATCATGTTCAAATATTTCTAGGCATATATATATATATAACATTTAATATTTGTGTATATATCATACCATTCTATATAATTGAAATTCAGCTATATCATTAATTAAAAAATTACCAAAGAAAAGTATATATCATGACATGGGTAAAATTTCTCATGAATTATAAATTTCCCATGGGCATAAACTACAATCAGATTATATTAATTGATAACACATTATAATACCTTATTTGATGTATAAATATAAATTACAAACCATTTTCCACTACAATGTAATGTAATAACATGTGTTATGTCTTGATTTCTCTTCTATTCCTTGAAAATATCATTTCATTCATTAGTCCTATGGAATATAAATCCCTTTCAAGTAAATATTTTGATTGTATTATATATTCTTCGAAAATTCACTTAAAACCACCAATAATATCTAACAAAAGAAAAAATACTACATATCCTAGTCCACGTGGATGGTTTGGGCCGACGTTCCATAGACTCCATATTTGATGGATCCACCAATATACCCTCTCTTGATATTAGATGTTAAAAAATGTGAAAAATTTAATTCAAAATTTTCAGGAATTAAAATGTTCACACAATAAATCATTATTTTGGGTCATCATCACAATCAAGAAATAATTGGTATACTCTTACTTTCTCATTGAATATATTTTAATATCACATATGATGACTACCACAAACTAATATATGTGATCTAAAATGACTATCTTAACTAAATCAATTGATATAAAAGGGGAATTAGAAAGACCAAATGGGATTACTATATACGTATAGTGCCCATTCCTTTAATGAAATACATTCCTAGGCATGTAATCTTTATTCAACCTTCTACTGATGATATACAGAATGGAGGTAAATTTTGGAAATGTATTGAGCATAAGGAAGTTAATAGAAAAATAATATATATATAGTGGAGGATAATTTCTTTTAATTATGATATTTTTTCAGTTCTTGATTATAAATTTTGAGTTTCATATATCTATATTTCTTTATAACAAAATGAACTGGTTCACCCTAATACAATACAGATGGATGAAGGAGTCCCCTCTCAATATTCTCTTGGAGTTACATCGTTAATTCTTATAACACAATTAGGGATATTCTATAAGGAGTTATGGAAATAGGTTTAGTACTATGTATGGATTCTATTGAGAACTCAACAACACATTTTTTATAAGACTAGGGAACCCTTTTGATAAGACATTGAGAAACCACCTAAAAATAAACATAGAATTGATGTTGAGTTTCACCCAAAACATAGGGGACAAACACCCATATTAATACAAATCAAGTCCTATACAGTGGTTGTAATTTCAATTGGATTTCTATATTCATCATTTCACAAGTATATTATGATATGTTGGATCCAAATATCAAAAATAACATCCTTTCATTATAAATTAACTTTTGGTTTATGTAAATAATGAAAATATATGCCAATGATAACATCAAATTAATACAAAGTGATAATGATTTGATTTTATGGATGAGAATTCACAAAAACATAAAATTAAAAAGACTCATAGACTTTAGATGTGATCATTATACCATTAAATGTTTTCATATCTAATTTAAATATAATTTTTGAGGATAGAAATTAACATTAATAGTTATGTGTCATTATATAAGGTAACATAACTAAATAATATCAAATAATATAACTCAAAATTTGATCCTATTGGTTTCCTCCCAACTCTGTTTTTCTATCATCAGTATTTTTTTAAAACCCAAATGGTTCTAATTACAGTAAAGAAACATTAATTAGAGTGTTTATCATAAAAAATACTTCATATGATGTCTAAAACTTGAAACCGTCTTTTTCAAAGAGTTAAACCTTTAGTTTAACCTATTTCATTGATTCTTATCATCTATTAAAAAAATATTGATAGTTTCTAAAGTGATTGTGAATTTCCAAAGAATATACCTATAGAGTATCAATCCAGGTGTGATGCAAGGCCTATTTTCATGCATTAGTTGATGATCGAGTGGGAGGCCAATGTTACATTTTTTTGGTTATTACCCAAAGGTAAGACTGTTATAGATCCACATCATTATGTTATATCTCATGTGTGATGAATTTTAATGGAGACCACTAACTCTATCCATCAGAAAAATTCCAGTATATTTTCTTATATGTAGAATTGTCTTTAGACATATTCATGAAAATATCCATATACATCTTCCTAGGGATCAGAGTAATGTCTCCACATACTTGTTTATAGTGGATAACTAATCTTATCATATGATACCAACTGTAATACGTAAAATTTTTATTTCTATATATTAAAACTATATATTAATAATCATTTAATAAAATAGAAACACTTATTAGAATCCCAATATATTAGTGTAATTTTAATCATGGATTCATGAAAATAATGTTCGTAAGTGAATTTCATCATCTCCCACCATGTTCTTCAAAATTAGATCCCCTCTTAAACATATCATATAGGAATCCATTCATCATAACCTTGGGAAAGGAAATATAAAAAATGATGAGATATAATTCTTATTATGTTTAAATAAGAGAGATATAAATGATAACTTAAGAGTAGTTTTATTATAAGTGTATAAAAAAATGAGATTAAAATATTTAAAAAATTTATTTTATATCGAACATCATAATCAAGAGTCATGGAATAAAACATGTTAGTTCATAAAACATTAATCATAATGGAATCACATGACATGATCTACGAGAACATAACATTACATTAAGACATAATTTGTGGAATTAAAATTAATCACATAAATTAAATTCCTAAGTAGTCATGGATCACTTCTATGAAATCCATACTAGAATGGGTTCACTCCCCAAACCATATTAATTGAAAAATTTCACTCCCAAGATTATCATTGTGGAAAATGTTCCTTATTTAAATTGGTTTACTCCACATTCCATTCCTTTTTATATTATCATATATTAATATTTACCCAATTCATTGGAAGTATATATTCTTACCACCCATCACAGAATTATAATCATAAAAATGTCTTCTACAAGATTATAGAATATTCATTATATCATAACCCATATAAAGTAAATGGGTTTCATAAACTTTTCATCATTGAATAAAAAAATAAAATGAAATGTGTTTTATAATGAGTTCATATGTTCGTCATAGCATAACCCATAGAAAATGAACATGTTTCATTTAAATAATATCATAAGAAAAAATCATTCTAGGAAAGAATGAGGTTTCTACCATTGGATCATATATATGGTTAGAAAAACTTATAACAATGTTTTCTTTATTTTATGATTGTAAATTCCATAACACTTTTAGGAAAAAATTCTTGAGGAAAATACAATTTCTATTTAGAAATCCCTTATTTAAAATTTATAAGTTTTTTAAATATTATATAAATAATTTTATTGTAATATTACAAGGAAAAACTGAAAACAAAACTTTAAATAATTTACTTTTAAGGATGAAAAAATATTCTTTTCATTCCATGTACTTTAAAATAGGGATTCCGTTTAATGTTTTATTTAAAAGTAAAAATTTAGCTGTCTGAAAAAAAAGATTAATTCCATATAATTTTTTAAAATTTACGGGATGAGTAATTATATCCTTAATCAATAAATTTATATTATAAAAAAAATTAAAACATTTCAAGAAAACAAAAGCATGGAATAAAAATAATTTTCGAACAACGACATAAATAAAGTCACTATTTATTAAACACATTATATTTGTCATTTTAATCCTATAAGATTGAAAAATGAAAGCAATGAAGTTTTTTCTAGAAATAATTAAGTTTATGAAAATTCCGGAGTTTATTAAGATGTATATCATATTACTTTACCATTGAAAACTTAATCATAAATAAGATCAATAAGTAATGACATCGTAACAGATAATTTTATAAATTTAGAAACATTTGAATCGTATGATCCATGAAATAAAGAACCATATATATATACCATTATTTTCATGATAAGAATCATAAATTCATGGGATTTATATACACTATGGAAAAAAATAAGTTGTAAATATGGTATGTGTCCTATAAAAATAAAACTGAGATTAAAATCCCTTACATAAAGTATATAATTTCATAATACATTCTCAAAACTCTTATACAATAAATATTTATTTATTATAATTATAAAAATGAATCATAATCACATATATCATACCATATTTCATTTTATTATGTCCTTTTATTATATATCTACTTATAATCCCATGATAAAATTTCATTTCAGGTAATAACTATTTGGTTTTTATGTATGTTTTCATTTAATATTTTCAGTCATTTTACAATGATCATGGTTAAATAATACCCATAATTTCAAATATGATATCAATATAATATATTATATATATATATTTATATATTTATAATAATATATAAAATTTAGAAATAAAAAATTAATTATATTGTTCATGGTGACCATAGGTCATTTGTATGCAAGAATGTTATTTCCATTTTAATTACAGATGGAATGAAAGAATGGTAAAAATTAAATAAAAATTATTGATAATTTATATATCATTTATATAATATATATTCATTAAATATATCATTATAACAATTTTTGTTGAAATAAAATGAAAATAATATCACATAACTTCATGGAGGTGGTTGTCCAAGCATAAACCAGAGCAATGTAATCGTTTTCTGAATGATAGGAAGGTAATAATGTATATGTGATATTATAATCATTAAATTATAATTATTTAATAGCTAAAAATTTAAATCTATCATCATATCCACTGGTGAGAGGTGGTGATTTAAAATTAATTACATCAGTTCGCATGGTAGTGGTCTGCCAACACATGATTGAAAATTTCATATTTTATTTGATAGAATAAGAGATGGTATCCATTATTAAATTAAAATAAAAACAATATAATTATATGGTATATATGCGTGTTATTATATTGAAATCGTTAAAACATGAATTAATTTGGAAGGAGAAGATATAACAAAGAAATGGATTAGTGAAGACAGTTACCATTGCATAAAAACCCTCTTTTGGATCTCTTATTTAGAACCATAGGGTTGATTTTTTCAAATAATAGTATTTATTGAACATTTATATGGTTCTTTGGGAAATATATCTTGTCTTTTTTTATTGATCCAAAGGTATTAAGTGGTATCAATAAGTGAGGGGAGTGAGAGTGGTATTTTTTACATATAAAAACTATTCAAAAATGGAAAGTCACTTCTTAAGTCAAATGCCCTGAAAATTGATGAATAAAATAGTGTAGGGATGATATGGTTGATAAAAGGCTCAGAAAAATACACATTGTTTAAATATGTTATACTCTTATCCTTTATGTTTACACATTTTTTTAATTTTAGTTTTCACTATGATAAAGGATCTATTTTTTTACCGAGGAAATTTATCTTTGTAAGACTAAAAAATGAAGCTTATTAGATAATATATACCCACTAAGACAAAATATTAAATTTATATTATTAAATAAAATTCATATATATGTTTAATATTAATTTAAATACATGCATATGGAACACGAAAACCCCCATTTTAATGATAACCATATTTTTTCTATTTTTACAATTTTTATTACAATATAGTAGTTTTATATTATTTTATAGTACATATTATTCTTATTCAAAATATATAATCCTTTTTATTACATTACATTAACATAAGTGGTATTATTTAATTTAAAAATAAAACGCCATGTATGCGATGACTATGTGTTTTTCCAAAAATAAAATTTTTACAAGTATAAAAATTATTCATATCAATATATAAATATAAATTTATTAAAATTAAATAATTTGGATTAATTATAGAATAATACAAGTAATTTAACATTAAAACAGCTTTAAAACAAAATTTTACTTGACAAATGATCTGAATGAGATAACACTTTTTAATAAAAACAAGTATTTTTAGTTATTCATTAAAAATATGAACTTTTTAAAAAAATATAAAAAATTTAACACATGAAAATTTTGAAATTTTAATCCAAATATGATTGTCAATTAATAATATACTTTTCCAAAATAATAAAATATTATTTTATTTTTTGTTATAAAAAATAAATAAAAATAATTTTTGGAGATAAATGAATTTTCAATGCATATACAGATAATCTAAACATGAGTTCTTATTTATGAAAAAAAAATTATTTATCTAAAAACAAAATAAATTATTTTCAAAATTTGGTTATTTTTATTCATACTATTATTTTTATTTTCTATGATATAATAGATATGTTTAAATAATAATATTAATAGTATATTTCACTTCTCTAAAATTGTGTGTCACAAAGAAAATAAGAAATCTATGAAACAAAATATATTCAAAAAAAATATATCATAAATTCTCATGTTATTACATTTATATATATAATATAATATATTTAAATAATTTAAGGATAAATTAGTTAGAAATGATGATGATAGATTTATGAAACTTATAGGATGAGATACCAACATATACATAAATTATATTATGAAATTGAATTCATCTATAGGTTATAATTATTAAAAATATGACTTATCATATCCATTACATACGCAATAATTCCTTTATACAAATCAATAATTACATTATTCAGACCAACTAAACTAAGAATGTAGGAAAAATATTTTCACACAATGTTTTTGTAGAAGTCAATTTCAATTATCTAAATATATGTTTAAAAATAAATTCATTATTTTTTTATGGAATGGCATTTATTTAATTTATATTGATCATGAATTAAATAAAACATTATTTGAATGGATAATAAATGGTTTTAATTGTTTCTCATATATATTGATAAGATAAGTGACTATACTATTTTTTTAATCAATTTTAAAGTGATTTTATTAAATTTATCAAAGAAACATTTCAATTTTATTGTAAATTGTACAATAAAACATTATATATGAAATTAAAATAATTAAATGTCAAAAAAATATTTTTAATATTATTTAAAATAATTGATATAATTTTTTTATGTAATTATATTTGTTTCACATTTTCTGAAATATAATATATATATATATATATTATTATTATTATTTTGACACTTCACATGAGGTTTATAATTAGATTAAAATAAATGTAAGGTTCCTATTGATAAATATTTTCTATAAAATAAATTTTAATTGTATGTGCCTTAAAAAATTGTTATATTTCTGATTTTGTTGATGGAATTTTCTTAGAGGAGGTACTGAAGGGTTAAGAGGAGGTAGATCTATAGTTGTGTAGTAGCAGAAATGTTTATGATATAAAAGAGGGATTTAAACCATATGGTTATGATACATTTCTATAGGCCAATAGTTTTTGAATTTCTCAAAGAGGCGGAGTACCCCATGAAACTGACTTTGTCATAAAACATATGTTTGTTCCATTTGATAATTTTTTCTATAGGCACCATGAGTTTTGGATGAATTATAGGTATGAATTATAGTATGTATATATGACTATTTCGGCCTTTTTTCATCTCATTCAACTACTCATCCCCCTCTATTTATGGACAAATACATGGAGATTCTTGGAGACTTTCCAACCTATCTTACCGCACCCTAATCCTAGGGTTCCAGTGGGTTCTCATTAGTGATCCATGGTGAGTTTCTCTCTTTACCATGTTTTTTCATTTTCCTTTATTATTTAGGATTTTTCTAGTGTGATTTTTTTTTGATCAGGGAGTGTTTTGGAATTTATTCTAAAAACCCTTTGGTACAAATCTCATTTATCTGGGATTTCTATGTGAGATTACAAATTAAAGGATATATCTATTTTTCCATATAGTTCACATAAATATAGGGAAGATTATTTTATGTAGGGGATACACATTGTCAATTTATTACATGACATGTAAGGTGTTTTCGTAATGTTTATTTCCATTGGGTGGATTTTTAGAGATGAAATAATAAATATAATTTAATTTAATAATTTATCATGATGGGTATGCAGATATAGTCTATGATTTTGACTCCTTTGATATATATTATGGATTATATTATTCCATGTTGTTACCTTATTCAAAATAAAAGCTATTCGGAGCCTTTCCTACACTATAGATTCTATGAGTTTAGATGCATTCTATGCATCTTTTTTATCACACCATGAATGAAAGGCTATGAATATATATCTAGATAATTAACTGTTTTCCTATGGATCATAATTGGTGTTATAATACCCATGATTAATTAAAAATTAATGAAATAAAATAACTTGAATACATTATAGAATCCTAAATGTTCTTCCATGATATGTTCTTGTGGTTATTGTATTTATCTTTGTGGTTTGGGCTACTGTGCAGTGGAGGAAATAAATAGATGGTCATTATGAGGTGTGGGTCTATTTTATGGTAGTTTTTTGGAATTGATGTGACATAAGAAGTGGTGATATGTTGTGTAAAGTAGTTGTGGTTCACAATAGATATGATTTATAGTGGGGATGATGTAGTGTGGGGTTGTGTGATATAGTTATGTTGTGTATTTTGGTTCAGATGTGCGGTGATGTTGGGTGATACACATCCAATATTGTGCGGTGGTTTGGGTTTTTTAGTAGTGATGATGTGTGGTGGATAATAAATGTGATGATTTTGAGTGATGGTTTAGTGGGGGTAGTGGCCAAACAATGGTGGATGTGAGGTGTTACAGTGATGGTTGTTTGTTTTTGGCCAGATGTGGCATATAGTGGTGGTGCAAGTTTCCTAGTTAGATGCATAAGAATTTTTTAAGAAAAAAATTATATTGGTTGATAAATAAATAATATGAGATAGAAATGAATTTGTGGTAAATTTATTGAAATAATTGAATAATAACCGATTGGATAGTGTAAATGTGAATGGTGTGTCAAGATAAATAGAAGAAGAATCATGTTTCTTGTGTAGCAGTTGTGTTATGTGTTACATATAGTGGTTATAGCATTTATGGTGGTCAGTGTGTGTTATAGTTCTGTTGATGTGGTGTGTTCTAGATAATTTTTTGTGAACCCCTAGGTTTGATATTGTATGATATCTATATATCATGTATATGTATGTTTTTTTCATGAATACCCCAACCTAGTTGGATAACCCTAACAAATCTATGATGTTATGGGTCCCATGTATTTCCCACAACATCCATGTCAGTGGCATTATAGATGGATGTCTAAACCATATTCCACAATCTTCCTTCTACAATGAAATCCTATGTATCTTTGTGTGATATGTGGAGTGATAGACCATGTTTTTCCATGTGTGAAGTGATGTGATGATGTTTTGCAGAGATAATATATGATAAAGGGGTGATGTAAGGATAGAGGAATGAATGAGTATGGTATCCTTTATATTTATGATTCCATATTTCCCTGGATAGATAATTTGTTTTTATGGGATATACAAGGTGTCTTTGAGTGAAATGTGGTGTCGTGATGCATGATGGTATCACATGATGAAAGAAATTTTAGGGGAGGGTAGGTAGGGATTCATACCAACCAACATTAGAGATGGTCTAGGTGTCTTTAAGAAATATATTATGTGATGTGATGTGATATGTATTGAATGGATCTAATCATTGGATGTTTGACATTTGTGAATGATAATTGTACATTTTTGGCAAGAAATAATGGGTAACCTTGATTAACATGATTTTGATTCTATATAATTATATTTGATTTATGATCTAGTGACCAATTCACTGTGAGTATGGGAATGGTTGGATGACCTGTATAAGTTTCTGTGAGTTCTTTTTTTCCCTGGTTACTTAACATGATCATTCGAAGTTTTAAATTGATTATTTTGTTGTTTCCCTAATTAGTATACCAATTATACTCACCCAATAAAAAAAATAATATATTATAGTTTTCCAGGATGATTTAAGGGAATGGAACTAAATTTAATATCTTAGGTTGGAGTTATTGTTAATTCACTTCATAGTGCATTATTTTGGTATATTTGGAGACTTATGTATCATTTTACATTGTTTCCACATCGCGGGTATGTGTTTGGTATGTCATTATTTTATTTGATGTTGTTTTTCCATTGTTTTTTATCATGTTTCCCAATCCTATTTTAATTATAGATGGTAATCCATCCCATTTTTTACCTTTTTTACATCCTTGGTGCTAGTTTCCATCTGAGGACCAATGAGATGTTTTACTCAGGGTTCATTATCCCTCTCCTTTCAATGTGACATTTAGGTTGTCTTTTGGAGTTATAAATGTTGAGGAATTAATGTGTTGGTTAGACAGTGCTTCAAGATGATCTTTGTGTGTGACAAAGGATATGAAGACATAATATGAGACAATATTTTTGGCTCTCATGTGATGCATTGTGTCGAATCCAAGATTATTGAATGACAACATGAGGTGGGCTTGTTTGAACGGAATAGACATAGGATAGGTTATTTCATCCTAATTTATTATTTTCATGTTCAAATTAGGTTTTTGTGTGAAAATAAATTGAAATCAATAAATATGTTTGTTTAAAATTATATTTTTTTCCATTAAATGATATTATTCATCATTGATGATTGGATCAGTAAATATAGATTTAGTAGGATAATTAAATTAATTGTTGAAAAATTAACCCAATGGTTGAGTATGAGGTTTTGTAGTGGGTTTTGATACATTTAAGTGGTAGTGTTTGGAAAAGTATGAGGGGGTATCTCAAATAATAAGATAGAGAACTGGTTAGAAGAGCTTGATATAGATTTTTTCTAGATTCTATAAACGAATGATTTTTCATTACAATTTGTAGGAAGTCATATGTTGTGAAATATGTGTTAGTTGTGGATATTATTTATTAGTGATCATAAATAGAGAGATGTTTTGTGAAAATATATTTAGAGGGAGTTCTGGGTTGAGTTCATCTCATTGATGAGGAGAGTATTTAAGAGGCAAGAGCTACAATAAAGAAAATATGGGATCATGGGAATGTGGTAGATGGGGTTCCTGTTAAAGGACCTCCAACACTTTTTTCCTTATTTTTTTTCAAGATTAAGTGTCTAGAATGAAGTGTGTAGAGCAGGCTTTGCACCTTGTGACCAGTTATGTGGTCACACCATTTACTCTCCTGATGTTTCTTGAGGTGAAAACAATATAATGTTGTTATTGAGTATATTCCTTATTTGGTTTGTTTATCCTTGATATATTTGATAATAGGGTGTATTGAGGATCACAAATTCAAGAAGTGATCCATGGGATTTCTAGGGTTACTTACTAGTGGGGAGCCACCTATGGTAGATCTCTTTATATTATTTAGGGGATGGTGGCTCTTTAGCACCAACCCAAGCCATCCTGGTTTCATGGTATTTATTTTCAGTACATGGGAACTTCCATTCTTGATTTATGAAAACCAAGGGGGTCCATAATTTGGTGGATGTTTCAGATCATTTTTGATAGCTATAATAATAGTTTTCCCCAAGGTAGTTTTAACGACAATGACACCCACTAATTTTCTAGAAAACTAGTAAATATGGTTTTAGATTAGGGAATCCTCATGATGGTCCCCATCCATAGGGAACTATTCTGAAGCCAATTTCTGGTGGTAGATAGAAGAGATGAAAAGGAGTTGGGCATTGTTAGATTCATGAGTTATAGGTGACTAAACTAGAAGATCCATTAATATTTTTATGTATGCTTAATTAATTTCTGTCCCTTGAATGTGATTTGTTTCATTTTTGATCCCTATGCACTCATATTATTATTTCCCTGATACAAATTTTGGGACTTAATGTGAAGTTCCATAAAATTCCATAGGAATTATATACCTTTGATGGAGGTTAGGATTCCAGGTTTAATGTTTATAATGTATATATGATTGTGATGGGGTAGAACCAGTCCATGCAAGCCTACAAAATACTACGGATACAATAATACCATTTCATCCTAAGCATGGATTGGATATATTATTTGTTTTATGTTATTTAATGCTCCCATAAAAGTATTTTTTCTATTGTGGTGGGCCAGAAAATGGAGTGCATTGTTGAGGTTATCAGGTTAATGGTTGGAATGTGGATCCCCTATTTCATAAATGATTGATCTATTAGTGGAAGATCGAGTTAAGGGTTTAAATATGGTTTTGTAGGAGTTATTCTAATTTTTCCCAATGGAGGATATGACACAACCCCCATGATTCAATGTTATATTTAGTATAGAGTTGTAGTTGAGTGAATCTCCAATTTTGATGGATCCCTAATAAATATTTACTTTAATGCTGTGATTTTTTTGGTTTTAAGTGGACGATATGATATAGAGGGGTTGAATCCAACCTATTGTATTACCATGGATTCCTCCATTATTATTCTCCTAAAAGAAATATGACAATGTGGGGTTTTTTATAGACTACCATATAATGAATCAATTGATGTTAAATAAACTTTACCCCCTCCTAAGGATCAACAAACTATTCAAAATTTTAGGAGGATATAGTTTAATCTATAATATGGATTTTTTGTCTCGATATCACTAGTTGAGTATAAAATGTTAAAATATCCCAAAGATAGTCTTAGGGTGAAGGTATAGGAACATATTCATTGTAATAATTTCATTCAGTGTTTTAAATGCACAATAAATTTTCATGGATCTTTTTAACTCATGTTTAATGAGTTCTTGGACTGGTTCATTGTCACATTCATCTAGGATTTCATGGTCTAATCATTGTAATATGAGGTGTATATTGAGGATATCAAATATTTTTTAATTGTTATTTTTGGATCACTAACGCATTTGAAATATATCCAAGATAGAGTTATGGATGTTGGAGTTGTGATTTATTGGACATGTGGTGTCTTAATAGGTTGTGTAAGTATACCCATTAATGATCAAGGGAGTTTTTTATTCGGAGGAACCTAAAAACATGTTAGATGTGCATGGTTTCTTTGGTCTGACAAGATATGATCAGAGGTTTGTATCCACATTCTCTCAAGTTGTGCCATTGGTAAAAATGTTACAAAGGAAGAACCGTGAATGTTTCTACAAATATCACATCCATGAAGTATCCAGTTAACTGATGTAGACATTAGATTGTCCTCCAATGATTTAGTTTATTGTTGATAGTGCATTGGTTATGTTTTCGATGGTACATCCCATCTGGGTATGTGATCCATGTTAATAAAATATAGAGTGATGATCTCTGATGGGTGTAAAATGTTTTCCCCCCTATGTATAACTCTTCCACCCATGATATAGAGTTATAAGCATCTCTGTTTTCTTCAAATTTGTGGTGATAATACCTTATCAGAGAGTAGATTGTGGTTTTCATGGACCACATGATATTTGAATATGGATTTTCATATTATGATCCAAATATATTCAAGCCTAGGTGGATGTATTTTCTTTAGGATTTAGATTATTAGAAAACATAAATCCCAAGAATGGGGAATATTGTTTCCTCTACATTTAGATGGATGACAGAACGAGATATGGAATATGAGTATATAGTGTTTTAGAAAGGGAGGGGGAGCTTTATTTGAGGCATATTAACATTGGGGAGAGTATTGGATGAGTTTTTCATTGTAAAATGAACATGTAGTCATATATGATGAGTTAGTTGGAGGAGTGTAATTGGGGATACTTATAAGGCCCTAGCCTTAAACCTTACTTAATCTTGAGTTATTACAAGATTACACATTGAGGATCTTTTCAGGTTTATAGTTTTAGAGAATTAGATCATGAAACTTGCATTACATTCCACCTTTAAACAAAGTGGTTACATAAAAGACAGGATTCATTCTTTCCATCAATGAAAACATATTTAAAATAAAACTTGGATTCTTTCTTGACACATCTTTGAATCTATAATCTTATCATGTACCTTTCCCTTGACCTGTGAAAAACATTTCAAAAACTTGGGATGAGCATAAAAAGCTCAGTAAGGGTTATAAAAATATGGAAAGGAAACATGAGTTCATGTATACATAAGAATGAAATCATACTTTACCCATAAAACAAAGGCACTTTAACATACCTCATCAAACCATGAATAAATCATAGAAAACATAAGACATAATGGTAACTTGAGGCATTCATAACATTCTTACTTAGGGAGTAACCCTCTTGGTTACGTTTGGAATACCCATCACAGTATATTCCCTAAATCTCTTCGGAGAAACCTTAACGTTTCACTCCTTCGTGTTACCCAATGCATTGGAGAGCTATATCGGGCTCACCCGCCCTTAGTCTATCACGGAACCACCCGTCTTCATAATAATTCCCAAGAACCTCAACATAATCGTATCACATAAAACATGCATAAAAGAAACATAACATTTCCACCTTTCAAACACAAGATATCAATACCACACATTGATATAAAAATATTATGAAAACCATTTTCAATACCTAAATAAAAGAAAAGTAAAACATGGTATTTATTTTTCTTTTAAAAAGAAGGTATGGCTTGTAGAGGAAGCTGAAACTCAAATGACGGTCACGACGGCGGAGAAGTCATTGTCGCCGCATACGTACGACAAAAAAATTCCCTTTTGTCGTTTCGTAAACGCTTCGTATAAAAAAGATTCCTTTTGAATAAACATAAAAGTCAAAGGGGTTTATACACCATATAAAAGAAAGTTGTGTATAAAATAAAATATGCCTCAATGAAAGGAGATTGAGACGAATTCCCATACCACCATGAAGCTTAAAATTTTAAACCATTAATATACATATAAATAAATCCTTAAAACCATTTTGAAAACATGGGTATTAATAAGAACAAATAATTAAAACATTTAAAACAATATTTTGGTTAAAGGGGTTTTACCAAAATTAAAGACACTTGAATACAATAATTGAGGAATAACATTTAGTCAGAACATTATAATATCATGAGAATAAATGGATTCCTAATATAATACTCCAATGGAGAGTATATACACCATATAAGAGTGAATTGGTGCATAACAACAATGAACCCTCAATAGAAATGTCAAATGTGATGAAATCCCTTATAGAGAAGGTATCCTTAAATTAAGGACAAATCAATCTCAAAAATATGTGTGACAAAAATAAATACACCCAATATAAGTGGATATTAAGTGTAAAACAATAAAAAGTCATTCACACATATTCAATGGATGACATATTCAATGACTACATGTTGAACCCAAAGAAATCGAAATTGGGTTAAAAAGTTCCCTTGACAGCCTAACGGCATCACATCAAAATGAGTTGATGAGAGATAAAAAGTGTATCTCATCACTTGGACATAAAATTTACATCAATAATTTTATATGAGAACATATCCCAACATTACAATATGCAAATTAAATGACCCAACAAAAGAGGTCTTTTAAAAAAAGAGGAGGGTGAAAGGTTCCCTTACCAACTTGGGTAACTTTCGAAAAGTACAACCCATTGAAGAAGGGTCATAAAATGAATATGTAAATACCCATAAATAGAATTATATTACAAAAGGAGTGTAATAATGGGCAGTACATAAACCACTCAAATGAAATAGTGGAAAATGTAGCATAAATCACACAGGAATAAAAGTGAGATGAAAAATCCCTTACGAAAACTCGGCAGCCTAACAACGCCACATAGAACTTCCAAAATGGATTGATGAGAGGAAATATGGTCTCTCATCATATGAACAAAATAAGTACAGTGGGAGTAATATAAAATTACATCCCAATCATAATAAAGATGAGCATAAAAGGAATGAAATAAAAGAGTGTACTTAAAAAGAAAGAGTGGAGTAAGATCCCTTACCTCGGGTCCGACTTGACTCGATCGTTCTTTCATCTCCTGAATAATAAACTTGAGTTAATTTATACTTACTTAAGAGCCTTTTTCAAGATCATTATTCCTTTTATATCACTTATTTCCATGTTATAAACATTATGTAATCATTTAAGTTAATAATGATTGTTTTATCGATATTTGGTTCTTAAGTCGAAAGTGGACTTCTTATAATTACATGTTGTTCGTGTGGTCAAAGGTTCTTTATATCCAGAATGAAATTACTGATTTTTATATCATATATATCATATATATCCAGCATATACATGTATTTATAATATTACATAATCATCTAGAGGTAAGAAATGAAATGCACCGTTTATGGAGACGGTAAGCCATACGTACGCATGAACACTACTTTCATTTCTTTCTCATATTAATGGAATTAAAATTAAATGAGAGGTATGTATATTTTAATTCCAGAATTATATTCATCATTTAGATGTATCATTCATTATATATATCCATTATATACATGTACTTTTAATAGTACATTACATTTGGGGATAAGAAATGAAATGCACCGTTCATGGAGACGGTAAGCCGTACGTACGCCTGAACGCTACTTTCATTTCTATCTCATACTTTAATGGAAGGAAATAATAATTATATAGAGGTATATAATAATTACAGTATAACATCATTTATAATAACATTAAATCCATCCTTTATACGTCCCACGTATGGCATTAACGAATCACATCACTTTGAGGGGGCGGTAGTCCGCACTTCCTAAAATGAATATATCGCGTATACCCATAATGGAAGCCATAAAGGTAAGACACAAATGAAAAATACAGAAGCATAAGTAAAACATAAACATATTATATATCATATAAAAAAATATTGACATCATAATGGCCACCTTTGAAGGTGTTAAATGAGTATTGAACAATCATCATTTCGGGAGGTAGAATTTCGCCATCCACATAAACCGTATGTTCTTTAACCATTTGATGTAGTTGTGTGAGATTGTAGCTCGAATAAATCTTATAAAAACATCCTAGTATATGGAAGATACTGGTTTTGTTAGAAAATAAGTAAATAAAAAGAGTTTAGGGGGTTGGAGAAGCAAAATAAAACAAATGAACATGAGAGAATGAATTACCTTTAAAAGTGTAACACCTTTTGATTTGAGCCTAAAGGCTTCCTTTGAAAGGATTCTGCCCAAAGGGAATCCTCTAGGATGAGGAGAGGGATGTGGAGAGATTAAATGGGCAGGGGTTGGTCGAGAAAAAGGCTTGAGGAGTGTGTGAAATGAGGTAGAGGTGGGGGCCTTTTATAAGAGGAGAGGAGGGGTACTTTTGGAAAGTAAGGAAATATTACTTTATTTGAAAATGTGTTTCGGTTTTAAAAGGTCCCACATTGATATAATTCGTGGATAAGGTTATAAAGGTTCGAAATAAATCCATACAATAAGTTTTTGACATGTTTAGTTCATAGATTTTACATTATCTTTCCATTTTATTTATATCGTCAAATAATGATGTCATCGCTGCATCATTATTATGTCATAAATAATTTAATTTATTTAATGTCTAAAAATTATAAAAAAATACTATGTTGTAGGAAATCGTTTTATATTTCCAATTACTATTTATAATCAAACATATGACTTGTATAAACGCAATTAACAATTTTTTTATTAAAACATATCATGTTTGTGTCATTTTTACTTTTACATTAAATAAAAAGTTATTTATGTCATTTTCCAACCAAAGTGGATCCATGGGGTCCCCAAATTGACCCATGGATTTTCATGGTCTTCCATTACACATCCAATTAGGTTAGGACATGTTTCAAGTTCATTTCATTTTATTAATGCATTATTTTTACCTTAAAAAACACTAATTACCTCTAATCGCGATTAAAAACTTAATAAGTTACTATTCACCAAAAAATTATTTTTATCCCATTGAACCAAATTTTAATTCTTAATGACAACCATGTATGTCGGATTTTTGAAATTCAAAACACATAAGTGGTAAAATTTCATTTAAACGAAAAATCAGCTTTTATATGTACCACTTAGTTGTTTCACTATTAATCAAAAATTGAAGTTTTTGAGAAAAATCCCAAAAATTCACCCTAAGCTATATTTGATATTCCGATTTCAAAAATGAAGTCTGTTTTACAAAATTCAAAACTTATAAGTCACATTAATTAATTTAATAATTAATTCCCGCTGTCATGACAAATAGCGTGTTTTGATGAAACAATAAGTATCAAAAGATTGACACTAGTTTAAGTCCGATTTCAAAGTGAAATTAATTCCAACAACCACTATTGGATTTAATGGTAAATTTTTTTTTCTAATTTCACTTTAAAACCAATTCAATATACTATCTAATCATATAAATAAATTAGATTAAAAATAGGTTTTGAATTAAAACACATCATTTTACACTATTCATTAAAAAATGAACTTTATCGGAAAAATACCAAAAAATTACACAAAGTAAAATTTGATGTCCCGATTCTTAATAAAAGTTAAATTTGGTCCAAAATAATGTTTAAAAGTGAACAAAACTATATTTAATGATGGTTCAACAACAAAAGGTGATAAGTGAACCTTTAGTGAAAACTAGGGCATATACGCCAAAAATTTAATTCTTTCCGTATTTTAAGCCTCTATCTTTTATTGTATAAATTTAAAAACATTTAAAAACATATATAATCATATTTTAGTTATTTATATCCATTCCCGCCATTACAACGGCTACATGTTAACTACCATTTAAAATAATATTATTTTATTATTAGAGTGCAACGTAAGATTCCCAAGAAACTCGTTGTTGCGTGTTGGGTACGCCATCGAGCATAGCGTCCCCTTTAAAGTCATATCAATGTTTTATTCACATATATGGATAAATATGAAAATGTCTATTCTTTATTTACCTGGGGTGTTACAATACTAATAGGATGAGTTGATGCATGATTATTTTGTCCATGGTGTTTCTCCTAAGGTATGGTTAGAGGAAGTATTAAACCAAATGTTGTTCCACTAGTGGTTTCTTGTTGGGATAGTGATGCATGAGGGAATTCATTATGAGTTTAATTTCTAAAATTTATCGAAACATATAATTGTAAAAAAGATTATTTGTGTCTCTATGAGATATCATTAGTGGTCATGGATGAAATAGTATGTAGAGGAGGTTGTGGAATGGTGTTTGATCTATTAGTCAGTGAAACAATTGCACATTGTTCCTTGTGGTTTTTTTCAATCCCAGGATGATTCAATGTAGAAATTAGAAGACATTTTGTTGGACATTGTTACCATGTTACCCTGAGCTCAAGGTTGTTCTGATGGAACTTAGGTTTTAGTAGACCAAAAAACTAAATTACCTCACTTTAAATCAATCAGTGAGTTGAGTTCCCTGAATTTTTTAGTGAGGTGATATATAGACAATGCAGTTATGCATAATGGGGTACTAAGGGAAACTATATAAGACTATATTCCGCTTTTTATCTCTAAACTAAATAGGGGATTGATGTATGATTTTGGATCCCATTTTCCGTGGATTGTTTGTAAGGAATTTCATTTTGTTGAGTCTTTTAAAAATAATAAATATCACTCCTCCATTAGAATGGATTCATTTATGTAATTTTATCGATTATTGTGTGGTTCTTGGTCTTTATAGATAGATACTGTGAAACAATAGTTCTTGGTTCGGATGTGGTGTTGTGAACAATTAAGAAGATCATATTGGTTGAATAATAGATGGGGGTGAAATACCATTATAATTTATTTTATCATCATAAGTATAGGACATTAGAGTTCAAGTTTATGGACCATGTGTCCTTAATAGTCTCTCCTCGACATGGGAAGTAGAGGTATTGGAGGGAGAATAAGTTTTATCCCCAAATTTATATTTCTTTTGGGATTTTTGGGCATATTAGTGAGGTGTTATATCAGTTGTAACGTCCACCACAACTTGGGAGGATCCACAAAGTAATCTATGTATCTTAGTTTCATTATTATCTTTATAATTAATCCCTTATCATTTACTCTGTAGTCTTTGATATTGAGGATGATGTGATGTGCATGGAGAAAGTAATTGAGATCTAGGATCTTGTAGATATGAATTTTCATGGATTAACCATTCCATTTTTTCATATATGTTAGTTTCATGGTGTCCTCTAGGGGAATACGTGGGAAAAAGAGACACAATTTATTTCATAGTACCTAATGATTTTTTGAGTTTTCTTATATTTTTTTCGCTTTCATCGATGTATTGATTTATGATATTATAGTTATATAAGATGATAAATTTCCACGTTAATTTGATGTGTTATAAATATTTTCTCATTTGAAATAGGGAAAAAGAAATTCCTATTCAATAAAAATTATACTATGACATGATTAAAATCAATTATGTGTATTAGTTCTAGACAAAGATGATAATATATTGACATAGAAAATGGAATTACCTAATTTCAATGTTTAAGGAAGTTTTGTGTGTTGGTTTTGTTAGTGGTTGGTTACGGTTGTTTGTAGGATGATATAGTTGTGTAGAATGTTGTTGTGGAATGTCATTTCTTGTGGTTGGTACCAGATGACGTGGTATTGTACCTTATGAGAGGTGGGGATGTGGTTTTATAAGTTTTTATGGGATTTTTGGTTGGAAAGTGTGTTTAGAATCTTCTGGGGTGTGATGAGATCCTTTATATGTATCTCAACTAGTGTCATAATGGTGCCCTTTGATTCCACTATGTTCGGTTTTGATTATTATGTTTGAGAATAATATGAGAGGTTTCTAATGTAATGGTAAGTTCTTTCTCGAACAATTACATTATTGGATTTTTATTTAGAATGTTCATGGAGCCGGACCAAGATGGTCTAAAAGAGTTTCAGATTTAGTTGTGTAGTATTATAGATTATTACTACAAAAATAATGGATTTACATCATATGTTAGTGGTTAATGGGTTGATAGGACTACATTTTAAGGCTTGTGTTTAGTGGGAGAGTACATTGTAAAACATTTCTACACTGAAAAAAATAATTTTACATTGTATATTTTTTATTTCTTGATGTGCCATGATTTTTAGACGATGTTTAGGTGTTGATGATTTTATATCTTAAAAGGGTATTTTATCATGTATGTTTATGAACCAGTGGAATTTATTGTTTTAATTCAACATTTTCACTATAAATCATGAAACAAAAAGCATGTGTATTAGTATTTTTCATTCAACTATTTTATCAATCATATTTATCTTCCCTATCTCATTGAATTAGAATTATATGTAACTTTTTGAGACTTCCTATCCCACATTCTCATACAATGATACATGGGTTCTAGTTGATTTTTATATGATAAACATAGTGAGTTATTCTCCATACCTTTTTTTTCACTTTCATTCATCATCAATGTTTTGTGTGTGGTTTTTTTAACACGGTGGGTTTGGGATATGTATTGAAAACCCTTTTGTGGTGGTTTATGTTGATCAAGGGTTTCTGTGTGTGATTATGGATTATGGGTTTCTTCTTCTTCTACAAATGGGGCATTGAAATTTTGAAATATTCATTGAGGTTAGGGATCCATATTGTCACACATTTTCATTCTATATATGGAATTTTTATTCTATTTCATTATATTGGATGGATCATTAGATTTGGAAATATAAATACAATTAATTGTCAATATAAAATTTGATGGGTATGGGAATATATCACTTTCTTTTGATGATTTGATATACGATGATGATATTATTTCATGTTGTTGCATTTCTGAAAATTACATCTATTGGGAACCTTGATGTCATAGAAGATGTTATCATTTGAGACCTTTAATATGTTGTTGTTTGATCAAACTATATATAAAATTCAGTGAAAAATATGGTATTGTTGAAATCTGATTTGTGTGATGATTCCCTTTTTAAATAAATATGCAATAAAATGGAAGGCCTTGAGTGAATTATGGATACCAAATTGTGTTGCTATGATTTTTTATTGTTTATATTGTGTTTACCTATATGTTTTGGGATATAACGTGGTGTTGCTGATGGCCATATTGAAATTTTGAGGTGTGGGGATATGATATAGTGTTTATTTGGAATAGACGTGACAAAGGTAGGGGTTTGATGTAGTGTGTAGGGGTTATATTGTGCATGGTTTGTGGGACGTAGTGGTGATTATGTGTTGTGGTGTTGTGTTCAATGGATTTGGTGTGAAATTTGGAAAGAATGTTTGGTGATGTTTTTTGGTTCAAATTTGATGTATCACAAGATTTGTGGTTGTGTGGTATTGATGGTGTGTGGTGGATGATACATGAGTAAATTATGGAGAGATGGATTATTTGGTCTGGGATAGTGATGATGGTGTATTTAAGGTGTTTTGGGGATTGATGTGCGATATGGGTCACTTTTTGTGTATCATGGTTGTGTTATTATCCGCAAAATTAAATAGTTTGGTAAATAATATAATGGGATGAAAAAGGATGTGTGGTAAATGTATTGATTAAATTGATAAATAACTATATTCTTTTTTTTAATTTGAACAATGTGTCTTAGTAATTAATGTGTATTCATGTGGATCTTAAAGCGCTTGTCTGTTGTGTTTGATATAGTGGTGGAACTAGTATTGAGGGATGGTGTGTCCATTTGTGTGGGTGATGTGGTGTGGGGTAGCTCAGATGTTTTTGAATCTATAGGTTCTGTATTTTTTGTTATCTATACAAAATGTATCATTGTGTTATTTCTATATATATCCCACATAATATGGATAATGTTTCCATTTTTTAGTGGTTCTGGGCTCTTTGTTTTTCCAAATATCATGGTTAGTAGTGATATAGAAGGGTGGCTACCCCAACTTTCCCATCCATACATCACTAGTGATATCCCATGTGTCTTGAGGTGGGATGTGCAGTGATTGAAAACGTTTTTTTTGTGATTTTTGATGTAATGACGTTGTGATAAAATTATATAAGTTTTGGGTATCATGTGTTGTAGGAAGAGGGAAAAAATTTAAATTCTTTCATGCTTATGATATACTACTACTCTAGTTATGTGATGTGATAAGATGTGATAGCCCAGGGGTGTTTGAGAAATGTGGGGTGTGGTGATAACTTATGCTAGAAAAGGATGCAAGATCTTGAAAGGGAAGGGTAGTTTGGGATGAATCCTAACCCACTTCTGTGATATCCTAGGTGTATTCAGTTGAGATTCAATGCGTTGTGTATGGAAGGGATGAGAGCACAAAACATTAGACGTTGAGGTGTCAGCATGATAAATTATCGAGGAAAAGGTAGTGGAGAATCATTCTTATTATGACCTAAATTCTATATTGTTATTATATTCCAGATTTTGTGAGAATGTAATGATGAGTCTATCTTGGGTAAAATGACTTGTATAGTTTATTTTTTATATTTTTAGTTGTTCAATAGTGCATTATCATGCTGCTTTCACGTGTAAACTTGATGTATTGGTTAAATCCCAATAGTATATACCTGTTTTTCTCACCCTATGTACCTAAATGAATTTTCATGCGTCATGGATGACTTTTATATCGGAGATGGGCATTACCAACATGGGTTATATCAGTATTTTAGTCACCTCATATACATGTCTTTTTGTTATTTGGATAATTTTATATTTATAATTTTACATTATTAATAAATTTTGGGACGTATTTGGTTTAAAATTATTTCATATGTTAGAGTTTTTAGTGTTTTTTACCCTACCTCCCAATATTGATTTATTTATAGATGTTCATAAATCATATTTGTGAAATTTTAACACCCTCGATGATAGTCAATAACCCGTGCATACAGGAGGTGGGACCCTGGGTTATTTTATTTCCCCCTTGACTGTGTCATCTTTCCTGGGAGGGGGTCAGGACATAAATATAATTGAAAAAATATATCCCAAAAAATAATTGTGGAATTATATTTTTTTAATTTATTTATCTATACTGAGAGAGATAATTATAGAAAATGATTTAACATTATCTTATTGTTTTGAGAGAGAAAAAGAGAGATATCCACATATGTTAAAGAACAAACATAATAATGTACTTGATTTAGTAGTGATAACTATTTATATATAATGAATGGTTTTGAAATATTCACAGGAAACATGATTATATCATTGAAGGAATCCGTATTTGGTTTCTTGATTCAATGAAAATACCAATATGATCAGTTATTGGATCAACTATGTTAATGATGATTGGAAATCAAATCAGAAAAATTTATATGGTGTAATTATTTCATTTATATAACATATTATAAATTATATGTAATAATTCTATTAAATTAACTAAGAATAATCCATTTAGTCCATTTGAAAAATATAAATTTTGGCCACACACCCCTCCATTTTCCTTATGCTCAGATCTTTTACCATAGTGAACACATAGATACTCCATGATTAGGAATATGGAAGAAATCTAGATATAGATTAAGTTAGTTAGTCTCTCATTTAATAAGTGGGTTATTAAGATTCGATACATTAAAAATTATTAATAGTATATTACAATTAAATATTGTTATTAATTTTATAAGTTTTATACATTGGATATCCTCATTAGTAATCAGTCTTGAGTTAAGTTAAAAATTAATGAGAAACATTTAATGATGAATTAAATGTTTTGTAGGTGAGTTATATTTTTTCTTCATCCATGGTCCAGTATGGTATTTTTGAGATTTGGGTGTTTTTTTGGATTTTATGTATGGATGAGTAGACATTATTAAATGATTATAGTACAGGTGCTTCATCCCAATTGGTGAGGACTCGACAAGTGCATCCAAGATAACCGAGATCAAAATTGGGTGGAGATATTATTTACAGGTTATATAAATCGTATTGTGGCAGGAAATGTAGTAGGTAGTGTTTAATACTATAACATCCAGAACTATTCGTCCATTTGGGCTTTCAGGCAACATCAAGGCCTTTTGGCCACCTCAAGGCATTCAGGACACCTATAGTTCTTCGAGCCACTAGAAATTATGCTTAACGTCTAATAAGATTCTTCAAGGAGTAGACTCTAGATTAGGATTCAAAGATGTTGCATTCACTAGTGTATAATCTAAAGAGGAATTATTAGAAAGAGTTGGTATGAAATATGCCATCAGTACAAGCCTGTTCTTGCATGGAAATCCAAGCTGAACATGCCATGCGAAGGTAGAGATCTGACATCAAGATGGAGAATCTATAGAGGAGTAATTACATGTAGTTATAGCCTGTATATTTCCTATGAACTATGGGTCATTAATATTTTTCCTATTGGAATTTTAATGGTTCCCCATCATCCCATGAATGAGGGGTTATCCAAAATCAATAAAAAATGCATTTAGGCTATTTGGGTATTTAAAATAATATGGGTCATTTTATTTGAATATGAATATTCTATCATTCTTTGTGAGATAAAGGGTTTTAGTGGTATGAAATTTAAAATTCAATTTCATTGTTAGAAAATTTGTCTTGGGAATACCTTTTAGGTATAATATTTCTTTTTATTTATTTAATTTGGACATCATGGAAATACATAAAAACATTCAGGCATTTATAGGATTTTATGTGATATAATTAAGATCTAATAATAAAACAAATACCACAAAATTAAATAGGAATCATTAAATGGTAATTTGGGACATTAACATGATGAGACAAAAAATATTACATGATATGATTTGAGGGTATTGTATAGTAAGAGTATTATGTGTGGAACTCCATCACAGAGTATAGTAATATAAAAAAATATTATAAGTACATATTTATTTGGGTGTTTATTGTAGAAAATGAACCATTTGAATAATATTATTAATAACCTACATTTATGTTATTGATAAATAGAATTAATTTGGTTGGAAAAAACTCAGTTTTTTTATATAAAATTTCTTTTTAAACATTAATGTGTGTTGTTAATAAATAGATTGTTTTTACTAAACCATTGTATAATGGTACATTATAACTACATTCAATACACTATGTAATGAATAAATATTATTTCATTTCGTAATATATTATTATAAAAAAAATCTATTTCCCAGGATTAATACAAGTGATATATTTTGAGATAAAATATTACTAGTAGTTGGAAATCCAATGGATTATAGTGTCATAGAAAAAACATAGTTTCATGAACCATTTTACTAATAAAATTAAAAATAAAATACTTTCCATGATAATATTACTCTAGGTTTTCAAATTAAGGTAATACATGGATATAACCATGATTTTGAAAAAATGTGACCTTAAATAGATCATATATCAATGGTTTTCCCAAACTATTGAAATAGATAACATATATACATAGTTTATAATAAACATGGAAATAATAAATGTTATTATAATTTATTTATAAACCATAAAAATATAAAGAATTTATGTATAATATTTAAACTATATTCATTATTAATGATAAAAAATAAAATTCCCTATCTGTTATAAATCCCCAATCCCTCTAATATTATCCCCAATTTGAAATACCACATTCAGGACACCCAATATGATAATAACGTGGAAGTATCATTATCCTAATAAGGTTTATGATCACTTTTTCAAATGTAGTCATATATAATGAGCCTTAATCCCTTCTCCACATTCCTCACTAAATAGATGTTAGAACAATGATCACCACCACATTGAGAATATAAAAACTTTAGGGATATCATTTTTTGTTTCTATGGGATTCATCATGAATATGGTTTATTCATTTTTACATTTTTTAAAAGAAAATTTAATCGATCCAAGTCCTCTTGAAAACATTATATCATTCACTTGTAAAAAATGTTATTACAGAAAATTGGGGAATAATATTGTTGAGGATTGACTGATTTTTCTTTTATTTAATTATAAATTTTTAAAAAAAATCAACACACAACACACACATAGATATATATATATATATATTGATATATATATATACACAAATGAAGCATTAAATCATTAAAATATTTTACCACATTAAAAAATTGCCACCCCATATATAAACTCAAAATTAAATAAAAATAATAAATACATGCAATTTTCACTAACAAATTATCACATTTAAATGATCACAAATAAAAAAAATTAAATTTATTTTAATGATCACCTTAAAAATTAATACACATATAACACTGCAATTCATTTTTTTAATTTCATAAATATGTATATATTAAATTTTTTTGTCAATATATTTTCATTACGATAAAAAAATCTATAAAATTTAGGAAAAGATACTTCCATAATTGATAAACAGTTATAGAAAATTATATTTTGTACAAACAATTTTATTCTTACATTAAATATGTGCTATTATTCTAATAAAAAACACATTATTTATTTTACAAAATTGTATTGTTCTATAATTCTTATGATGAAAAACATTTATCATCTATTAAATTCAAATTTCGTGACATTCTAAAGATGTCACAATAATATATTAATCTATGGATAAATATAATTCAACAACATTTATTTTCTACTAAAATAATGATAATTATATATTCAGAAGAGAGAATGTATATCAAAAAGTAATTTTTTGAGTTTTCATTTCAACTGCCGAATCACTATATTTTTTATAAATAAAAAATATAATTATAATATATGCAATAAACATAATATAAATAAAATTTAATATTATAAATGTGAAAGAAATATTCACTATGAACAAGTTAATAATCTTTAATAAAATTTCATTATTATCGTATCAAAATATATAAATGTGTTAACAATAATATAACAACCATTTTTATTTATTAGTTATCAACTTCCTTTATTATTAAAATGGATCTTTATAATCATTGATCTTCGAATGAGATTGAGAAACATCATATGGAGATTATTTAAAATATTTATGAATATTCATTTATCATAATAAATATATATTCATTACTATTCATGACATCCCTTCCCAATAAATGGACATTAGTCTCATATCTATTCATTCAGATATTATAGGAATCATCATATTGAATTATAAAAATATTTATTTTGATTGAATTATAAATATAAATTAATCAAAAAGAAAAATATCAATTAAATATATAATTATTATTGTTTGACTATATATGTAATTTTTTTTCATAAATATTTTATTTGAAACTATAATGCATTATATATATGTAATCATTTATGAACCAATATTGGGGTGTATATTTTAATCCCTAAAATCTTTTTTTCAACTAAATAAATTTATTTATATTTAAATTTTAAAAATAATAAGAAGAAAACCATTATAGAAATTCCCTCAGTGAATATGATTTTAGAAAGATAATTAAACATCCATTTGATTAATTTTTCCAATATTTTTTATTTAATATTCCTAAGATGATATTCATCTAGGAAAATAGTTTAATCCCCCAAAAAAATCAAAGTCACATCATTATCATAATTTTTTTTAAACTAACCATTTAATGAAATGGTGTACTATACCATTATATTTATTCTTCGTCTTAAAATACCCAATTATAGGATTTTATTGTTTTTAGATTGAAAGTATTCAAAATATTATGTTTTTTTGATAATAACATATTTTTAATTGTCATATTATTAATACCCCATCAATAATTTATTTTCAGTGAACTCAATATATCTACTTATAGAAGCTTACATGGTTTAAAGAATATATAATTTTTATACATTCGTTTCAATGAAATAGAGTATAAAAATTAATTTTGAATTTTATTGTTATATTAATTATATCATATATTAGGTATGGAATGACATACAAATCACCCAAAAACTATAAATGGATAAATATTGTGAATATTTACTCATGGATTCATATGATTTTAATCTAAAAAATCATAAATTATATATTCAAGAAGAAATACTCCACAAGAAACTTCTACTTCTTAGAATGGGGTTTTACGTGATTTACCTTTTAATATTATTAGAATCACATAATAAATTATTATTTTTTCAATCATACCATTCCATTATGAAGAGTAACTAACATTTCTTTTCAATAATCACTTTAAAATTTTTCATTTTTTCCAAATTTTCAAATTTATCATTTTAAAAATTTTAAAATATTTTTCTACTAAATTCATTAACAAATAAAAAAAATATAATTTTTTTTATTTTTTTATCTTATCATGGCATAGATACTAGTATAAAATAACATTATAAATTTTATAACACTCTTATATCATACTCTGGTAAATATTTTTTTATATTTTCATCCAATAATACGTCATATATAGGGTTCATCAACATGCTGTATCAATGTTATTCCTGCAACCGCCATCATTCAATAAAACAACATTAAAACAAAAAATATTAAAAGAATATGATAAAGGTTATAGAAACAAAAAGTATTTTTTAAGTCTTTTTAATGATTAATCAATCATATTTAGACTGTTAGCTCGAAAATTTGGTTTGTGTTCACGTAGTCTTTTTTTTTCATATATTTTACTTTGTTTCTAAAAATTCAAATTCTATGATGCACTATATAAGTGGATGTCTCAATTACATGATGTAATGAAAAAATTACATTAAAATAAATTATTTATAATTTTTGGGTTCATCATTTTATAGGGATAGAAAAAATATCTAAATACCAACAACTATTTATATTTCACCAAATAGGTTATTTACCAATATATAAAAAATGCTAAATCAATAAAAATAATTATCATCTGATAATTTTTTTTACATATGACAGTCATATATACACATCCTAAATATTATTATGACATGAAATCAAAATAGTTATATGTAATAATGTAAAAAGAAGAAAACTGAAATATAAAATCAATGGGTGATTTCAAAACCATGAAGACATTACAAAATGGATTAAGGAATGGGTTGAATAAGTTATAAAGGTTGCATCTAATTATTAAAGAATTATTTTTATAGAAAAGTATTTATTATGGACACACATCATAATAATATTATGGAAACCAAAATGATAATAATAATGTATTTTCTTCAATTTTAATGTGGAGGGGGATAATCAAAGAGTGATTTTAGGAGCCTAAATACTATACAAAAAAGGGATATATATTTCTTTTAAAAAGATAGAAATATAGTAACTCATTATCATGGACTAATTTGTATATTAAATTAATTATTATGAAATAATTTAATCATAATAATATGGAAATAATAAGTCTTATAATAAAGTACTTTAATTGGAAAAGGTAGGGAAATAACGAAGGAGTGATTTCGGTGGCATGAGGACTATACAAAAAATGGATTTATAAATGGATTAGTGTGTGATAATTATATTATCTAATTATTATTAAATTATTTTTATAGTAATGTATGGATTATAAACTCATGAAATAATAACAAATTTAAAATGAAATGGTGTGTCACACAATAATTACATGAATCCAAAGGAGGAGGATAACCCTTACCTTTCTATGTTTCTTGTGATACAATGGGTGGGAATCAATAAAAACATTAGATAAATTCAGAGGGTTTCTATAGCGGGATAGGTAAGATAATTTTGTGGTCAATGACATTAGGTTGGAGGGGTTGAGAGGGTGGGTCGGAGGGAGTTTCTTTTACATGTATAAATGGTGTGTTTTTTATGGAATATATAGTATGTAATGGGTACAAATTATATCAAATGGGGGATTGGTAGATTATGTGATATATGTGAATTTTGTGCGGAAAAATTTTCTAGGAATGTAGTTTTTAAATTTTAATCAAACTAAGGTATGAATCAAATTTAATTTCCATATTTCATGAAATTCTAGATTACACATTTCAAAAATTATTAACAATTATTAATATTAATCATGGTTATTAATGTATCACAAAAAACATAGGTATACCCTTAAATAAAAAGTTGGAAGATTTAATTCTAATTATAGGATCTATTTACTCTTATTGAATTTCTAAATATGATAAAATTAATGTTAAAATATAAAATATATATTTTTTAGTAAATTAATTTTTTTATTGAAAGATGATATTTTAACTATTAGGTGTTCTTAATATTATTTTATAGTAATTACTATTCAAATGGGTGTTAATTTATTTTTGTATATTAATAAACATATTATCCGACTCTTTATTTAACTTATATAAATTAAATTTAAAATACACAACATTTATAATAGTATGTTTCTTTTGAAAATATCTATTTTCCCATAGTGAATAGCTTTTACGTTATTATATCATTTATTATACCTAAAAATTAGATCATATTTTTTTAATTATAGAAATTGATTAAAAATTAGAAATAAATTTTATAATATACTTTTTTTTATTTTTAACAAAAAAAAATTCTAATATTAGGACATATAACATGCCAAACCCTATTTTAAGGAAAAGTGTATTTTTAAGATTAAAATTAATATGTAGTGTAAAATTATAAATGTATATGATTTTTTTGATATAATTTAGTTTATAATAAAAAAAGTAATTTTATTTTTTTTCCACTATGGGAGAAAATAAACTTCTACCAAAATAATATTTAATTAAATGAATAGAAAATAATTGTAATTATTGGAAAATATTACTCAAATCCTTAAATTTTTAATCAAGATTTTTATATTTTTAATAGAGTATTTATTTAAAATGTATAGTTATAATTCCGAAATAAATATTTTAACATATAAACAGTACTATAAAATTATATTTCTTTCTTATATAATTATGAAGACAGTAAATCTAAAGTTTCTATAAACATTTTTTTCATTATTCACCAAAAAATCAACTATATCAGAAAAAACAATAAAATTTATCCTAAAATAATATTATTATTTTAAATATAAAATTTATTATTATTTTAAAAAATTAAAATTATAAATTTTAATAATTTACATTTCAAATATTGATGCTATAATGTAATAAAAATTGTTTTCATAGGAAACTAACAATTTAAAAACATTAATCAGTGTTTATTTTATTTTCATTAAATTACTAGTATAATTTATGTCAATATATAACTCATTTCAATAATATATTTTACCCATAATGTATTTATTTTCATAAAATAAATGAAGAATAATTTTTTTGAAAGGTTACTTTTTTAAGCATAAATAATTATTATTAATTATTTAACTACATTAAATTATTTTTTATCAATTCCTTTTTTTTAAAATTATCCTTATATTTATTTATAAATATATTTCATAATTTTATTACCTAAAATTTTACCCAAGAATTGTAGTAAAAAATGTATGGTTATATATCATTTTTGACGCATTTTTCTGTGTTCCAAGTGAACCATGATGTTGAACACATTAGGTTTTAAAGAAATGTATATTTTTATGATATGGGGGTGTTACATTCTCCACCATAAATTAAATTGAATCCATGTAATTTTTATCATCACTTACTAATAAAATTATTTTGAGGAATCTAAAATAAATGAAAGACTTAGTATATATATTTATATATTTTTTATACATAATATCTTAAAAATGACTATGAATCACATAATTTTCCTTCATTGTGTTAAAAACATTATTCATTTTTCCTTGGTGACATGTTTATATATACCCATCTTTTCAAAACTAGGTAAACCTTCTTATTCGTTTGAGAAATTTTCTTTTGTTCCTCTTTAAATATTCATAACATAAAGCAAATTGAAACTTCCTTACATCATCATTGTTTACACATAAACATATTGGAGTCTCTATCATTCTCTTCTTTGGTTTGGTTGGGAATTAAACCATGTTTGAATTGTTTTGAATAATTATTTATATCTATTTTTGGTATAATAGTAATATTTTGCAGATTATTTTTTATTTTATTTGAATTTTCATTGGGAAATCTTTGTATTATCCAAATCATCCATTACCAACATTATTCTATTAGGCTTTAGTTATTAATACTCCCAAAATGAGTTTACACGGGTTTTAAAAACCATAAAATAATTATTGTAAGAGAATTATATTGGTTATTCAAACTCAAATTTTATTACAATTCAAAATTATTAAATTTTCATTCAGTTCATTCAAAATATCTATAAGATAAATATATATTTAATTTGGTTGGGTTTTACCATATTCATTAAACAAATTCCATAGTAAAAAAATTCCTTCAAAATGGATTGTAAAAATAATTTTATTAAATCAATCATATCGCCCAAGAGTGTCTATCCTTGTGTGGAGTCCTAGGGCCACTCATCATGCACTATTGTGATTATTAGTAAGAATTCCATTAGCATTTTGGGTGAATACCCCTAGTTACATATAGGAAACAATAATAACCATTTTATAATATATAAAAAGGGTTGAAATTTTTACTAGGACCACATAATGACCACACTATAAAAATTTCATATGTTATCCGACACTTATACTTGTTACTTTGACATATCCCAATAATTTTCATTAAAATTACTTTATTCCAATCAAAAAAAATTCAATATTACTTAAAAACCATATGGGGTTATCTATACATTTCAAATTATAATCATCGATAAGATATCTATCATTAAATTATCCATTACTAATCCCGAAATATTTACTGTTATTTTAAACCATCACTTATATCAACTTTGAATCCCCACAGTATTGTATTTTTCAATTAAATAACTTAACAAAAATAATTTATTTCAAAAAAATTCAATAGAACTATTATGATAATAATATTAGGGAGTTAGGAAAAATCATTTACAAGAAAACCCAATAACATTTCAATTAACATACATGTTTACGCTATATAATCTACTTCTTAATATTGAATAAGTCTTTAATATCAATCACAAATTATAAAAACATGATAATATTATATACACATCATACATATTACTCTTATTCATAACCTAGGGAAGTAAAATATTAATAAAATCGTGATATCAAATTATTAGTAAGGTATAAAAAATTAAATAAAAAAACAACATGGGTATTAATTAGGGGTTGGCAAAATAATATGACTATAAGAATATGAAGATAAGTTCATAAGGTATAAAATGAAAATTAATGGATAAACTGTAACATGTAAATGTGGACACAACATAATCCTAATTAATTTATAAACATGTCTATAATGATCATCAGAAAAGTATTGTAATATCATAGTGAAAACATTATTCACCATGGCATCATAAAACATTAACGAGACATGATATCAATGTATCATGAAGAAGTTATCTCTAAAGATTAATTATTTAACCAATAAATTGTAGTTATGTATATGAGAACACATAATTTTACCATATTTTTTAAATAATAAATCATGATGAATTACCAAGGGATGTTTCCAAGGTATCCTAGAAGATTAATGTTATAGGGATTAATTCTTTATCTAAACAGAACATCATGTAAAACCATTCAAATGTCAATCATTATGTGTTAGATATTAATAAATGATTATAAGAATGTATTATATTAACACACAAGTTTGGAATATGGGTTTTAAAATTTTAATTAACCTAGGAATAAAATAATATTACATCTATATGGTACCCCATGATTGATATTATAGTTGTGTTTTCATAACATGATTATATTGTATGAGGAATTAATGAATTATTTTAGTATCATGACGTGTATACAAAATGGATTTTTGAATGGGTCTATTGAGAGATATTTGAATTCTCTCATTAATGGGGAATAAATTAGAGATTAAAGGATTAATTATGATCTCATATAAGTATATTCACATGGAAATAAAAAGTATTTCAACAAGAAAATATGACATGGACAATTGATGAGTGATTCTGGTAGCATGGTTACTATAATAAAGGATTATGGAATGGGTTTAATGAGATATATGGGTATTTAATAAAAAATATTGATTCATTAAGAATGAAAAATTTAAATTATAAACACATTAAATCATAATAATATTAAAATCAAATTGATTATAAGAAATGGAGTGTTTGACTTTGAAATTGGTGGTGGATAATTCATGAGGTATTTTGGCTGCACGACATCCCTATAAAAAGGGATTATAAATAGGGTTTAATGAGAGATATTGTATATATCTCATCAGAACAGAATATATTATACATGAATTAATTTAATAATAATATGTTGGATAGAATAAAATGTTATAATAATGGAGTATAATAATTGACGTGTTTGAATTAGAAAGAGGAGTGTGTAAATAATGGGGTTATTATAGAAAATTGATGCCTATAAAAATTAGATTATTGAAATAATTAAATTATAGAAAAGTATTTTTTTCTCATAATTAAGGAATAATATATATAGTACATAAATTATTATGAAGACATTAAATAATAATAAATTGATTTTCTATGGGCTAATTAAAAAATAAGTACATGAATCGAATGGATGAGGAAAATGAGAAAACTAATTTTTTTATAGGAGGAAAAGTTGTTCTTTTTCCTAGAAACTATAGTTAGCAACGGTTAAGAATGGTATTTCTTGGGATTTTTAATTAGGTAAAAATATTTTGGTGAAAAATATAGGTGTTAATTTATAATATAAAAAATATATTATATAATTTTTAAGTGTCAATTTTATTTCATAAAATTAGAGCCACATTTGATTACCTATTTGAAAATGTATTAATATTGAGTAAATATAATGTGGGGTTAATTTTTTATCACATACACATATAATAATATAAATATTTAGAAATATAAATGCGAAAAATCCAAATTTGGGCCCCATTTAACTGAAATGAATTTCATAATATGATAAAGTTTATTTCAAAAGTAAAACATAAAATGTCTTGAAAAACCTTTTTATATAAAGTTTAAATTTTAATTATCATGTTTTATTAATATCATTTAACATTTATTATCAAGTAATTTAGAAATAATTTATTCATTTATATATATATGATTGATATATTATACCCTTAATTAAAAAAAGATCATTTTAATTTAAAAAATAGATAATTTTAAATAATATTTTACCAAAAAATTATTTTACTAAAAAAAATTATAAAAATAGTTTTTGTAAGGAAAAAATTACATAAGTCCAAGAAATGATAATCAAAGGATTTATTAACTGAAATGTGTATTTGTTTAAATATATACTATCATATACTAAATAAATATTTAAAAATTTTAATTGTTTTATTGACCTCTATGTATTTTTTATATAATTATAAAGTCATTATATTTACAATTTTGAAAAAAATATTATTCACCTAATGTTAAAATATTTCAAATAAATATTATATGCTAATATTAATATATAAAATCAAGAAATGTAATTTTTTTTAATATTCGAATTCTAAAAATTAGAAATTTATCATTTGAATAATAATATAAAATATAATGAAAATTGGTTTCATTTGAAAATAAACATTCTAATATATTTACTATTAAACTTGTATTTCTTATAAATTACAATTTAAATCTATGTTAATATATTTTTTCATAAAATTTCATTTTTGTGAAAATATAGACAAAAAAATATAAAAATATAAAATTTTATATTTTAAAATATAAATCATACTTCTTTTTTATTTAGCTATACTAATTGAATTTTCATTAATTACTTAATATTAATAATGAACATTATTTCTATTCCTACACATATTTTGAATGTTGGTTAACTGTATTTTCACTCTCTAATTATATGTCTACAATTTTTTGGACATATATAACACCACAATTTATTTTGGTTTGGGGTTCTGCATGAAGCATTCTATAATAAACAATAGCTTTTAAGGGAAAATATACAATTTAAAACATTCAAGTGTCACATATTCTCGCAGTGATGACAATTTTATTTTTTTCTTTATTTTTTGAAAAAAAATAATTTCAATAAATTATTTACTTAAAATGAATCTACAGTGGTGAAATTTCAATTATTGTTTTATTTAATACTAAAATTACTTTTTCACTAAATGTTATGATGAATTTCTAAAAATTACATCTCTATAAATGAATTCATCTAATTTCTAAAATAAATTTTTACACATGTTATTCATGCTTCCCATGTATTGATACCAAATATTTTTACACTAAATTTGTATATTACTTATCATACATGAAATAAACATATTTTTTGAAGATTAAATTTTATTTTCATGATCCTTAAGATCAAAAAAATATTTTTTCAACATAAACTATAAATATTACATATATTTTTAAATAAATTAATGTTTGATATTATCGAATGTTATCTAACATTCTTTTTTTGATTGACTATTGATATATGAATATATACCTCATTATATGTCATGTTTGGGATTTCATCTGTATCCTTAACTACCTTGGAAACTACCTCTATATGTTCAAACCACCATTATTTACAATTACTACTCTATATATGAAACAAGAATAATTTAATTTATTAATTATTCTTTTGAATATAACAAAAACAAAAACTATTAAATTTCTAAGGTAGATAATTACTTAGATTTCTTGATTACAGTAATGACACAGTCAAATTTGATAGTTAATGAAAAAATTATATTTTCCACCACTCCAACTTTTTCATATTTTCTAATATTATCAAACAACTAATATTTAAAATATTATATTAAATCAGAAAATGTAAGTTTTTATCAATAATTTCATGCATAAATACCTAAAAATGTCTCTAAAAGACTGTATCCATACCCATATACCTTAATCATCACATTTTAGAATTATACAAAATTTCTCTTATTGGATTTAAATTTTTTTATCATAATATTTATTCAAAAACTCTTTATATTGATTTATAAATTTGAAACAATTATTTTTATACATTTTTCAAGAAAACACATCATTAATAATAAAAAGTTAAAATCTTAATTTTTACCAATAAATTATCTCAATTGAATGATACAAAATAAATATTTTTTTATTTTAAACTAATATAAAACTCTCACCAACTTATATGTCCTATAAACGATTATTTATTTACCATATCCTAGATTCCACATTTCCCTTAATTAAAGGTCTCTTATTTTCCTTAACTAATTCACAGTTACCATTATCTATTAATTACCCTTAAATGAATAAGAATTCATCAAATATTTTTAGTGAATGAGGGATTATAATTTATTAACAATTTAATGGATATTATTGATTTTATTTTCAGATACATTAATAGTGAATTTTGAACCCATAACTAATATCATATCAATCTGTCATTTTTATATATAGTTCAAATAAATAATATTAGTTTTATTTGTCTTTATGATTTTAGTAAAATTTTTTAATATTTTTTTATATTTTGATTAATTTTATAATCTTCTCTCATCTGATTAATAAATAATTTAACATATATTTCATGTGGTTTTTATGCTATATGTATGTCATTAAGGACAGAGCATATTTATTAGTGGTATGCAGTCATGAATATAATTAGTTTCTTTTCATTTATTGATTAATATGTGATTATTATTTTTTAATTTATATTGGTAACTAAATATAATTTGATAAATGTTTATATTTTATCTTTCAATATTATATTTATGTAATTCAAAATATGAAACTACTATAACTATGCTTGTATTATTGTTAATTATCATTGAAAAATTACATAATTTCATTCTATTTAATGGAAAGTAGTTTTTAATTTCAATAAGAAAATGTATACAATTTTTTTGGAATAGTGGTTATGATGGTTATTAATGATAATTTTAGGTAATAAATAAATATTTGAATACTATATAAACATCAAAAAACTTAAAAGTTCAATAACATATTCAATTTTACAGTTATTTATTAATTTTTATAATATGAGAATCCCATCTTGGATTTTCCAATGATCTATATATGAAAATTATTTGTTTTATGGGAATCTAATTATTATGGTATCATGCTAATAATAATTTTATATGGAAGAATATCCATCTTTAAGTGTTAAAACATTAATATCGTCGATACGATTTTATTTTGTTTATGAGACATTATAGATGAACATAATGCTGAAGGGTGTGTTTACAATACATAACGTACTATAAAAATATGATCATCAACATAATCAATAGAGATATATCTTTTAGGAAATTTTTATGAAAAAGATTATATTTAAACCTGTTATCTTTTTAAATATGTAAATAACTTAATTTAATGGAATATTTTTTATTATCCATTTAATTTTAAAAATATAATATGTTAATGTTTAGATATATTGATAAATAAATATTAAAGTTGTCTATTTTTTACTGTTTTATCCAAAATATTGTATAAAAATAAATGTTTTTCCAAATTCATTACTTTAAGGTTATTTTATATACTTTTTTTGAATTAAAGAATTTATAGATTTATAACTAATAATTTTATTTATTTCAAATTAATTACGAATATTACCGCTTAAATTTAAATAAATCAATATTTTAAGGTAATGATGTAATTTTAAGTTAATTATTTAGCTACATTATTTTATAAATTAATTGAATATTTAATAAAAAAATTATATTTGTTTTAAGTAGAAATATATTTCAAATATATATCGGTTTGTAGGATTATTATTGAAAAATAAATTAAATATCACCTATTTATGTTTTGTTTCTCCTATAGTTCAACAATTCCTATATTCTTATTAAAAAGATTATTTTCTTCCAATTCTTTAGTTATTTTGTTCATGAATATATATTTCTTCATCGTTCATATTGGATTTGTGATTTTATTCTTGATATATCATGTTATTATTAATTAATATAAGTGTTTTAGTTTAAATAACTAGAATTAAATTAATTCAAATATAAATAAATTGGTTTATAATGGATTTTAAATTTTTATAAATTTCGTATTTGAAAAATGACATTTTATAATTATTTATAAAACATTTAACTTGTGATATCAAAATAAAACAAATATTGTTGTTATATCATTTGTTTCAAAATTTAATACTTTTTAATTTTATAAAAAACATTAATATGAGTAAAAAATTAAATTTTATATTAGTGTTTTGTTTTATACTACTTAATTAAAAATACATATATTTTTCATTTTTAAGTTTCTAAAAAAACAGTATTAAATTCCATGACCAAAAAACCTAAATATTTAACACAAATACATAATTTCAATAAAATATATGAAAACTATTTTATCATTAAGTATGTTTTTTAAAAAAAATTATTCTTCAACTATTGAACATCTATATTATTTTCATTAGACATTAGGTATGTCAACATTTTAAATTTAAATAGAGAGAATAAATTGTAAATCATTATTGTTCTTACTATATCATGTGTTATATTTGGGTAATTAAACTTTTCATCGTCATCATGTCATTCACTTATTTAGCCTATACTTTAACAATTTTTAAAATATTTGATGTGAATATGATAATAATTCATTACGATTTTTTATATCATTTATTATAGTGGAAAAAAAATTATTTATTCTTTATTATTACTATTTTTATACAACTTATTTTTTTAATTCTACAAGTAATTTCTATTTTTATAAAACAATAGATACATTCTTTAGAGGGATGATTATTTTTCAAAAAGGATTTTCTGAAATCCATATTTTTATATTTTCAAAAATACCAATTGATTCGTGATAACTTATTTTAAAGAGCCAACCAAATAAAAATGGGGAACCATAACTATAGAAAAATTCAACTTAAGATAGTATATTGAGATAATAGATTCAATTTATTAACATCATGTTACAATGAAATTGTTATTAACCCTAGTGTAAATGTGTTATTACCTTATTAATTTCTTCTATATTTTTAGTACTAAATAACCATTAATAAATTTTTTAAAATTTCAATTCTATTTAAATTACATTTTTTTCTTAACTGTATTATCATTAGTTTTCAATATTGACGATATTTCTATTAGAAAAAATAAAAGAGGGTTATTATATAGATTTAATGAGGTATTAATTTATATAATCTTGTATTCTATTATTTATTTAACTAAAAAATAATTTAAGTTATTAGAATTTATTATTTTCAACTACTGTAAATAAAAACAAAAATTTATAGTTCCTAATATTGTGTAAAAAGATTCTATTCTTCAATATAGTTTAAATTCTTTTTGGAAATGAATATATTCCATATATTTCGATCAAACTATTTTTTAAAAATTTCTAGATTAATATGGGATATTTATTGATTTATTATATTCAAAATTTATCAATACTCTCTATTTCCAAATTTCATTTTTTTTCAGATTTAATCAAGTTATTCATTGAACATATGAAGTTTTATATATTAATTTTTAATTTTTAATTTTTAAAACTAGATGATTTTATAGGTTCATCGTGTTTCATCTTTTATTTAGGATTGAGTAATTTTTAAAAACATAAGAACTCCATTTTTTAAAACAATATATGATTATTATTAAATCTGACATGTGTTTTTGTATAAGGGTGTTCTGAAATCAATTATTAAAGAACAAATGATGAAATTTGTATAAAATATATGTATGTTCATAAAATAATAATTTATTTGTTTCTAAAAAAAATTCCTTCCAAATTAATAACAGAAAAACATCAAAAGTGATGGTAATTGTTTTTTCTAAATGAAACATAAAAAATATATAAATATGAAATTATATTAGGTAATGTAAAAAACATCCCATGTGTTTCCTGATATATTTTTCATAAATATTCTTCCATAAATTATTTAACAATAATTTTTTATTGATTTAGGTGTATGTAGTTTTTATGAAAAAAATGATTATTTTAGAATTTTTTATTTATAGTACAAGTACTAAAATCAATTTTTTATAATTTTCATAATATAAACTTGTATACCAATAACCATACATAAAGT
The DNA here is from genome assembly GCA_963277665.1 of Viscum album. Taxonomy (NCBI): domain Eukaryota; kingdom Viridiplantae; phylum Streptophyta; class Magnoliopsida; order Santalales; family Viscaceae; genus Viscum; species Viscum album. Next base: position 919,286,207 of record OY728138.1, on the reverse strand, counting down.
CATTAGGATCACGAATATTTTTCACTATGTTTTGTTTAGTATTTTTTTGAAATATAGATTACCACTTAAATTAAATAAGAATAACAATGAATATTGAAAATACATTAGTTCTCTTGTTAATTTAACTAGAAAAAGTGTTTTTGGGACCACAAAAAACTATTTCTAGATAGATTTTCCAAATTTGAATATGTTTTTAGAAATAAATTTTTATTATAGAAATTAAAATTACCGTAAGAATTTGTATTTTTATAATTTATATTTTTATTTAATAAAATATTTAATTTATTTAAAAAGAACGAAATTGTTTATTTGTAACTAAATATGTTAGAATTTTTAATAAAAATTGCGATTTTTTTTAAAATTTACTTCTCATGGACATGTTTTTTACCATTTAAAATAAAAGGAACCCCACCTATATTTTTGTATGTGTAGCATATTTTATAAATATTATTTGTTATCTTAAAATAACATTATACATATTTACCCAGCATTGGTGATAACTATTTGTTGATTTATTATTATGTTTCTTATTTACACTTTAGGTAACATAATTTTACTAATAATACCCATAATAGTGGATTCTTAAAAGATGAAAATAAAGATAAATATAATTCAAAGTAGTATATTTAAATTCTAAAATATAAATATGAATAATTTTATACTACTAGTTTAACTAAAATAATGTATAGTTATCAATTATTATTAAATATTTTATAGAATATTTTATAGAATGTTCATTTAAATGCTTTATATGATTTATTTATATGGTTTTAAAATATAATATTATGTTTAATATTTATTTAATAAACTATATTCAATTATTTTTTCATTATTTAAAATTTATATGTTTTTAAAAAATTCATTTTCTTTAAACATGAAGAGAAATATTAATCTATAATTTTTATTTATCAATAATATGCATAGAAGTATCATAATTTCAATCAATTTTTTGTTGTTTATTTGATCATACTTGTTAAAAATTTATTATAAATAATTTTTAAATTAAGTGGTGTTTATTATGATTTTAAATAAAAACCCTTACAGAAATTATAGATCAAAAAAATTTTAAATTGGTAATATAAAAACAATTTCTCAATATGGGTTTATTTGAAAAAATATATTTAAAAATGATTACAAAACTTTTCACTTATAATCATATTCTATATTAATATTTCATAAATTATTCTTAAAAATTAGTTTTATGTAACAAGTTTATGTTGTTTTATTTTTATAATAATCTATTTTATGAATATTTATTTTTAAAAAACACATATATTAATATTCTATTCTAAATAAAAATAAGCATATATATAGAATCGTTAAGGTGTAGTTGGGGTTTGGCTTAGTGGTAAGCACCCCGTAATGCTACATGAAGAATGGGGGTTCAAAACCCATGGGGCGCATGTACTGTAGCAGTACAGTAGCGTACTGTAGCAGCGGTGGGTACTGTAGCGGCGACGGGTCACTGTAGCGGCGGCAGGGTACTGTAGCGGTGGCAGGTACCGTGCGGTACTGTAGTAGTGCGGGTACTGTAGCAGTATTATTCACAAAATGGGCTTTGGGCCATAAATTTGGGCCTACGGGTCATGTAATGTGCTAAATGCCCACTGGGCCTTCAGGCTATGTAATGGGTGTCCATCTACCCAGTTAAACGAGGTCTTTGCTTTGATATAATAATAAATAAGGCTTCGGCCCCGACCTTTAAAAAAAATAAAATAGAATCATTAAGGAGAAAAATTAGTTTAGTGGTATGAGTAATACAAATTATTTCATCCATAGATTTTATATGATGTAACACAAAAATAATTGGATTCAAATATACTTGGTTAAATCATTGATCCAATCATAATTTTAAATGGCCCCTAACTCATGCTTCCAGATTCATCGAAAAAAATTCTTTGTATATTTCTTTAAATGTTAAACTGAAAAATACACAGTGTGATATACATTCTACGAACGATTCCAATCATTGTTGTGGATAATTGCAAAAAATCACACATTTTATCAAAGGATTATAAAAAAGGACCATATTTAAAGAATTAAAATTAATTCTATTTCTCATATTAATATACATAAAATTTATTGTAAATTTATCAAATATAGATAATTAAACAAGCATGAAAAATAATTGAAATTAAAATTCATGATACTAATAAAAATGATAGATTATTGAAAATTATATATATTATTAATAAATTCAACTAATTTTAATAAAATAACCGTTGTAAAATTATACAATAACAAAAAATTTAATGTTTAAATTTATGAAATAAAAAATTTAATAAAAAAAAATTTAAAAATAAATGAAATATCCCCTTATTAATTTAAAAATAAAACAGTATAAGTTTTTTAACATATAAATTCATAGTATTGAATTTTAAAATAATAATAATAAATCCCTTGTATGTAAGGGGATTTGGAATAAAATCAACATCAAAAAATAAAAAAAATGATAATAAAATATTTTTCTTAAAAATATAAAATCTGCTAAAAATATTAATTTCCAAATATTCTACATACAGAAGAACCAAAAGTATAAAAATTATATAAGATTAATTTTTGAAAATATAATCCCTTACATAATTTATTTACATGGGTTTAAAGAACTAGTTTTCTTATTAATTTCTATCATACTTCATGACATGAAAACCCAGAAATGAAAACAAACACTCTAACCCTCTACTAACTCACTGGGCTTTATTTCTCCAAACAAATCCTCTTCACACCATCTTATATTCAACAAAAAAACATATATGAAATTTAGATGTATATTTATTGAGTCAATTGGAGAAGAAGTTAGAATTTATAAATGATATAATACTCAACGACCATCAAAAAATGTAACCTTGATCGTTCATGATTAATTTAGAAGACCATAACTATATTAAGACAAAGAAAACCCGGGAAAAAAGATACAATGAATAATAGAATTTTTTTCCAATTCACAACCAATCTGAAAAATTTCAATCAAATAAAGAAATCATGGTAAAAAATTATTAAACAAATTTTATATAAAGATGCTTAAATCATTGGCCAATGATTTATAAATCGATTAATGATTGTAATCAAGAATTGAGACAAAAACCCAAAACTATTGAAAAATGAATCCAATTTAATATAGATATTAGAAAAATAACCACTATTAAAAAAATATCATGTGATGAGGAAGATCCAAAATAGAGAATTAATGAATCAAAATAGGTCTGATGAATAGGATTCAGATACAACAAAAGTAATAATAACCCCTCCTGATAAATATGTAATACACATATAGGTGGAATATGATAGGAGATACTATGTGGATATCTAACGCTCAATTCCATTCAGGTTTTCAACATCATTTTGGAGTGCTTTTTCATCGTTTTTATATCCCCTATTGAACAATAACCCCGAATCATTAATGAAAAAATCCTTATGTTTCTACCTATACTTCCATGAATATTCATTATTTGATAGTATATCATGAATCTAATCCAAGATCCATTCTTGGTTCCTCCTCACTTGGAATCATGAAATAATTTGGAGCCCTCTCTCATATGCACTATGTTCAATTCTTCTCGAATTAAAAACCCCTTTCATGGTCAACCCCTCGATTCATTTTACCATAATATGAGGTCGAATCCCCTATTTTGATTTCATATAGCCAATTTTTTTATATTTCATTTGTCTTTTATTAATGGTAAAATTAATAATTTGTAAAAGAAAATTAATAATAAAAATACATAATATTTATATTAATAGAATTAATTGTTTAAATAAAAATTCAAATTTTGTGATATAAAAATTTCATATATATTATAAAAAATACCAACATATGTATGAATTTTAGAAATTTTATTTATTTAAAATTTTTGGTGATAATATTAATTATATGACTCACCTACCCTGATTATCATTATTATTTTTAATGTACACTTTACCTTGATCTTCTAATTAGACACTTCATATTTATATATTCATATATATATACATATATATTCTTCTCTATTTTTAATTTATAAGTATTTGTTATTAATTTTTTATTTCATAATAATATACAGTATGGATTATTAAAATATATTAATATTTGACAAAACAAAATATATGTACTCATAATTATTATAATTTAATATATTTATAATTAAAATTTATTATGTATTTCTAATTTGTTAAAATACTATATTACAATTAAATTTAAAATAATAATTTAATAATTTGAATAATTATAATTATAATTATATTTATAATAATTATAATTTTTTTATTTAATAATCCACGTTATAAATAATTCAAATTTATTGAAATTTGGCCTTAAAATTCAAATATATATCATGCTTATTTTAATTATAATAGTTATAACTATTTTAACATAATTTATATCAAATTTAATTATGAATGCAGAAAACTAACTTTTAATATATTAAACTCAAATTATTTTATTTCAAATTATATGTTAATCCATTTAATAAAATATTAAAATTAAAACAAGATTTTAATTGCTAGGATGATACATTATTGAGGTCTTTTATCATTAATCTAGCAAGAAGAATATAAAAGAAAGCAGACATAGGGATATAAAAGGTCCTTACATGAATGACTAATCCTTCCATATTTCATATTTTCTAAGACCTAATATTTCAACTTTGAATCATAATGATTAAATATGTTAAAAATTAATAATATTAGAGGATAATATCATGAAATACATAGCAATAAATTTCTCCAACTATATAGTCTTTAATTGATTACATCAGTTACCAACTAATATGTTGTTTATGCTAACTTCTATTCAATGGAATCCATCTATCAAAAAGCATCACCATTCCACATCATAGTTATATTTTTATACTTCCTCCCAAAATTTCTTCATGTTTCACTATAAAATCCTATCTAAATAGTTATTCAATTAAACAACATATTGGTTGAATGTTCTTTAACCTTATTCCACATAATGTCCTAAATAATAGTTCTCTAAGTGAATTGTTTATTTGGGCTCACTTTCTCAATGGAAATGATTTATAATAGCAGCTATTATCTTCTCAATTCTTCATTATTCCTTCGACACATAAGCCTTCTTGATTATACCAGGATTCCCCATATGATACCTAACATGTATCCTCTCTAGTTTTGAAGAATTTATGCTACCTATTATCAAATTTTAATCTCATACGAATATATTTTCACATAATAATGTGCCAAATTATTCCAATTTATAATAATATAAATTCAATCTTTTTTTATAGTAGGTGATCTTATTTGTTTAACAGGTGATAATTTCTATTTTAACAAATCCTTAAAGGGTCTCAATATCAAAATATCATATAATTTTGTATAATTATGGAGATATTATGATTCCAACAGATATCACATTTTATTTTTATAGTTATGTAAACTTCAATGTTTTTCATGATCTTCTATAATAGGAAGAAAATATTTCACATTTTCCCACAACACATTATGGATGTACTTGACAATGGTTTAATCATTTTTAAAAACTCAGGGAGTGTTTTATTCATTCCTTCTCAGTGTCTAAAACAAAATACGTGAAATTTAAATTACATTAAAGCTTTATTTACATATTCATAATTTCATACACTATGACAAAACATATTTTTCTATAGCATGTGAATCATCTAAATTTATCCTCTTTTATCCTTGGATGATAATATTTGATTCTATTCATCATTAATGAATTGTAGAAACTCAAAATATCATTATGAATCCTCTGGTCTCTTATTGTTACACTGACATAGTTCAAGGTAACCTTTACGTGTCATATAAAAACCATTTACATAACCATACACAAGTGAGGGTGACATTTTTATAGTTTTTGGTTATATTTCCATAAGTGCGTACAACCTTTACTTAGCCTTCATAACATCCGTGTTATCTTTTTGAGTATCTCCTTTCATCTAATAGCATTATAGAATTTTCTATGTGTTTCATGACATGTAAAAAATTCAAAATTGATGTCTACGTAGATTTATTATTTAATAAAATAGTCTTGATAAAGGTTACGTCCATCAAATGACACAAATTCCTATTTGAAAAACACATATACTGTGGAAACAAACATGTATAATGACTGAATTTCTGACATAAATTTTTTCCAATGAAACATATTTTATAACAAATTCACACATATAGTAGAGAAAAAAAGAAATATACATTGTTGGTCAAATGGGAATACTTAAACTCAAAATTTGATATTAAATACATCACAGAATGATCATTGATTCTTTCTCAATTCAACCCCAACCCTTTTTTAAATACTTCAAATATTGTCTAATAATATTCTAAAGGTGTTATTTAAAATGATATATATAATCTATAATATTTTGTATTCATGGTGCTTTGTGGATAATAACTTAATATTTTTATCAAGGTTATCATCTAATATTAAATCTCCTCTTATGACAGTGGTTTCAAACAACTCATGAAGTATACTTAGAGATATATTCATATATATCATCTCCAATATCATTACGTATCCATTCCCTATATAAAGGAAATATCTATTTTATTAGACTACAAACCATTAATTTCATTTTAACATCTTTATTTTCAAAATAGTCTCAATTGATGTAAAAAAATACATATTTCATTAAAGGGAACATCAATATCTCCTTTAAATATATTTTCAATATCAAAAAATTTCATCAAACATATTTTAAATTTATTTAGTGGGAATGTTTGGGTTACAACTCCCTCATTAAATCCTAATGATCATTGAAATTTTTCCTAAAATTAGATACATCTCATTCTTCATATTTGAATTACATCCTAATTATATTATTAGAGAAGGATGAAACAAAACAAAACATAGAAAATAGACATTACATAATCTAATATATATCTACTAGATATGCCCAATTAATAAAATCAATAGAGACATCACCATTAAAAAAATATTGTTCAGTAATATTTCATTATGGGATTCCGTAAAAAATGTCAATTTTTGGATGGCTCAAAAATACAATATAAAATACATTATATTTAATCAATTAAAATTTAGATTAATAAATATTAAGTGTATGAAAATTTAATACCACATTTCTTCTCCAAAATCATCAACCCACACTCCACAATAGTAAATATATATGATAAAATTAAAATAATTATGATATGTTTGATTGAAATACCTCCAACCTAAATTATTTGAAGGGATCTATATATCTTCATATAAAATATAGTTTATTTTTTGATATATCGTCATTATATTTTCATTCTTTTATGTCATTCACCTGTAATTCCATTATCTTGGTAATGATTAGGTTCCATATTGAGAAATAATTTCTTATTTCACCACAAGGTGATACTCTTCAAATTCAACAATTTTTTGTTTACATTGATCCCATACATTTATATATATAATTAAAATAAAGAGAAAATGAAAAATTGAAATTATAATTTATTCCTTAGGTGAATAAGAGAGGTTTATTGTTTCCCCTTAACCAAATAATTCTATTCTTTCCAAATATTTTGTTATGCGGGGTTTCAATTTAGTTGTGATATATGAATATAAAATATTTATTAGTGATTTTTCATTTAATTTTCATTATTTATATATGATCTAGAAGAAATTATAAACAATATTATGAAGAATTTAACTCTTTTTCATTATTCCCACATACCCATCTTAGGATTTCTCTCTTTTGTACATGAAAAATTAATTTACATGTGTGATCTTCACCTTTATCATGGGATATGAACACCACTGACTAGATTTTTTTTTTGGTATAATTAGTATTCATTGGTTTTTCTCAATATATTATCCCAGGGGATATATCTGGTTGATTTTTTAACCTTAATGGTTTTTCCTATAACAAAATTTCTTCTTTTATCATATTTTCTTCTTTTTATCTGTTCATTTTCCCCCATTTATTCAAGCTTGTTTGTTAGAACATACACGTTGTAATAAAAAATATAGGTTCTGTCTCCAAAAAAAAATCTAGATATTCCCTTTGAATATAGGTATTTAAATATAATGATTTTTATGTTTATAAAAATTATATTTATTTATAATCATTTTGGCCCTTTTTTCTATTTCCTTGGGGGTTTATTTTCTAATCTCGTAATCACCTTTTATTACTGAATGAACATATTTTATTCAACATTATTTAGCCTAACCATAATCATATTATATTTCAAATTTTATTAATATACTGGAAGCATATTCAATGACACTTCATATTTTAAAAATAGTTTATACCTTTATCTTAAAACTATAATTCTATGAAACAAGGGATTATCCCACTTGAATAACAACTACTTTATCAGAGTGTTATTTCAGGATCTTCAATGTGTTTTTAGAATTAAAACACCATCACTATGCCGCATGATGTTATCCCTTATATGAAGGTCATTTTTTATTATAAATTTTTTGGATCTTATCTTATTTTTTTTAAATTTTTACCTTTTAAAATTTATTATACTCTCAATCATATTACTTTCATTTATAACATCAATTATTTTCTCTTTTTCCAATAACCTTATTAATTCATAAGATTAGAATTATGGTCAATGTTGGATACCATTTCAAATATCAACATACACCTAGTATATTATTCTCTTTCATTTTCTTCTTTTCTAAATAAAATTTATTTTCATAGCTTATCCACAACAATGAAGGTCCTATGATGTGTAGATATTTTTTCATCATCTTAGTAATTTCTTACTAAATGGTCTTTAATTTATTCATTGATCATAAAATATAATGGAATAATTCTTAAGAACATATGTTTCATTTTATATTTATTTTTTAAAAAATTCCTATATCTTTATTAACAGAATCGTTTTTCATCATTTCATTATAATTCTATTAATTTCTCATTCTTTGGATTGTAAATTATAAAAATTATAATACATCATGAACTAATAAATTTTAATATAATATTAAATTTTTTATTTTCTTAGTGAAATTTTTTTTCTCATTCTTATGTATATTCTCTCTTTCATCATACCATTCTTCATCCTCATAAGAACTTGATAATGCATCATCTCTATTAAACTTGATCTTGAGTTTTATCATTGATTTTAATGATATTTTGTCATTATTTTTTCATTTTCTTGACTTCCATATCTCATAATTGAGGAGTGAATTAACAAACTCAGCAATGTGACAATTCACAAATTTCATCCAAGTATTATATCATTATATCAAATGTATCAAGGAAATTATGGATCTACTTTTTTAAAATTAATACTTTCTACAAAATAACACCAAATCCGTTAATGTAATTAACAATCTCAGTAACAAAAATAAAATTGTGATCATTTCTCTCATCATAAATAATGTACATGTCTTGAATATATTCAATTTAATTTTATAAATTTTCTTCCTTAATTTTTATATTTCCATCAGGTATATTCTATATCTTCTCCTCAAACGAAATAGTAGTTTTAAAGAAATTCTATTTCTGAATAATTTATCATTTAGAGATGAAATGAATGCATTTATACATTTACCATCCAATTCATGATTTAATTATTATAATATTGAAGGTTAATTTTTTCTAGTGGATTAAATACCACTATTACAGCATAAAAAACTCATATCCTAGTCACCATAGACGTGGAACATTTTGGTTCATCTATCTAGGAAAATATTTTCAATCTAAAATTGGAACCCCTAATGTATTAAAAATATATTAATCACTCATACTTCTATCTTAGTCAAATATTATATATAGAACATATATTTGATACTCCATGTTTTTTTTGTTTATGAGAAGTCATTGAGAGGGGAAGAATTAAATTTAGTAACCCTTTATTCTTTTATAAATATTCATATTTAATTAAATATATATATATATACCGTTAAAGTTTTGTTACACTCCTATGGTTATCTCTCATACTTACTAAAGTTTACATAGTTTAAAATGAATAATAAATGGTTATATTTGGGTTGACACTATAGTACAACATTTTTATATGTTTTATATAATCGCATACCTAAATTATCTCATATGGGTAAATTTACATATAGATTGATGATATATACAAAAAATATTTTTCAAATATCACTGAAAATAACCATTAGAAAATATCCCTAAATTTATGGAATTTAATTGACCTCAACATCCACCTAAATAAGGATTTTTATATTATAATTACTCTATCAAAATCCACATCTCAAAAATATTCCCCTTAAAACATCCTTGTGGGATCATTAAACTACTTCTTGATAGTTCACCAATGATCCACCTAAACTCATCCATTAATAGATATTAAATCACATTATCTCTTACTGATGTGTATAGTAAACTTATTCTTCTTTTGTTTAATTCATCTAGTTTTCAAATTGTATTGCCCCACCTCATTCAATTTAATTGTGATAAGAATTAAAAGAGCCTCAACTTCTCTTCTCACTTTTTGCATCTCCTTTTACATCTATGATTTCAATGATGTGTTAGGTTTGATCATTACATTAAAATCCTTGATTTTCTATATTTCATTATTATTATTATTACTTTTTATCTCAAATTAATATTATATATGTAAATATTAACATTATAATTCATAAACATTACTCCAATTTCAATAATAGAGGATCTATATTTTTCAGCAACATATGATCTTACATTTTAAAAATATGGATCTTTCCAAATTCTTGAATTAACTCATGATCTTACTCTCAAAAACCCCTTGAATGGTCTATTGTTATGGGGATATTATAAATCCAAAAATCTCTCCTAATGATCTATTTTGAGTTGATTCAATATAGTCAGACCTCATGATTTATTAAAATAGACAAAAAACATGTCATATCATCTCAACAAAAATCTTGATTGTGTGGACCATGATTTACTCAATTTTAAAACATATTTTGTGTCTTTATTTATCATTATCAATCTCATTCACAAAATATATTGAATTTAAATTAATTATATTTTAATGCTCATGTATATTTTTTTCACTACAACATAGAACCTTCTACTATGATATGGAATTAATCTTAGTTTAACAAATTTCCTTTTCAACTGGTAATAATTAATTTTTTTTCATTGATTTTGATCACACTCTCAATCATGATTTCAGATACATGAAGAATATACCACCTTTTATATTTTTATTTATTCTATTCTTTATTTTAAAGGAATTATGGAATCTAAAACTATATTTACTCATCCTATTATTCCTTTGTGTTATATTTAAATATATTATTGTGACCACAAGAACCATTGAAATACCCTTACAGAAATCATAATTTTATTTAAATAGATTAATAATAACATTATGTATGTCCACATGAACGTTAGAAATCTTTTAGAACATTATAGTTACCCTTATATAGAAGCCATTCAATCTACTATTTTTGTTTGTTTTTTCTAAGTGTTTCATGACACCAACATAGTTCACATATGAAAATATTTTAGATCAATTCAAAAATTACCTTAGAATCATGAAACATACAACCAATAGATTACATATATACTCACATGTATCACATGTATGATGGGATGAAATAGAATCATTCTAACAAATTTAACGCATTCAAAGTGTCTAATGACAGAAATGTTTATTCTCATTTACATATAGATTGAAGAACAAATAACAATACATTGAAATTCCTTTATGAAAATTTCATCTTAAAATGGGATATTATATAATTCAATCAAATTACATAATGATTTTCTCAATTCAACTATAGACTGATCAAAATACATAAAACATTCTATAAACATCATTTAAAGGAATACCTTCATTCGATACATCTAATTCACATTAGAAAGAATTATTTTTGCCAAATGAATAGTACCAATATATTCTCTACCATCTTATCATCTTTTATTGAATCACCAATTGTACTAGAATCTTCCAAGAAATCTTGTTGGATGTGAAGATATTTTTTCTCAAGAAGAATAATCCAATCCATTATTTATTATTTTATAATAAAAGTTGTAACAACTCCAAAATCCTCCATTCAAACAAAACACACACATTGAAAACATCATTCCCAGAAAAACACATTTTTAAAAACAATAAAAGATTCATAAATATTCACATTCAATGAATTTTAATTATTTTACACTAATTGTACCCATTATGCCGATCACGACCCATCCCCTGGGGCCCGTGCTGTGACTACCCCAATCCCGCCTTCCACAGGAAAGGGGATGAATACTAGCACCGAAAGGCGTATTCTCTAAAACTGGGAAGGCATTAACTTTATATCATGTAAATACCCACAACAAAGAACACAACAAGATAAGAACATAAGTGAATTGTATAGTAAAAAGACTGTGTAAAATTAGAAAAAGGGGCAAGAATACAAGCCCAACTGGAAAGTACAAGAAAACTGAAAAGTGCATGTAAACTGAAATAGCTTCTGTAAACTTCCACCAAGGATCCTACCTTAAGGGTAGGTACATATCTTGAATGATCGACTCAATGGTATGCCTCATCAAATTTTCACCTCTGAGCTACCTCCACTCTTGATACTCTCGTCCTCATTCAGCGTTTTCCATCGTCTGCACCAAACACAACAAGGTGCGGGCATAACCCATGTAGGGGTGAGTATAAGGATACTCTGTAGGGACCCTGAGACTCATGAATGTCTATCAAAATCCACAAAGTATAAACTACAATCATGGAATCAATACTCAACCCTACATAGGTATATGACTAATCATATACCTAGGTTATCAAGTATACCCATCTCATTTATGAGGAAACAGAAGGCCCAACTTATTAGCTCAATGCTCAACTGTTCCACAAAGGAAAGAATACCACGAAGGTAACACCACAATGGTAAGAAAAAAAAAGGCAATTCCACATAGAAGAATAACACAATGATATCACCACAAAGGAAAGTACCACACATGTATGCAAAATAGAATAATACCACAAAGGGATCACCTAAAAGGTAAGTACCTCACATGTACGCCACATAGAAGAATACCAAAAAGGTATCACCATGAATAAAAGTACAACAACGGTATTCCACATAGAAGAATACCAAAAGGTATCACCATGAAGGTAAGGAATCAGCTCACACCAGGTATAACATAGGCACAATAGTAGAGAGTATTAAATGTAACTAATGAATCATCTTACACTATTAAGAGGTAGACCCACATAAGATCTTAAATCATCAGAACCCCATAGGATACTAGTACATTGTTTGACCTAGACAAGATCCTAATATAGAAGACCCACACAAGATCCTTGAGCAGTAAACCCACAAAGGATCCTAGTACATCATCATAACAATAGATGATCCTAGTAAAATAGTCCGACATATGATCCTAGTTCATCATCAGAACCACACAGGATCCTAGTATAGTAGACTCGCACAATATCCCTTTACATCATCAAACCCACATAAGATCCTAGTGCAGCAAACCCACAAAAGATCTTAGAGTAGTCCAACATGGATTCCTAGAGCGGATCCATGTGGGATCCATGAGCATATACCCACAAAGGATCACTTTCTCATGTTACAGCCAGCTACATGGTTCCCACAATAAACTATCTTAATTTTAGGAAGATACTCTCCTTGAGACAAATGTTGATATTCCATCTGACATGAAGTCCCAAGTAGAATTTTTCCAAAGTGATTCAATGTAAAAGGGATCTTAACGCGATAGATTGTGCGTCAATCGTATCCTCACTCTGTATGTTATTGGTCTTTTTGTCCTAAGAGCCCAGTTGGATTTGTGTTTGGTCCAACCCAGCCATAACCTAATTATACACAAAACTAAAGTGTGTTATATTAAAAGGACCATCTCTATCCAAGGTTATTTTGTGCCGTAGACGAAAATTCAATCAGACATCATACTCATGAGTTATGGATGGTTAAGGATTTAATAATAATATATTATTATTATCATTTGAGGGTTTTGGGAGCTCGATCCAAAAACTTGAAAATGATATCCAATATTGGACTCATAATTTCCGTTTTGGAGCTTGGGTCACACTGCCACTGACAGTTCGTGAAACGGAGGTCACATGGATAAGTTATAGACAAAATATGGTTTTATAACGAATAATAATAATATCATTATTATATAATTATTATTATTTATAGTTCATTAACATCAATTCTCACATTCCACGCACAAACCCACACCTCTCCAAATTTCATGGGAATCCCCTTATTCAACAAATTTCATCTTTAATTGCCTTATAATTTTAACTTATCTTTTTTCAACACTTTGTCTCTTCAAGAATCCTCTTTTCTGAATTTTTTCCAGCCTCAATCCCTCATGCACACGCTCAGTAATGTAAACTCTCAACTACTAGCTATCGATCATGATTTCACTATCATAAAAACTACCCTACTTGCACTACCTTGTACTCACACCAGAAAAACTGCACCTCATTGTCTGCCCGACAACCTCATTGCTCGTAAGGCGCCCCCTAAAGCCTACTACCATCTTGGCCTCCTGGTCGCCCCGCCGTTCCACGTCACACTGTTTACCTCACCCGAATATGTACCCGGAAGACTCACCGGTATCATACCATCACATTTCTCCTTCAGCGGCCCACTAAATCTTCATTAGAATACAGAAAATATACGAATCTCCTATTCATTATCCTTGGGTCAGGGGATCCACGTACATATGTCGTGCTCAATAGAAAATTGTGCTTCTAGCACCAATAATTATTTGTCCGCCTCATTCTGTGAACCATTGCAGCTTCGTTCCAAGCACAAATAGTTAAAAAATCATATATTTGTCATCCTTGTATGGAGGGATTCACGTCCACATATCGCACTCACTAAAACAACATGTTTCGAGTGATAATAAATATTAGACATTGAAGAATGCACGAAAAACTCACAAGGAACAAAATAAAAAAATCATGGTATATGTGCGGATTGATGGCCATGTTTGTTTTCCATAATCATTGAGAATCAATAATATGGGGAATTGACAAATAGATATTTATCATACTTCAAATTGAACCCCCTACCTTGATGTTAATTGGAGATTTCACGAGGAAAGAGATGAATATGTTGGCATTCATTACTCCCACACCACACTCCTGATCCAAGCTCATGTGTCTTCTTCTTTCTTGATCCGGAGGACATTCTTCATTGGAGGATGTTCTTCCACCAACCAAAATCTCCCAAATGCTCTCCCAAAGTCTCCCCCAAGGGCTCTCCCCAAAATCACTCCTTTTTCAATGATCCCCCCAAAAAAAATAGTTGAGGAGCCACATAATTAATTAGTATATCAATTAATTGTGGGCTCATTAACATGGAATAATTCCAAGGGTTCCCCACATTAAAGGTAAGTTTTGGTGGTCACCACAACCAAGAATTTTAAAGGAGAGGTGGGAGGATAACTAAAATAAAATATATTTATTTAATTTAATCCTCCACTAAAAATGAAAAAACCAACTTCTTCTCTCAACCCACAAGTATCGATGTCAAACACCCCTTGTGCGAATCACGACGTTGTGAGTTCAATAGTGTCTTCACATTTTTAATCTGAGAACAGGTTCTCAATTTAGAAAATGTAGCGTGAGTGTTTACTGAACGTAATTGAAAAAATGTTTGGAAAATTATTATCAGTCACCCTCATCTCGCACTGGTCATGGTTAGTCTCCACCTAGGTGAAAACCGCCCCAACGAACCCAAATGGACTCTTAGATTCCCAAACCGAGTTATCGTTTAACTGTTATGGATTTTACAAAAAATATAATTGTCACTTAATTATTTTATTTACAGACAAAAAATAACATTCACTAGTGGCCCCCTCTGGAAAAATTTTGTATCATCCTAAATAAAGAATACCCTCACGAGTTCAGAAGTTGTCCCAGATTATTAATATGAGTTACCATTTGTGAGTTATAAGCATTTGAAAAATAAAATAATTTATTTAATTATTTTATTTTTTATTATGCCATTTTATGGTTTTCTAACAAGAGGCCCGCGCCGACCAACCGTAAGTTGTGACATGGGTAAACCATCCATTCTGAACACAATGGTTCAGTCAGATTTCTAATCCAGGAAATAGTTTCAAATTTATTCCACTTTTTTTGTAAAACTGGTTACCCGTGCTAATTTAAGCATAACAAAAATTTCGACATATCATTCCAGGCACTTATTGCCTCAGAATCATCCCCCGTCAGATTTCTTGGTCTCGTAATAATTCCATATTATTAAAAAATTATACAAAATATTTGTGACATTAAATTATTCCCACCAAAGGGATTTACGTCCTCAAAATACACATTTCCCAAACTAGGAAGACAAGTGGGGTTACTGAACATGAATCTGAGCCTCTCACTCCCATATGCTCTCCTAGAGGTTCTCGTGATACCAAAGAACATGCACCAAAGGTATTTATCACCCACCAAGAACTATCTATTGTTGATCCTCATTCTAAACTGGAACCACCGAAAATGTCGCCCCATCCTCGATGTCTAGCTCGTTATGGTCGATGATATGAGATGGGTCATGCGCATATCGCCTCAACTGGAATACATTGAAGACGTTATACAACTAGTGCAATTGAGGGGTAATTGCT
This sequence comes from Viscum album, assembly GCA_963277665.1. Taxonomy (NCBI): domain Eukaryota; kingdom Viridiplantae; phylum Streptophyta; class Magnoliopsida; order Santalales; family Viscaceae; genus Viscum; species Viscum album. The sequence goes on along the minus strand of OY728138.1, from coordinate 919,269,747 downwards.
AGGTGTAAGCCACCATGCTAACTATAATGAGGACCTGGAAGTGCCCAATAATCCTCAGATATATATTTCAACCCCATCCAAATTTCCACAAACTTCAACGAGATGAGACACGTAGAATGAGGTGGTCACTATCCTCGAACTCCAGATGTCTTCATATCCTATCAGCATAATAATTCTACTGGTTCTCAGTAGTTTTCACTTGATAAAAAGTGAGGAATTTTGATACAAAATCATTCACTACTTTCCTCCTCCCTAGCCACCAGTACTATAGCTGAAGTTCTTGGTACCATGGTATGTCATCTGAAGAGGTCGACACGCTCCCCGCCTTTAGAATATCCATGAGGTGCATGCGCTGAGGATATATGAACATGTTGAGCTTCATAGTCCATGTCCCCATGCTATTCCTTATAGACATGATGATTAAGTTGGAAAGTGACTGTGAGAGAATGAAGAAAAACTACTCCATCTAGGTCTAAAAGGATATCTGTAATGAAGCCAGCTGCTCCATCGCCTCACCTAGTAACTGTACACCAGATCACATGTTGAGTTCATCTACTACAAAATTCCCCTTCCTTGGTGTATATACTATCTCAAATTCATAGTCCTAGAGGAACTCGAGCCAACATCATTTGTTTTAGGTTCATGTCCTACTGAGATAAGATATAACTGAGACTATTTTTGTCCGGGTAGACTGTAAAATGTTCATCCATCATGTAATGACACCACACCTTCAGTGCAAACACCACTGCTTCTATCACCAGGTCATGTGTTGAATAGTTCTACTTTTTGGTCTCTTTCTCAGCTCTTGAAAGCTCTACTAACACTTCTATATCCATAGTAAAGGCCCCTCATTTTTCATCAAAGATGACAAGGGTGCACCTACCCTGGGGAAGTCGGGTAAAAATATACAGTAGTACCTAGACAAAGTAGTCGTACCTCTCCATTTGTGGAGGTAATATTGGAATAATATTTTGAAAATATGTCTCGATGATCTTCCACTCCTATTTAGAACTGAAAAATCAATACTTCTTCTTCCACAAGGGTATTTTTGGCCGAATCATGAGTTATCGGCTGCACCAACTTATGAATGAGTCCATCATGTGCTACCTGGGTTTCCTTTTTGCCGACCAAGGAAAACCCCATTACTACATTGTAGATAAACAGTAACCTTTTTCCTAATATAGTCAATATGAGTATGAACTGTGGATGCCCAGTCCATACCCAAAGTGACGTTGTAAGGCCTTGACGATGCCACCAAGATGTTCCAATAGAAAATCTCAGCTTAAGGGTCAGATCACACCATCGGCGTAAGTGTTATTATCGAATCTCCTCCCAAAGGTATCTACAGTCGTGATGGTCAGGTCAACGGCTTAACCAGAAAATATAGGTCTTAAGCAGGATTCATTGAAAGAAGTAATGATCGGTACCTATTTCTATTGATATGGAAGTTAGTAGTTGACAAAGAACGTACCTTGAATCATTGTTAGATCCCTTGGGTCGCAATCCTTGACCGCATACTTCTACTCCCTTCCCCTATCCTCCAGCTCACTATGCATGGTGAGGACCACGTAGGGGGAGGTTTGTAACATGTTGAAATGTACACCACCTCATTCTTCTCTCCTAGCTCTGATTCCAAGTCTGCAGCCCTGCAGATTCACCTAACCCTAACAGTCCTTCCAAAAACATTTTTACACACCCAAGTCTCTGAGACTTGCACCAGTTTTCTGTTTTCCCACTACTAACATTCACTGACTATATCCACTCATCCAAATAACATTCATCCTCAAATTTACTCTCTACCATGCAAACATAAGTAGGAATGCAAATAGGAAGGGTGTTGGATCAGACATCACTAAACACACTATACTCGAAAGTCTGAGCCCCGAATCACTGATCATATTGTATTCATCAAGTACCCAGAATGGTCAGTACGCCACGATGAATACTCATCTACCGACATGTCATCCCATCGATGTTATAAAAGCTCTAGGTAACTCTCAACAACCTCCTTAAGCTAGTCCTTAGCCACCTGTGAAATTATATCACCTCGAAACCTCAAGGGCCTCTGTTGCAGGAACTCATGAAATGTGCTCAGTCAGCGTGCACTGACCACTAGTGCAACTGGTGGTATCTAATGCCCAATGAGTGGTGGTGCTGCTGGTACACCACCCAATGGTGACAACATAGTAAGAGGTCTATGCACCAGAGCTTTGTTGTTCGGTGGGCAGTCATCTTGTACTCTCTTGGGAATCCTAGATGGCTGTCTATGCAGTGGCATGCTAATAATGTAGAGGTGTTCTATGATTATTTAGTTATACATAGTGATCTGACTTGATAAAACATAGGAAAACTTCTCAAAACACACAGGAAATTATTGTATTCATGCACTGAGTTTGAAAACAGAAGTCAATGTCCTGGTGTATGGAATCGTCGGTCATCTCACCAGCACAAGATTCGATTAACTAATAATCACACTCACTACACTTAACACTATTTCAATTAAAAATATTAGAGTACAATTTTCTATGGTAGATCAAACTCCTCTAATACCAATTTGTCATGACCCATACCCCGGGGCCCATGCCGTGACTAACCCAAGACTGCCTTCCATAGGCTAGGGGATGACGATGAGCACCGAAAGGCATATACCCTAAAACTGGGAAGTCATTGACGTTATATCCTATAAACACACACAACTAAGCACAAAGAAAGATAAAAACACAAGTAAACTGTATAGTAAAAAGAGTATGCATGATAAGAAAAAAGGTCTAGAATACAAGCCAAGCTGTAATTTACAAGAAAACTGAAAAGTAAAAGTAAACTGAAACAGCTTTTCTGAACTCCTTCCATGGATCCTACATGAAGGGAGGGTATAGATCTAAAATGGACGTCTCTACGGTATGCCTCATCTAATGTCCACCTCCTAGATACCACCAGTCCTGATACTCTCATCTTCAGTCAGCGTTGTCCATTGTCTACACCAAACACAATAAGGTGCGGGCATAAACCATGCCGGGGTGAGTATAACGATACTCAGTAGGGACCCAGGTACTCATGAAGGTCTCTTAAAATCCACAAAGGGTAAACTACAATCATGGAATCAACAGTCAAACATACTTAGGTATATTCCCATACATATACCTATTTTATCAAGTATACCCATCTCATTCATGAGTAAACACAAGGCCCAACTTATTAGCTCATATATCAACTATTCCACGAAGGAATGGATACCATGAAGGTAACACCACAATGGTATGTACCAAAAAGGTAATTCCACACCTATGAATAACACAAAGGTATCACCACGGAGTAAATCACTACATAATAATTCCACATAGAACATTACCACAAAGGTATCACCATGAAGGTAAGTACCACATGGGTATGACATAAAGAATAATACCACAAAGTTATCATCACGAAGGAATGTACAACAAAGGTACGCCAAATAGAAGAATACCACAAGGTATCAACATGAAGGTAAGGGATCATCTCACATCTTGTATAAATTATGTAAATTAGTAGAGATGATTAAATGTACCAACTGAATCATCTTACTCTGTCAAAAGGAAGACCCGCATAGGATCCTAAATAATCAAACCCACAGATCCTACTATATCGTCGGACCCACAGAAGATCCTAGTACATGACACCCGCACCAGATCCCGGTACATCTTCAAACCCACACAAGATCCTAGTACATCAATACCACACATGATACTAGTAAATCATCAGACCCACATAGGAACCCATAATAGTCCCACATGTATTCCTATAGTAGTTCCATGTTGGATCATCAAGCATATAGACCCACGAAGGATCCCTTTCTCATGTCAAATCCAGTTATAGGGTTCCTAAACTATGCTCACATGATTTTGGTTGGATCCTTTCCTAAATCCATAGGTCGATACTTCAACTTCCACTAAGTCCCATGAAGAATTATCCCAAAGAACCACCACGTAAAAGGGGTTTCAATGCAATAGACAGTGCATCAATCAGATGCCCAGTCTGTAAGTTATTAGCCTTTTAGTCCCAAGTGAAAGGTTTGATTCATGTTCAATCCAACCCGGTCATACCCCAACTTGATGAAACACTGAAGTGGGGTATACCAGAAGGACCATCTCTATCCAAGGTTTCCGGTGCCGCAGACGGTAAGTCAATAGGATGTCGCATGCATGAGTAATGGAGGGTCAAATATTAAATAATAATAATTTATTATTATTATTGGAGAGTTTCGGGTACCCGATCCTGAAAAACAAAAAACCATTTTTTGACTGATAATGTCCTTTTCGAAGTCAGGGTCACACTGCCGCTGACTGTTCGTGAAACCGAAGTCACACAGATAATTTAGGGTGAAATTTGGTTTTACAACCAAAAATAATAATATCATTATTATATTATTATTCTTATTTACTATTCATATAATTCAATTCTCACATTCCACGCAAAATCCCACACCTCTCCAAATTTGGTGTGCATTCCCTTATTCAACTGATTTCATCTTAAATTGATTCAAATTTTTTACTTAGCTGTTGTGAACACTTTCTCTATTAAATTAACTACTTTCATGATTTTTTTCCTGTTTCAAGCCCTGCTGCACACACTTAGCAAGGTAAAATCTCAACTCCCATCCATCAATCACGCTTCCTCTAAAATGAACACGACCCTTCTTGCACCACCCTGTATGAAAACCGGAAAAATCACACCCCGTTGTCTGCCTGGCCACCGCACCGCTTGGGAGCTGCACCCCTTCGGCCTCAGGCCATCCTAGCCTCCTGCTCGCCCCACCGTAGCACGTCGCACTGTCTACTTTTCCAATAGCCATTCCCTAAAGACTCTCTTGAATCAAAACATCATTTTACTCGTCCAAGACCCACTAAATCTTCATTCTAAACCCAAAAAATAAAATGATCGTATATTCATGATCCTAGGGTCGATGTCTCCACGTTCATATGTGGCACTGAACAAAAAATTGTGTTTCCAGTACCAATAAATATTTGGTCACCTCCTTCTGCGAGCCATTGTGGTTTCATTCCAAACACGAAAAATTAAATGATCACATATTCTTGATACTTTTATCGATGGATTCGTGTCTATATATCGCACTTAGCAAATCTTCATGTTTCCAGCACCAATAAATATTTGGCATTGAAGAATACATGAAGAATGCACAAAGAATGACATAGAAAATCATGGTATATGTGTGGATAGATGGACGTGTTTGTTTGGACATCATCTTTGTGAATCAATAATATGGGAATTCAACAAATATATATTTATAATACTTAAAAAAACCCTACTTCGATGTTTGTTTGAGATATCGTGAGGAAGGAGATGAAGACATCGATGTTTGTTGCTCCCACACCATGCTCCCGATCCAAGCTCATGTGTCATCCTCATTCTTGATCAGGTGTACATTCTTCATTGGGGGATGTTTTTCCACCTACCAAAATCTCCCAAAAGCTCTCCCAAAGGCTCTCCCAAAGGCTCTTCCCAAAATCTCCCCTTTTCCAACAATCCCCCCAACTAAGAGGTGAGGGGATACTAAATTAATTAGTATAACAATTAATTTTTGGTTTATTTACATGGGATAATTCCAAGGGTTTTCTCACATTAATGGTGTGTTTGGGTGGTCCCCACCACCATGAATTTAAAATGGGATGTGGGAGGATATACATATAAAATATATTTATTTTATTTAATCCTCCATGAAAACTAAAAAAACCACCTTCTTATCTCTACCCACTACTGTCATGGTTCAACATCCCTTAAGCAAATCCTAACCCTGTGACTTCAACTGTTTTTTGGTTTATTAATAAGAGAAATGAATCAAAAGATAGAAAATGCTGCTCAGGTGTTTACTGAACATTCCCAAAAAAAGTTCAGAAAATTATTATCAGTCACCCTCGACCCACGCCAGTCAAGGTTAGGCTTTGCTTAATTGAAAAAATCCCCTACGAACCCAACTATTCTCTCAAATTATAAATACGAGTTTCTATTTAAAATTTAGGGATTTTACAATAATATAATTGTCACATAATTATTTTATATAAGAACACAAACTAAAATTCACGGGTAGCCCCCACTAGCCAATGTTAGTATCTGCGAAATTAAATCATACACTCACGAGTTCTGCGATTGTCTCATATTTTCAATTTGTGTTACCATTTGTGATTTATAAGATTTTTTTTTTAAAAATAAAATTTATTTAATTATTTTATTTACAATTATGCCTTTTTTGGGTTTTCTAGAGAGGGGCCCATGCCAACCAAACATAATTCACGCAAAGGGTATAACCACCATAATGAACACAACGGTGCCCTCAAATTTCTGATCCGGGCAACCATTTAATAGTTATTCAAAATCATTAGTAAAAATACTTACGCACGCTAATTTAAGCATATTAAAAACATCGAAGAATAATTCTGGGAACTCCAGGCCTTGAAATCGTGCACCATCAGATTTCACAGTCTTGTAAAAATCCCATATAATTAATAATATATATACAAAATTTTTGGGTAAAAACAATACCCGCTTCATGAAATTTTATTAGTCGCACTATTCTTCATATCATGTGGGATGGAAAGATAATATTGGGATAACCCCCAATTTTTAATAAGGGTTAACATAAGAAATATTAATAAAATATCATAAGTTGGTATATGATGTGGGTGGGGGTGTAAGATATTAGTCAACATAGATTGATATAACAAGAAATATTCATATAGAGAAAATATATATCATAAACCATAAGTAATGGCTTAATGAATGAATCATAATTGATGAGTAACAGAGGTGTGGAAAAATGTGTCAAAAATATATGAACATGTCAATTTCATAATGTATAACATATCAATATGGATTGAAATTATAATAGATCATGAATAAATACTTACTACTAATATAGTATCCACATAATTAGGTAGGATATCCAGCATCCCATAACTCAGTGAGGGTGAAATACCCATTTTCATAATTGTTGTTTTCTTCTACAAACAATCCTACATCCTTTTCGGGCTTAGTAAAACCTTTGGTGTACCCTTTTGAGAATAGGCTAACCACCCATGTGATTTTTGTCATTGGATAACCTCTCATGCAACCTTTATTGTTTAGGATAACCACTCATATACCCCTGGGTTTGGGATTACCTTAATGTAACATTTTTAATCCCATGAGATTTAAAACAATACCCAATTCATCAGAGGGATATATTATAGCTACCCATAACATAATGATAAACTATACATTAGTGTGTCAAAATATATGGGACAATTAATCATTCTATTTATTCTTAGCCAACCCATTAGAAAGAAATGGGTTTTAGAAATACCACACTAAAAAATTACAATAATACATTCCTAGGAAAAAAATAGAATTATATAAACATTGAATATTCCCAAAAACCATGATAAAAATATAAATGTATTTTCAAATAAATGAAAAAACATTAATACCTCTATATAATTTCTTGGAAAAATAGATGATGTGTAATTTTATTTTTGAAAACATTACATTAATAGAAAATATATTAAAAAACATTAACGATATGTATTTCTTTCGGAAAACCATGAAATCAAAAAAAGGTCAAGAAAATAATTAATGTCGATGGCGAGGGAATGTAAACATCTGGAAACTAGAAAAAATGCTTATTTAATTAATAGTATTGTAAATAATGTTATGTTATTAAAAATTGTATTCACAATTCATATTGAAGTATCATTTTCAAAATACAAAAATAATTATTTCTAAAATATTATTTCCAAAAATATATATCAATTATAGAATAATAAAATAACATAAAGGTGTATACATTGAAAGTTAGAGTGGAAAATTATTTAACTGATATTAGGTGGAAATTCATTTTTAACCCTTTTAAATAAATTTTGATACAACCCACATCATTTAAAATAATAATAAAACATTATTTTGAAATAGATAAAAAAATGAAGATATAAAAAGATTATAAATACATAAATTTCCAAATAAGAATGTAAAACATTTGTGTAAATAAAGATAATGGATATGAAATAGATATATCTATTGGAGGGGATTCAAAATATTCTTAATTATGTTATATTTTTTTAATGAATGGAATCCATCGGTGGAGAATATTCTTATTTGAAATTGGAAATTCCGTATAAAATCAGGCCAAAAAAATATATCATAGTATTTGGATATAAAAAACCAATAATAAAATAATATATTTCAAGAATAATGATTAACAATCAATGAATGGAAATCTAGTCTACAAAATTACTTTCATCTTTGTTATGTGTTGAATCAGATGAAAGTGAATGATAAAACATATATTGATAAATTAAATAACATGAATATAAATATAGTAATTATATAATAGTTTAAAGTGATAGCAAAAACACAATATAAAGGAAAATATTTTTATAATGAAAAACATGTCTCCAAGAATGGTATTTGAGATTAGGAAACCCTTTCCTTGGATTTATGCATGGTCATAAATGCTATGATATCCTATATAAAAAATAAGGATAATTAAATATATATTTTATAATAACATTAAATTTTTCTGAAAATTATATTTATATTTTATATTCATTTATTATATATTTATTATTTATTTTTAGTTAATATAAATCCTTAGATATGAGTAGTTTAAACCATTCCTTCATTTTTTGGTACGAAAGCTTCAAATGTCATTTAATTTTTATAATTTTTTCATTCCTAAAATAGTAAAGGTACTAGATTAGATGATAAATTAGGATTAATTGAGTATTATTTTCACTATATTATAATTTTTGTTATGATTCATAATGTTAAAATTTATCACAAGCCAGTTTCTTTAATTTCATATGATCAAAAGATGATATATTAATAATGAGTTCAATATTAATATTACTATTTATAACAAAATTATAATTATATACATTTTAATATCATATTAGTTATGTTAATTATGTTTCAATACTAATCCACTATTTAAATTTATAGCACTGTTTGGGTTGGTGGTTAAATCCACCGAAACAAGAACATGCTATAATATATGGGTGAGTATGATTATGAATGTTATTACTTAATTATAATATTCCTATAACTGTGATATAATGACATCTCATAGATTTTATTTTGCGGAAAAACTGTTTTTTTAAATATTTGAATTGAAAATATAAATAATAAATTACTATAGAGTGATTAAAAATCATGTTGAGAATAAAAATATTCAATTGGTGGCCCCCTTAGAAATGGATGACTTGTGATACCTTCTTGTAAAAACATTTCCAAACATGTAATAGGTATTTAATAGATGAAAAATTATTAGATATTTAATATGAATTTTAATGATTAGTGTGATATTGAGTTTGTGAATGGATCTCATTTTATATATGAAATTGATAAATATTTCATGAGAAATATAAATTAAGTGATTGGTAATGATAGGATAACATGAGTGTTAGGTATATTATGTGAAGATAAATAGGTTCAAATTGATGAATTGAATCCCAAAAAAATCATTTAGAATTTATATATTTCATATCGATTAAAAAATAATTTCTCCATGAAAATTTACATGTTATACCCCCTTTTAACTTGTTCAATTAGTTACCATGGTAATATTTCTTCAAAAAAAACTAATATAAACCCTATTTAAAATTTATGACATGGTGGATAGAAAAAATAATTCCAATTAATATAATTTTAATTGTATATATATGGTAAAATTATCTTTTAAATTAAATCATAATATATATATATATAATCCATTTTTTGAAGTGAAATCAAGTTTTAAACATTATGAATTTTTGTCGTTTCCTCATTCAAATTAATAACTGATTATGTGACAATATATATATATATATATATATTTTAATTGGATTCATCATATAAAATTGATCAATTTAAATAATTTAAATAAAAATATACATAACATAAAAATCATTGACCTTTATTATGATAAGTAGCTTTTACCTCGATAAGATACTTTTTGTGAATAATTATTTGTTTAAAATTATTTAGTATACTGAATTTTTTTATTCAAAATATTAATTCCATTTTATGGAATTATCTTATAAAAGTGATAAAAATAATTTTTATCAAACAAAATGTTACATATAATTTATTTGAGAAATATACATTTTTCAAAATAAAATGTATTTATTTTTTATTCATTTCAATTTAATTAAATTATATTAAATTTAAATAATTAATCAAAAAGTAAATATCATTTACACCATTACTTATTTCTGATTAATGTAATTTATTTAGAAAAAAATACATTACACATATAAAATCAATTCCTTTGAAAAAATCTATTTTACTATTAAATGATTTTATCATCATTTATAAACAATTAATATTAAATTTACGAGTGATTATTAATTTTTTATATAAATATTATATAATTGTAATTTATTGTTAATTTTTTATATAATTTTTCATTTTAAGTTAAATAAAATATAATACATAATATAAATATTTTTTTGAATAATTGTCTTTAGCTATAAATAAATAAATTATATCTCACTATATTTACTTAATTATTTTTTATATCTAATTTATTTATTTTACAATTATTTAATTTACATCAACCCATTAAATTGAAATCAACTATAAAATAAATAAATTTAATAAAAATGAATATTTTATTAAAATAATATTTGAAATAAAACTTATCTCATCAAATCAATTATTATCATTAAATTATATCATAAAATAATTAATCTTATTTAATGTCAATTTTTATAATGAGATGTTATATTTTTTAATATCTTAAATAACATTATTTATATTTACTATATTCCTGTAATTACAAACTAATAACATTTTTACTCATATTTTAACTAACAACTATATACTCTTTTACAATTGATATATATGTTTACATGACATGTATTACCTCTTATAGATTCATTCCATTATGACATCACATATCACTCTTCTAATTCAAATTATTTTTTTGTTTTATTTAAAAACATGAATTCCCCATTCCTAATGTTTTATTGTCATTATAGATATTTTTTAAAAACTGGTGATTCGAAAGAGTGATGATGTTCCATGTTATTTCCAAGATGTAATAATATAAATGTTTTTTTGGTTTATTTTCCCTTTTTAGTTTAACCACTTTTAAGAGATTTAATTATCTATGTTATTTATTAATATAAGGATTATAATAAATTTTTTTAGGTAAATCAATATTATTAGTCAGTTATAAATGAAAAAAGTGTTTTTATTTTGATTCACATATTGTATAATTTATTTTTATCTCAATTTAAGTTTATTAAAATTACCATAAGAACATTTTGATGAATTATCTACAACTATTTTAAAGAAAAAATGTTTTCATAAATCTAGGGGTGTTACATTCCCCCCTTTAATATATTTCATTCCCAATATATTATTTATCTATCACTATATAAAATACATAATGGTATCAATGATATATATATCAATCAATATATAATATAACGACACCGAACCAACACTCTTAGATCTGATGCTAAAAAGATAATCTTTACATTTCTGGATTTGATACTAAAAAATGTGAAAAAAATATAACCATAAAAAATTTAACATAAATTAGAAATTTGATATCAATTATATAATTTAGGATATGTTGTGTTTATAATTTTGAAAAAATAACACAAACTCATTTATAACAACACTTATGTATTTAAGTGAGCAATATTCCCACTAAACCCACATTGTTTGATATTAGGCCATCCCAACTGTTCTTATAAACCTTAAAAACATTAGAAAAACATATCATAGAGTTTTATGCGTGAACAAATAATAATAAGGTAAATATAAGTTTAAAAAAATATATCCATTACTTTTTATTCAAAATAATAGTAACTATAGTTTTCCTATCACATAATGAACATTGAGCTGAAAAAATCATGTTCTTGCGCTAGAAATTAGTTTTTATTACTAAAAATATTATTAAAATAATTTATAATAAATCCTAAATTAAAAAACATAATTATATTGTTTTTTAAAAAATATAATAAATCCTTAAAATTGATTTCAGAAAAACATACCTCGTAACCCTAAATGGGCATAATCATTCGATTATAAAATATGAAATTAACTTACCTTGTGAAATCAAATGATTTATATGTAAAATAATTAATAAGAATATAAAATTATTCTACATTCCTTTGGATATAAAATTAATATAAAACTTATAAGAAACCATAAATGATCCCTTAATTTGAATAATCATTATTTTGGACTACAAACAATAATTATTTAGAGATTGTAATAATTACACAATATAATGGAGAGATACACCCAGACCACATAATCAATAACAATGTACATGGAATATAAAATGTATAATAAACATATAATCTTTTATTTACATTATAAAACTCATAATAATACTACTTTTAACTTTTAATTATTTTTGTTCTTCGGTTAAAATATAAAAATTCAATATTATTTTGAAATTTTTTAATAAATACAAATTCACAAAATATTGATAAAATGATTTTCAATGAATATATCCATCTTAAAATGTAAATTATAATTTAATTAAGATAATTTTCATGATATAAATAAAATATTTTCAATCCATACATTCTAAGAATGAATATTCCATTTTTTCTATTTATAAAGAAGGACAAAATGTTTTGTAAAAAGATACCGTAAAAAACCTATCAATGGAAGCAATTAATTTAAATATAATCTATAATTCATTTATGTATAGATTAAAACATTCAAAATTTTTTTTTTCCAAAAATCTAATGATGTATTGAAATAGTTTAATACTAAATCATTAAAACATTTAAAAAATGGTTTTTAATGTAAAATATTGTTTACCATGAGTCTGACTTATCACATATGTTCTTTATCATTAAATTAATAGAAATATGTTAACTATTTAGTTTTTTAAGAAAATATTAAATTCTTAATATATATTTTAATTTATTTATTACCAATATATATTTAATTATTTAATAAACTATGTTTATGTTAGATGTTTTAATAATATTTGGTCCATATGTCCAAAATGACTTCAGTATAATGAATATGGTAAAAAGGGACATAATTCAGTAATATTTTTAATAATAATATGGAAATTTTTATCATTTATATACATTAATTATAAATTAAAAACAAGTCATGAATGATAGATATAATGGATTAACATTGTTACAATCCTGGAGACTGTAGTTCAAACATATGAATGAGTTATATTTCAATTTTCAATGGATCCTGATGGAAAGATGGTAAGTATTATTTTAACATTGTATATTGATAATTTTATCAGAAAATAATATTATTTATTTAAATTAAATTATATATAACATCCATATGATTTGTTGATGAAAAATGAGTTACATATCTTTATGGTGGGGTAGTCCACACATACTCATGAATGATGTTATAATTGTTAAATGGATAGAAAACAGAGAAATTAGATGATATATAATCTTGTAATAATGAGAAATATTTCATTAAATTTATTTGTATTAATTTAATTTATCGTTAAAAACACTTGTGTGAGGTGTTTATGGGAAACTACTCACATTATTTTGGGAGATGGTAATCCACCGTACACACGAATGGAAATTTTGATTCCCATTTTATCGAGAGGTTATGGATATAGGGTGTGAAATTATCATAAAAAATTATCTATATATTCAATAAACTCGTGTTATTATTTCATTTTGTATAAAGTGTATACGAGGGAGGTAGTTGAAGAAATAAAACTAAAAAATACAGTTAAAAGGAATGAATATTATTTAGAGAACCTCCATTACTTTATAACCTAATCCATATAAGGTTGGTATTATTCCCCAAATAATACCTCTTTAATATGGTAAGGTATGTTAGGTAGGTCTTTCTGAGGGACTTGGATGAAATAAATGGTTATTGATGTGTGATGAAAAGAGGAGATGGGGTTTCCATTATAAACTTATTAGAGAGGAACTCATGAAATTACATAAATTAGTAAATCAAAAAAAATTTATTTTCATGAGAAAATGGCTGCAAATGGATATAATTATAATCTAGGATCAGTGTGGTTATAAATCCTACAATAATAAAAACAAGTGGATATTTTTATTTATGTTATTACCTAAATGTTTTTGAATTAACCCATGGTAACCATTTTTAAAATGACTAAGGAATCAATGTTTTTAGTATTTATGGGTTATGAGTGGTACCATAAAAGTAAAAGGGTCCAAAAAATAGAATACTTATGATATTTTTACCCAATACCATTCACTAGGATGAAGATATCATTTTTATAAATTATAAATCATTTTGTAAAATATTATTTATTAAAAAATTTCATCAATGGAAAACATGGATCTAATCATTAAATGTGACATTTTAAACAACATTAAAGAAATTTAATTTTAATATAAAACTCTAAAAATAATTAATATGTTATAATTATATATATAATTCCTGGGAAACTTTAACTTATCCAAAAAATATTACTTTTAGTGTTTTTAAAATTATTTACATGAGAATTAATTACATTACAAAGAACTTTGTTGAAATTGTATAATAATAAAAGGTACTATTTTAATAATAAAAATTATAAAGAAGTTATAGAGGAAAAAAATCATTTATAATTAAAATAACCATATATAACCAAATATATTTTGTTTTTATCCATTTCCCATAATATTATCGTTATTATGTGAATAAGAATGATATTATTTAATTTATATTTATCTATAATAATAGAAATGTTATAATTAATGTAATGTGTCAATAAATGTAAAACCCTGAGATTTAAGAAAAGAATACAATGTTCGACATGGTATTCGACACAAAATACCAAGTTTAAACGACATGCGATATATATAACTATTATAACCTAACTATGAAATTTCTGGGTTTGAATAATATTAACTAATATATATATACATATGTCCTACTCAATATAAATTATTTATAAAATTTTAGAAAATTATCAATAAATATTTACTGAAGTAATTATATTCTTTAAAAATATGTTTTCTAAAAAAATAATTCTTCTCATAAAATGTTATTATAATAATTTTTTAGAAATTTTTAGAATTATATTGATAAAATGTAATCAATTTTTTGAACAATCAAAAATATGATTCTTTTGGTGTAATTTTGTTTATTTTTGAAAAAAATATATATTTTTAAATGAATTGTGAAAAATACCGATTTGTGTAAAAATAAAATTTCATTTCAATAAATTAAGAAATTTAAACATCCCATTATAATTTCAACATGATTTAATGTAATTTATGTATTATTTATTTTATTCAATATACATAATTTATTTTTAGTAATCATCATATTTTATCGTAGTATACGTTTGCCTTCTGGTTTCAAAATAATTTTTTCAAAAAATTGTTTTATAGTGCATAATGTTTCTCCATTTATTTAATTTAAAAATATAATAATGAATTATATAAATTATATTCTTTTAAATATAAATAAATAAATATTAAAGTATATTCATATGATAATTATTATTAGTAATTGATATCATAAAAAATTATATTTTCCTTGAGAAATACTCTTTATAAAAACCTTACTTTTTTACCTCAAAAGGGTTTAAATATAAAATAATTTTTTATAAATATGTGAATTTAATTTGGTATAATTTACTCCATATTATTTTTCATAATTATTTTAAATTATATAACGTTTCATACTTGATTTATTACTATAATGATTATAAAAAATGATAAAAGTGTACCACAGTTAAGGTGAAAATATGTTTATTGGGAGATAAACTAAACAAATATGGGTAAAAGTTACCCAAACAGTTGTATAAAATATATTTTATTGGTATATGTAAACCGCATCATTTTAAATTTTAGATTATTCTACTTTTTGATGCTTTTTTATGTAAAATTTGTTTCTTCACATATTTCTTTTCAAAAAGTACCAGTGTGTCGCTCACGTCTCTTATAAAGGGACACCCCTTATCCTCTCTTCTTCACACCATAAATTTTTTTGGGTTTTCCCAGGTCTTCCCAAATAACTTTAAAATATACCATTCCATTAATCTCGGCATCTTTTTTTTCAACATTTAATTTTCATAATAATTTCAGTAATATAATAAACGTTTGTCTCAGAATAAGAAAAAATTCTTAACTAGGATATATTTATTTATTCGTCCAATACAATAAAATATTATTAAAGTATTATATTTTTTAAAAAAAATGTATTAAATTATTATATTTTATTATTTAAATTTCCTAAACTAAATATTTTTCTTCTTTTAAAAAATTGGATACAAAATCATTATTCCTATGTATAGGGGACAACATCCTCACGAATCAATTTTGTTGATTTTACATCATCATCGATCATGAAAAGTTATGAAAATTAATTAAATGTATATATAAGATATTTATATCATAATAATAAATCTTCAGTTATGAAATAACATATACTTTTTCACTTTCCAATTTTTTGGTATATAATGACATCACTCACGTGTATACCAGACTAACGCCTCACGAAGTGTTCTGATTTATTTTTTCACAAATGCATTACATGGAAGGTAATAAAGAAACATTTAATGAATATATGTGATATAAATTACATAATAAATATATTCATGATATTTTTATCATTAAAAAATTATAACATATCATTTTATTACATGCATTGAAAAATTATAACATCGTTCATGCACATGTAGGATACCACATCCACGATGTGATATGATTCTTTTTTCATCACCACATAAAGAAGAATTATTTATATAAGTAAATATTTAATGAATTAATATTGTATTTACAAAATTATTATCATTATATGAATACAAAATGACTCATTCCTTCTTTCCATAATGACTATTGAAAAATGGAAACACTACTTATCATTACGTACGACATGCCGTCTCCATGATCGTAATATATATCATTTTTCAAAACCGTTATTCATAACTGTTTTAAAAACTATATTTTATGAATAGATATGATAATTATTCCATTGTTATTACTTTTATAAATTTTGATATTGATCTATTTTACAGTATACAACACATTAATGTCGTTCTGAAATAATGAATTGAACATCCTCAAAACACATAATGTTGACTTAACTGATTAAATTTTTAAATTTTACAATAAATATATATATAATAAATGATTTAATTATAAGATATCAAACCTAGAAAAATTTCCATATATATCAAGTAATTTATTTTATGTTATTATGCATGAGTTAAAATGTAGACAAGGAAGGTATGGGCTCAAGATAAGGGTTTTCCCATCTTGTTTTTTCTTCTATAAGACATTCCATATTTTCCACTAGTTTTTGTTGTTTCATGTATATTATATATATATTATATTTAATACCATAAATCCTTATTAAAATGTTTTAAAATTTGGAATAATTTATCCAAGGCGTTGACTTGAAATTCACCAAGTGATAAATTTGTTTTAACTAATTTCCATTCATTAAGATATAAAATTATTCCATAAATCAATTTTGATGTTATTATATGTGAATTTATATATAAATTATAATATTATATATTTCCAAATTCTTAATGATTTTCATTGGCTACACATAATCACTCCATTGATTTACTCTTAATTTAGTGATATGATCTTTGGGGGATTAATCATCAAAAATTCATTTCTTTGGGAAATATATTTATGATTTGATCCTATATTATTTATGAGGTGTATATACTGACATAATTTAATATTATATCCTATATATTAATATGTTAATTAGATATAAATATTCGGTTTAACTTATTCTATCATGGGGATTACTATTAACGACATACCAAAGTGGGAAAATATTTATATTATAATCTCTATTACTTTGGAATTTTTAATGTTCATATTTCTTTTGGGGGAAATAATATGATATTATTTTTTTAAATAGTTAAATTTTATAATATAACATTTATGAATTTTTTTCACATGTTAAATTAAAATTTCCTCCCTTATTGTTTTAAGAAACATCACCAATGTTATTTATAAGTGATACTGATCTTGTAATTTTTTAAACTGGGTATCATTCTCATCCATATATATTTTTTTAAATAGTTTTAAAATGATTCATTATAAAAATAAATTACTTATTAAATCCTTTTTGGATTATATTTTACCTATATTTAAAAGTTTATAAAATTATGTTTCTTATCATTTTTCAAATAGGTTACTTTTAAGTCTTTTTTCAATATGTTTAGAAAATAATGATTATTTTTAATTGTTATGTATTGATAATATATTTTTGATTTGATGTCCATTATTTTCTATGATGTTTCATTTAAAATTTTCAATGACGTTAAAAAATAAAATGATTTTTTCTAAAATTTTAAAAGAAATCAATTTGTAAAAGTTACTTTTTAAATTGAATTTTTATTTCCCTCAGTAATTTTTTATGTATCATTTAATGGTATTTTCATTTATCAACACTAAAAACCATGGACATTACATATAATACACTAGGGTTATGTGGTATTGATAACATCCTTATTTTTTCTATTAATGGATTATGACATTGGCATGGATCCCATTACATTCCATGAGTTAATAATGTTTCAAAATAGTTATTTTAGAAACCATTTATTTTCCATGGTTTAATAACAATTTAAAGATTGTTTAATGGAACCCATTTCATTTACATGGGTTAGTCAAGGTTTTTTGATAATTAATGGATGTAGTTTCTTTGACTTGGTTTAAAAAAATGATAAAGTAAATGAAGGTTGTTTCAATCATTTTAAAATGAAATTAATTTTGTATATACTTTATTTATGGTATAATTCATGGAAACAATTTATAATGATGGTTTTATTCATTATAAGATATTGATGTGTTGTTTTGTTATAAACAAAATATTTTTTTGTTATGTTATTAACCTAGTATGGGTGGTTCTTTGATAAACCAAGGATTGGAGGGTTGTTTATAGCCATCTAATTCGTTGGTTACAAAGGAGATAGAAGTTGACCATATTATGTATTCCATTTTTATGACGTTTTATGAAGATATTTTTTCAATATACCAATATTTTTTATCATTGTTATACATGGGCTTATAATTTTTTTTATGATCATAACCAATATCACATGTCACATGATTATTGATTCTGTTGAGTATTTCAGTTTAAGTAATTATTCGATGTTTTCATACTTGAAGATCTAGTTATTGATGTGTATGAATAAATAATGTGATACTTGATAAGTCTTATTATGTCAAAATACTATTATTCTATTCTTATACTACCTAATGACATTAAATTATAAACGATTTCATTTGATGCTACAAAACATTTGAGATTACAATATTTATGTTCCATTTTACCATGCCTATGAAGAATAAAACTGAATAAAGTATTCACATAAGGTTCAATATTGATTATTATTATGACCTAATCTAGAATATAAAAAACTAGGTAAAGTGGGAGATGCTGTTTATACCTATGAACCAGTTGTTTATGAATCCATTATGTCATTAGTTTTTCCTAATTATCTAAAACAATAAAACTAAAGGGTTTATGGTAATATAATTGTTATAACATTTCCCTAAAATGTATCATTTTTTGGGTGGTGAATATTCAATAACCTTCATCCGTATGAAATTTAGAATTGCAATGTTGATTATTTCAGCACCATATCTTGGATTATTGGTTTGAGGCTATTATACTTGGATTAATATAAATGATATTAATAATATTGGAGACTATGATATTTTCATGCAAGTTTAGATTAATAGTTTTTTAGACCATCATAGATCAATACAATTAATGATTATAATAAATTAAATTTCATGGGAACCCCTTTGTGGTTTTTTTGGGGAAATATCTTAAATTTATTAAATTCATTTGGGGAAGCATTTTATTAGGATGATGTATATGAAAGACATTGCTTTAAAATTAAGTATGAATTTACATTTTGTTCACATAAGTTTTTTATTGATAAACAGTAGAGTTTATATAATATTTGATATAAGGGTAATTATGGGAAAACATGTTTCGTAATATAAATAATGATGATATTTGAATGTCATTTTGTGACTAAGTGATTAATGTTTTTTCATAAGAAGATCACAATATTTTTTGTTCTTGTTTACTGAAAGTATGGAATAAAAATTTAGGCTAAAAAGCTCTTTAATGTTGACGTTATTGATGTTAATTTTGATATGGGGTTATTTATTTAAGGAATAATATACATTTAACTTTTTAATTGAAATATAATTTTGGGTATTAATATATAATTTACTCATATGAATGTTTATCCATTCTTTTAATTGTCACACCATGTGCTATTTTTTGGATGTTTGATAATTTTTAATGAAACTCGAAATAAATTTATTATCAATTTTATGGATATGTAGTAATTAATTATTGATTTTAATGCATCAAGAATGAAACATAGATCTTGAATACTCATCATTTGGAGAAAAACTGAGGTTATTTTGGAAAATGCATTAAGGATTAAAGTATACATTTCTTGAAGGTACATTTCACTATTATTTTAGTATATATGGTGAAATAATTTCTTAAATCAAAATATGGATCATGAAAAAATGTATTCCTAGTACCATTATTTATGATGAATCGAAGACCTTTTCACATATAATATATTTATGGTTTTGAGATCCAAAACATTATATTGATAATTAATTTTCATAGGATAAATGATCTCTATCAGTCTCTAAAATTATATTTTATTTTCTTCCATGTATAAATTTTTAATTCCAATATATGTTCTTTTATTTATAAACCTAGTATGTGATATTCTCTATGAGCTTCATACAAAATGTTTTCTCTAATTAAGTGTATCTTTTTTTAACAATTTTTTATGATGTGGGTTTCCAAAAAATGTTATTTTAAAATCTCAAAATTTTCAAATCGAGATAAATTTAAAATGTTTAGTGATCAATTTAATAATGTATGGAGGATGTAAAACCATAGGAATTTTGAAATGAAAGCCATATTCGATTGTGTTTTTTATACAAAACACTGAGGTTAAAATAACAAATATATATATGCATGTTATATTCTAAATGGTAAATTGGTTGGTATTAATTGAATAAAATAAATTATGACATATATATATATATATATATTTCATCTACATGAATCTAAACTCATCCCTATCCACCTGCTCTTTGTGGTCAGGGTGGACCACCTGGAGGTGGTGGAAGTAGAACCTCAAACCATTGCCCACTGCCTTTTTTACGACCTGCTATGCTACCATGTCCACCACCCTATAGATCTCCCAACACTAATATCTAAATCTAACTTGTATATCTCTCAATTGTCTTCTGATCATCGATATGGATGGTGAGGAAATTTTTAGCCATGTGAACATGCACTCCGCACGAGTAGCACTATTTTATTTTATTCTATCTTCCTCTGTCCTGTGAGCTCTGCATCTCTGACCCTAAATCCTAGGATCATACACCAGATGGTTTGGCCCAATTGATCCCATGCCTTATCCATCTACTGCCTTCTACAGACGACTTGGCCACTGGTAGTATGGTAGTGGATCTTGTGGTTGATGCTTACTCAGTATGGAAGCTTTCCACCAGAAGTGCTCTCTCTAACATTCCATCTGGCATCAGTATGTTTAGTGATATCATCGACTCTATAATCTTCCATAGGAGAACATAATCAAAGTCATGTTCCCTATGGAAAGGTTCTAATACCACATTGGTGTATTAGAGGGAGAGGTCATTGGATGCCACTGAATATTGGGATACTGTAAGGTTTCCCAGATGTATGTGCATGAGATCCTGAATACCCACAGAGCATGGATTTTCGGGAACAAACTCTACCCTGAAGAGGCTCTTGATGTCCAACATGGTGAGGGTCTCCTCATCATGGATCTAGAACGTCATGCTCCACCATCTCCCTACTATTATCTCGATGTGACTGGAAGCTAGGATCATCATCTGGTATTCTAGTGTTCTAGCTTGGGAGACAACCCTAACCATAGCCTACATCAAGTCATCATCTTCTGGTGGATCTGTTTCACCTTGAATCCTTAGAGGCCTCTACCACTAGAACTCGTGCAGTGTGATACGTAAGCGTGCACCATCCACTGGTGGGCCTGGTGGAATCTACTTCCATACAGGTAGTGGTACTGCTGGTACACCACCCTATGGTACCAACTCCATATGAGGTCCCTACACCTATGCCTCATTTATCAATGGGACATAATCATGATTTCTCTCTTAAATCTTGGCTAGCTGTCTATGAGGCAGAATCCTATAACGAAACAGATACGCCATGATCAATAATTTTATACATGGTGAGCTGACTCGAAATAGATCAAAAATAAAAATAGTTAAAAGACACATACAATTTGTGTTTTGGTGTATAATGTTGCATATCATAACTCAAGGTCCTGGTGTATGGATACATCGTCCTCCGCACCAACACTAGACTCCCCAAACTAAAAATCGTACACAAAACACTTAACACTATTTCCCCATTGAAAGGTTTAGAGTCTTATTTCTTCGGTAGAACCGACTCCTCTGATACCACATCGTCAGGACCCATCCCCCAGAGCCCTTGATGTTACTACCACAAGCCCGACTTCCATTGGCTAGTGGTTTGAATCTAGCATAATAAAGGCATATAACTAAAATGGGATGACATTTTCATTAAACCTATAATCACACAAACAATGAATAACACAAGAACGAACCACGTAGTATAACTTCTAAATGTAAAAGAGTGAACCAAAGAATAATGGGCCCGAATACAAACCCAACTAAATGAAAAATACAACAAAAAGGAAAGACTTCTCGGGAGGTTCTCTAGCAAGGATCCGACCTGATGTGTTGGTACAACTCATCATTAAAGATCTATGCATCATCCGATCACCTTCGTGCACTTTATAGTCCTTGATCTGAAGCCTCAGTCAAAAATGTATACTTCTTGAACAAGACACAATAAGGTGCAGGTGATGCCCGTGTAGGGGTGAGTATAAAATTACCCAGTAGAGACCCCAAGACACCACGAAGGACTCCCAGAATTTTGAAAAGAAAAAATCCAAAAAGTAAGACCCCAAACACAAATTAAAAGTAAAATATTCATCTAACACAATGTATATAACTTAAATGATAGGAATAGTGATGATAAGTCGTAATGTTAATTCATCAAATTTAATTGAGAAGATCCACTGTTGAACCATGAAGTTGTAACTCTGTCACCGATTCACACAGGGTTGAAGTCACTGATCCACAAAGGGACATAAGTTGTTTATCAATATAGGATTGTAAGTCTCTGATCAAAAATGGACTGCTTTAAAGATGGTCCTCATCAGGTTGTTCTACTACTGATCCATGCTAGGTCGTCTATCATTGTTGCACACAGGGTTGTAAGTCATTGATCCACACATTGTCATAAGTCTTCAATCCACACAGCGTTGTAATTCGTCGATCCACTGAGGATCATAAGTCACCAATCCACGTAGGGTTATATGTCGCTAATCGAAAATGGGTCACTCTAGGGTTGGTTCTGTCGTAGTCACACTAATACTGATCTACACAGGGTCCTTCTGATTCTAATCCACACAGGGTTATATGTTACATCACAGCCAGCTACAATATTCTCATACTTGATGTGCTTGAGTTTCCAAGATACCACTTTTCAGGATATCAGTTATACTTGAACCTACAAGATACCCGACAAAAAGGTATCTCAACCTACGATGTCATAAGGATTCCAATTTAGAAGACCACACATCAATCAGACACTTGATCTTTATGTTATTGTCATTTTAGTAGTGAGGGACAGGTTGGATTCTTGTCCGATCAAACCATGTAATACTACAACATTCCACAAAAATTATGTGGAGTATCTCAATAGGACCACCTATTCCTGAGGGTTCCTACTCTAAGCGAAATTGGGCCGAAAAGGGTCTGGTCCGACTTGAACCAATTAGACAGACCCAAACCGGTCTATTGAGTCCGAACCAACTGGTTGGGCTCAGCCAAGTTTATCTAGGCCTTGTATGGCCTCCTTGGTCGTAGGCTTGACCCACTGGCGGCAGGCAAGGCTGGCTGGGTTGTGGGCTTGGCGTGGCTTGCAGGTCCGTGGAACTGGACCGAACCATTGGCTGGGTGTGGCCTGCCAGCTAGGCAATGTCCGCCTCATTGAATGAACTATGTTCGTTTGGGCTCCACAATTAGTGGTGGTAGGGTGGCACTACTAAACCTAACCCATCCAGATGGTCCAGTCAACAGTGGAACCCACATGCACTGGTCTACCCTACGCCATGGCATGAAGCCGCGACCCTCTTCCATGATGTTCCACCTGCTGTCAATGCGGCTAGCAAAGGCTGGCTGCCCCTATCTTCTATGGTTCCTTCTGATACCGATTTCCCCTCGTGACTAATAAGAGCCAACCGTCACCTCCTCAGGTCGTTGGCACCGGCGTGCTAGAGGAACTTCTGTGGGCCACTAGGGGAGATCCAGAAGTCTGATTTTTTTCCTCTCAGCACCTATAGGACACTCAAGACAAAACCTACAATACAAGGCCTTTGGTATCTCCTTGCTTTTGGGTTACTCTGGCTCCCACAAAAAAACCATTATATTAAAATTATCTCTTTGTCGTGATGTATTTTGAGTCAAATGAAACTAATAGTATCTTATTGGGAAATAATGATAGTTTGTGATTTAATATATTATTAAATTATTTAAAAATCAAAAAAATATAAAATAATCATATGGGGGATAAAATAAGGGTTTTAAATATTTTCCCTATTCCTTTATATTTCATTTTGATGTATTTTTATCTATAATACCCTTTTTATATTTTAATATTTTGGAGAGTTCTAAGAGTTCCCCTCTCCTATTATTTAAAAGGGAACCCATTATTCACATTTATTCACAAATAAAAACAAATTTTGTTCAGAAACAATAATCCAAAATATATTTCAATAATCTTTATCCAAGTTTTAGTTGCCTTATTTTTTGTTTAACATCATCTTTGAGGTGTTATGATGTTAATCATTGGAGATTTTCAGAAGCAGATGTATCATTTTTAATTAAGTATTTGTATTTTATTTTTTATAGATCTTTCTTTACATATTCTAAACAAATGAAGAAATAACAAATATAGTATTCTCAATATAATTATATTTTATTATGCTAATATTATCACAGAAGTCCATATCCACTTTCAAACAAATGGTAAAATTATTAATCATTAGTGTGTATATGTGAACTATCACCTCAAAAAACCTTTATAATTCATTTCCATTGCCGTATATTAAGAATGGTTATAATGATAGTATTAACATACATATATAATATTAATGACATATTTGTTATTGTAATGTAATTATATATCAATTATGTTCTTACTTTCTAGGAACAAGAAAATGATAACATTGATCATACGCATGTGTGAACTGTCACATCCACGAAGCGATGTGTTTCGTCTTTAACCACCACATAACATTGATTATATATATAAGTGTATTTAAATTATTAATATGATATTATTGATATTTTCATCATTCTATTAATATAATATAATTGTTACTTTATTACATTAATGATCATTGACAAATAATATCTTTACTCGTTCGTATATACAACCTACTGTCTCCATGATTATAACATAGTTCATATTTCATAACCATAAATAATGGTTTGATTTAAAAGTTTAATTAATGTTTTAAATTTATATTAATGTCATGAATATTATATTGGAGATTATGGAACAATGACCAACATTGACAATAAAAATCATTTCAAAGTCACATTGGAATCATGTAATGAATATCATTAAAACATCTGTCAGGAACATAAATAATTAAGTAATTGTTAAGAATTCATAATAAATAATATTAAATGGGTTATAAACTTGAAAAATATTATCAATAAAGTAAATAAGTAACCTAATATTATTATTTCGGAATATAACAGACATATATGAAAAATCATACACAAGTTATGGGATTTTGTCTCAATATCCTTTCATTGAGTCATTTCTTGATGAAATGAACATTTATTATTTTATAAGTTGTAAATACAGAAAATATGAAAATTTATATCCATATTTCATTTATACTTCTGTTATATAATGTTTCCATAAATGAGTTATTTCTTAGAGGTTATGATGTAAATATTAAATGTAGTATGCGAAATGTGGAATGTTTAAATATTTACTTATCAAATATTTTACTCCATGTAAATATTCCTGATATTATTCTACATATTTATTAACATACATATAAAAGTATTATAATGAAATTTTTATTTATATTTTAAAATTCAATATTTTTTTCAAAAAATAATATTTCTATGTTTTTATATGGAACATTTTTTCAAACAACAATAAAAATGTTTTATAATTATATTATATAGTGATAATAACATTTACACCCCCATGACCATTATTTTATTTTAATCTACCATTGAAATATTTAATATATCCTTAAATGAAAATAAATGGATATCTTTTTGGGTATTTTGGTATTAATAATTTGTTTCCAATGAAAATGTCTTTTTGGTATTAAAAATATTTTTAATCGAAAATTAATTTATTATAAGAATGTGTTTTTAAAATAGTAATAAAAGAGTTTTTAAATGGCTTTTAAAATGATGGTGTTTTATTAATGAAATTGTACATGCTAATCATAGGTAATAGCTGATCCCGATATAAATTATACATGGGGAGACCCAGATAGCACAAAAAAATCCATTTACAGCTTAACATTGTGTGTCTCAGATGGTATTTTGAAATCTCGTTATAACATTACATGTGGTGGAAAATATATATATAGGAAAAACCCTTATATCAAAACTTGAGATGGCCCAGATAGTGCTGGGTATGCCCATAATAACATAATTGGATGTTGGCCTTATGATTATTCCTGTTAAAAGGGGTTTATAATGTTTTTTTATATATATGATGAAAAAATTATCCTAAAGTAGTTCCAATTTTATTCTATTGGTTTAATCGGTTTATTTTTAAAATATGTTTGTGTGTTATTCATAAGAATATTTTTTCCTTCATTCACTCAGAGAACATTGAATGGGTTTTCCTGGTTTTCACTAGACTAATGGTTTTCATCCTTTTTATATACCATTAAATGATTTTTTTCTCATCCTAATATATAAAATTATTCTCACATGTTTGATGGTTTTTTAGGGAAATAGATGGGGGAAATGGCAATTTTGTGGTTTTAGAAATAAACCATGGTTTATTTTAGATTGTTTCATTTTGTATATATAAAAAGGGATATTGAGTATAATTTTCCACTTATAGTGAATGGGTGTACTATGTAAGAGTTTGACCAAATTTTCAAAAACACTAAACTAAAAATATAATCAAATGTGAAATAATGATCAAAAAACAATTCGATATGTAATTTTTTATGTTGAGACCTTACAATGGAAATGGCAGGCCGTATGTATACATTAATAATATTTACATTCTTCAGTGATCATTATGGAAAGAGGGTATTTATCATATTGTATTTTAATAATGATAATAATACCAAAAATAATATATTATATATTTTAATATAATTATATATATGATTCTTCTGATAAGGTGATGAAAAATTAATCACATCACATTATAGAGGCGGTAGTCCCCTTGTACACAAATTACATTATCATTTATTTAGTTTAAAAATAAAAATGATATATTATATATTTAGAATGAAAAATATATCATCAATATAATTATTATATCATTTACATAACATATGTTTATCAAATTTATTATTAATAAATTTCATATAAAGTGCTATTAAAAAATGAAATGCAATGTTCCATGAAGTGGTATTTCTCCTTACACATGAGAGATGTTATATGATCCTCATAGATTAGAAATTAAAAAATTATATGTGAAATCATAAATTATAATATACATATATGTCACAATAATAGTATATATACATAAATCCATCTTTACAACAAGCCTTGAGAGGAGATTAAAGAAAATAAATGACATCAGTTCCCGAGGTGGTAGTTTGTCGTATACAGGAATGATGATTTGGTATCTCATTTGATGGAAGATGATATTTATTTCTGTTATGAAATAACTATAATAAAATATAAATATTTAGTGTATACTAGGTCTATCATAGGATAATATTTGAAAAATATATTAAGTATGGGGAAGAATAAAACAACAACAACACATACTTAAAAAACATTTACCTCTTCATGGACCTCCTATTAGGTTTATACGTAATGTATTCATATAAAGATTTTCTAAAAAATATGATTGTTGGATGAAGGGATATATTTTTTGTAGTTATTTTGTTTGTTAATTGATGAACCCATGTTGTTTTAAGATATGAGGGAGTAATGAAAGTGGGTGTCATTTTATAAGTGAGGTGAGTGACACAATCTTAATTTTTGAAACAAGAAAGGTGTGACAACAATTTTCATTTTCTAAAAGAATAAAAAATAGTTAATTATCCCAATTTAGAAATTAAATGATCTAAATATTTTCATAAATCTGTTTATCAATTTTATATGTAATATTGACCATTTTCCATTTAGTTTAACCATTGATAAACCCATATTCACCATAACCGTGTAAGTTTATTTTTATTGTTTTATCTATTTGTTATCTAAATAAATAAATTTGACCTTACAATATAATATAAAATATTATTATTAAAAATATAGAATCAATTTTTTAAAATTTAAATTCTTATAAGTGAAAAAATATAAATTTAAACTAACAAACACCATGAAAAAGATGGTTTTCAAGAATTGTATTTTTTAAGTAAAAAATAAATTTATATTAATTATATGACTATTAATAAATATACTATGAATTTAAAATAATATTTAGGAATATATATTCTATAAATTTAATTTCATTAATTCTATATTATGAGATCTTTTAAATATTTAAAAAGGAGAATCATTATTCAACTAATTTTTTTTTATAAAAACCATGTTTTTATTCCCAATGATAAATATATACTTATATGAAATATAATATTGATTATAAATAAATAAGTTAATTAAATATAAATATATAATATTTATTTTAAATTAATAAATTTTCAGAAAATAAGGGGACATTTAATTTTCCAAATTTTTTAAATGTAAATATTTTTTTTAAAATTGGAATTTTTCAATATTCCCGGAAAAATATTTTTTTTGAAAAATATAAATTTTCATGGAAAATAAAAAAATTTAACACAAAGTAAATTTTTATATTCAAATATAAATTTTTTTGTTCATTCTATCAAATAACATTTCTAAAAATTCAAAACAGTAATTATAGTGTTTTTTCAAGAAAACAACTAAAAATCATTTTTTAATAGAACATATTTTTGATGAATATTGTTACATTACTCAAAATTGATAGATTATTTTTTAAAATTTTACCAAAAATTTATATTTAATGATATATAAATATAAATATAAATATATATATATATCATAATTTATTTAATATTATTCATACCCACCCATATAATGGAAAGGTTATAATAGATATAAATTTATGTGTCATTTAATGTAGCACGTGAGATATTTATGAGAAATATTTTGTTTTTATGTTATATAAATCATCAAAGGAATATTTCACTAAAGAAAAAATTATATTGGCTTTCTTTACACGCAATGATGACCTTCCTCGATAGCTTGCGTTGTACGCGATACCGAGTTTTACTAAACAACGATATGCTTTTAAAATATTATTAAAACTACCCGTTATGAATAGAAATACCCAATTTTTTAAATTTTATAAATTTTATCTTTCAAAATGGACTCCATTTTTTGATTCGGAATATTGAAATTATCCTAGGGTGAATTTTTGGTATTTTTCTGAAAACTTTCAATTTCTAATGAATAGTGAAAACACTGTGTTACTATTTAAAAACTGATTTTTTTAAATAATTATTTATTTTATTTAAATATTTTTTTTGTCAAAATTGATACATAATACACATATAAGTTCAATTTAATTCATTGGAGTCATTTTATAATAATTTTAGATATAAAAAAATTTTATTGAACTTTTGACCGTCTTTTACCCACCTCTTAGGAGAATTTGCAAACATACATAAATCTTATTTTTACCACTTTTGTAAATGGAATTACCAAAATCTGAGAGACATGGTTGATGTTAGTAAGTAAAACTTGGTTCAATGAGATGAAAATAATTTTTGGTGAATAATAACTTTTTACTTTTATTATAGTGGTTAAAAGTAAATAGGGTAATTAAGGGTAAAAATGATATTATTATTACCCTAACACATGGCCTAATTATATTGGATAAGTTTAATTCGACCAAAACAACCTTAGGAATAAAATATGACAATTTAGTTCCACTTGGATAAGATTAGGACACTTATTATTATTTTATTTAAAGAAGAGTTAAAAGTGATAAAAATAATGTTTTATAACTAATACATTTTTAATATAGGTTTTTACATAAGATATATTCAACTCTAAATATTAATTATAAAGATAAAAATATTTACTATATAATGGTTTTTTATTTATTATTTTTAGACATTATGTATGTTAATTTATTTACGACACAATGATGATGAAGTAATTACCCTATTAAAGAAAAAATTAACATAATTGATTTTATAAATACTCAAATAAAAATAATTTTAGACTTTTTAAGAATTCCACTAATTTTATATATTAATATGAAATGTTAGTATTGATTTAATTAACTTGTTTTGAACTAATCGGTTTGTTACGATTTTCACAAAAATCAATTACCAAATAGTGTCAAAAATGATATAAAATAGTATTTAAAACAAATACTATATATTTAATTATTATTTTAATCCTGAAAATATAAGGCTCGGCAAAATGACTTAGATAAGGTTATATATATTAATAATGAACAACTTGGGGTTCGTTTGGCTTTTTATATTAAGTTTATTAACCTTATAGTGTAAGAAAACAAGATGACACGGTAAAAGTAAAATTATATAACTTAAAGTTAAATATAAATGATAAGGTTAAATTAGTAACCTAAACTTTTCCAAATTCTATTGGATGAGAGGATTTCGACCCATACCCACCTTAGATTCAAAATAAATCAATTTGGAGCTATTAAAAACTGAATATGACTTTGTAATAAAATAATATTTTATGTTTTTCTTAAGGTCCCCTCTCCTCCCTTATAAAAGGGAAACCTCCTCCCTCTCCTCCTCAAACCACTTTGACCCATGAATCATGGAAAAAACCTGATAATTTATCTTCTCCACTTTCCTAGAAGCATCCTAGAGGTCCTGGTCTTCTTAAAAGACCAACTCTAGTGACCTAAGAGGATGTTAAGAAGAGGCGTGTAAAAGAAGATATAATATCCATTACCGATCCTTTCCAATTTATTTGTTCTTCTACTTCCACTTCTTTAATTGTTTCAATCTGAAGTAATAAAATCAGTATCACTCATACACTGATATGTTATGATAAATTTTAATCAACCCTATTTCACCTTCTATCCATCCTACGAAAAACGAAATCATCGCGTGTGCGTACGTACGGAATACCGTCTCTACGTCGTGGTGTAATCTATTTTCCATCTACACCTTACTTGGATTGGTATAATGGTGTAAGGAATAACTATATATGATTATTGTAAATTTATATTGATTCTTAAATATTATACATACACTTCAGTACAATTCCACGATCATGGGAACGATATCATCGCTCGTGCGTACTTATGACCTACCGTCTCCACGATGTGATGCGACTCGTTCTACATGATCTTCATTGCATAATGATTATATAAATTATGTGAATGAATAAATATGATATATATTTCAATAATACCATTATGGAAATCAGGTATCTATAACCAAATAATAAGAATAAGAATTTATTCGACAAAACACGTATAAGAACAAAAAGCAATAAACACCCGAATAACAAGTAGCAATGAAATATTACTAATAAGAACCTAAGAATATGACCATATATTACATCAGAACAATGCATACGATTCTGGAATAAGTCAATAACATTATTTAAATCATTATACAGTAGTTTTGGACACGTACGAAGCAAATCAGTCCTACGGTAAGGGAAAATCTCACAATCTCATTTTTATCCGAGACTGTTTATAATTCAGAATTTAATGCGGAATATTTATCATCAACATCCATGATTCCTCAATATGTAATATTATTTCTATCCTCCAATAATTTTTTAAATACAATTTTACCATTCGGTGAGTTTTTATTAAAATATATGAATGGAATATTTTGTCTATTTTTGTATGAAGTACTTTTTGACTTTTCTGGCCAATGTATGAGAAGAATGTTTTTTGTAACTTATACGGCATGAATTGATTTTTATAACATTATTTCCATGAAGATTCCTTTAATAGTTTACATGTTTATTGTTAATCAAATTCTTTTAGTTTAAAACTGTATGACATGTTAATAAAAGAAATTTTGTTTAAGTAGATATGATATTTTCCTCAAGAATGGAGTTCAAGCGTTTTATCAAAATAATTTTCCATCTAAGATTAGATATAGTTCTGTTTATATCCCTATTTTTACATTGATTTGATTATGTTATGATGGAATTATTTTTATGATTTACTTTTATCTTATATGAATTATGTTATGATGGCATGATGTTTAAGAATCCCATTTTTATTACATGGGTTATGCTATGATGTATGATTTATGATTTTGTGGAACACATAAGAATGGTATTGTTATGAGATGGGTGGGACCTATATATCCCTCCAATTCATTGGGTAAAGATTTATATTTCATGAGATAAACATGGCTGGAATGGCTGGCTAATCCGGTTCAGTGACACAAGACTGAAACGAGGAGTAAACTTTGTTTAGAAATGGACTTTTTCCACTAAGATTGCGTTGGAAATGAGTCTTGACTACTAAGAAATGATTCTCTATGATTATGTGTGTATGCTAGAAAGTTCCATGTGATGATTATTGGGATTACACTTCACTACAATGATTTATCCCATGTTATGAAATTATGATATCTTTTGTAGGTTAAGATTTCCAAAATGTTATCTTCTTATGACTGTTATGTGATTGATATTTATTTTGTTGCCCTTACTGAGCATTTACTCTCACCCTTTTGTATGTTTTCTTTCCCCCTGGTCAGGAAGAAGGTTATTAAGTAGGATATGCCAAAAATGGATTCTAGATATGATGAAATAAATGGGAGACGATTTATATGCTTTAGGGACCACTTGTTTATGTTTCCCAGTTTCTAAAGACACTATACCTATACAGTCCTATTGTGGTTTTGTTATATGTTGTAATAATTGTGATTCAATTATGAAGTAATAACAATGTATGTAAAGTATCAGTCATTATATTTAACCTCAGAGTTTCATTTCAAATATGCTATCAAACATATATTGATTTTATAAAATATCATTTTTATTGAAAATAAAATACATCATAAGAAAAGGATAGAATATAAAAATTAAAAGATAATTTTTTTGGACATGAAATATTACAACTCAATGAATGAGAAATGAGTTTATAAAACGACTAAGAGTTTGATATATTTTGAATAAAATAAACTACTAAAAAACTAAATTATAATAATATATAAATTGAATATAAATATAGACATGATATAATATTTCATATATGTTTTATATATACCATATTAATTTATGTATTTGTATAATACATAACATGTCTCTAATAAGAAAAATTGAGATGAAAATACCTTTTGGATTTCAATATAGTAAGACATGCTCTGAATTATTGTATAGTAAACTAAGGATATTTAATAATATACATTGAAACTTTATTAAAATTTAATGCCTTTTATATTAATATTTTATATTATTTTATTATATGGTTATTAATTTTTTAATTTTGGCCATCCGTTGTTAATAGTTATAACAATTCCTTTTTTTTTATGTGTGATAACATTATTTGACCTTCCTGGTTCTTAATGTTTTCATCTCAATAACAGTAAGTATTAAGAATAGTATATCCATGATGATTTATAGTGTTTAACATATTCTCCATTATTGTTTTATGTATGATTAGAAATGATGAAATTTGTCTTGATCTTGTTTTGGTAAATTTTTATGAATAAAAGTTGGGATGTTAAAAATACATAAATATAACATTTACAATTTTCAAACTAAAAAAATAATTATCTACCTATTAATATGATATATTTTCATTAATTATGCTTCCACAGTGATCCATGATATATGTTTATACATCATTCTTGTAGTTGGTTAAACTGACATAAACCAAAACACAATATAAATTATGTGTGAGTATTTTTATAGAAGAAATTAATTTTCTATAATATCATTTTAAAATATATACAATGAAATCATAAATATTTTATTTTGGTGATGAGTCATATTTTAGATGATGAAAAATAAAATATTGCGAGGGCATGATTAGGGAGTGGATAATACTCATGTTGGAAACCATAATATTCTCTTATATGGCATTTTGGAAATAAACGATTTGGGAAACGTCCTTATAAACAGAGGATGGAAAAAATTAAATAGGGAATTTTGAGAGAAACATAGTGTGGTATTAAATTGTAATTTGAATAAGAATAGTTTTATAAAGTAGGTGAAAGAGATCCCTTTTTATTAAAGAGAATAAAGGAGATTTCCTTTGAAATATATGTTAGGTTACTATTAAAGATAAAATAACTTAGGCTTTAACAGTAACTGGTGATGAAATGTTTAGATAAATTATATTACTAAATACTATACTAAATATATTATACTTATCATTTATATACTTAGAGTTAATTAAAAAAATTCTATCAATGAAATATTACCCCAATTTACCCCATTTTCACTTATTTAATTATTTACTAATATAAATATATTTATACAAAAAATTTAAGATGACATATGTTACAGAATTTTTACACGATTAATAAAAATATAAATTCAATTTAATATTATTAAAACAATATATATTAGAAAATTTAATCTTAAAGAAAAATATAATAAATTTATAATATGATTTCTTTATATAAAAATGTATGTTTAAGAATTATTGTTTTATATATTTTTCTATTAAATTACAATATTAAATAGTTCTAATATATATATATATATTATAGTCAACATTTAAAAGTGATTATAAAGTTTTTTTAAATAAAAAAATATTCATTGAAAATAACACTTCTACATATATTATAGTTACTAAATTTTACATCAGTAATATATTTTTCTTTAAAAATATAGTTAAAATTATTCACTTTTTGAAATATTATGATTTAAAATATTAAATATATTTTTATTGCATATAATTCATATAACTGATAAAATAAAATTTTAATTTAATAACAAAAAACATTGAAAAATATACTTTAGAAATATATATTTTAAATTATAAAATGAATTTAATCTCATTTTGTACCATTTATTAACCATTATATGATTGTTAACTTATTACATTATCATTATATTTCATTAAAATCATCTTTTAGAAGTGACTAATATTATTTATTAAGTTGATAGTACATTATATAAAGATAAAATCACTTTTAAAATTATTTCTCCTACCATTAAAATAGTGTACCTTTGTTTCTAACCGATTGATAACTAATGTATGAATAAATAATATTTTTTTATATATTTAAAAATAATTTATTTCAATAATCCAAAATATAGGAAAATTTAACTTTTAAATAAAATTATATAATAGATAAAAAATTTATAAGACATATTTATTTAACTATGAATAATTAATATAGTATTATTTATAGTTGATTGATTTTTGATTTTATTTATTTATTTTACTAACACTTTATTTTTATTAATCTATTATGTTGAAATAATTATTTAAAAGTAATATTTTTAAATAAAATGTTTGTTTTTGTTATCCCAATTAGGTTAAATTCCATGAGAGGGGGGATCCTGGAATGATAGATTAAAAATTCCCATTTAAATATATTTTATTATTAAAAAACAATATTATTTCCCTTTATTACAACAATGTATGAACAAAAATGAATGAATGAATGAGACACAACAATTTTAATTGGTTCACCTTCATTGGGATACATCCTAGCAACATACAATGAAAATGTGTCGATGTAAAAAATATACTAAGAGTCCCTACCAATTCCATTGTTGGGATAGATCCAGTCTATATATAGGCTCATGGAATTTCCAATATTCATATCAGACTCATTGTCCCTCCTGATTTACAACCATTCTCTATTAGAACACTCGTTACTCTCTGAACTTATTTGTGTTCCTTACCCATTAAAAATAGTCCTCTAGATAACATGAAAAAATGTGTTTTTTACTTCATTTAGTGTATATTTTAGTTCCACTTTCATCCATTTTATGAATACTAATTTACAATACTATTTCTAGGAATCATCAGTAATTCAAAAAAATTTTGTGTGTCTTGTGTGAAGATTTCATGCATTCATGAAAAATTTATGATTTTTTTAAAACCACTAATTTTTATCCCTATTTCGGAATAACATCTTATGAAAATAATAATTATTATGAGAAACTACCTTATTACATGAAACTCAGTTTTCATAGAATTTTTACATAGTTTAGAGCCATAAATATCTCTAATTGTTGAACTGCTAAAATTAGTGGGTAACCATCTATTTATAGTCCCTTCCGAACCATCACATAAGATCCATAAATAGATTCTTATGTGTTTTTAAGATCCCCCCCTAATGCATAAAACCTTTTTTACATCACATTAAGTGCATAACTCTCTTTCACATGGATCAATTCATATCTATTTCACATTCTCACTCAACTCAGCCTTTGTCGCTCAATCAAATCATTCATGCCAAAAATAATCCATTGCATGATTCTTTCATTTTCCATGTTCTAATGTGGTGAACATAAATCATGACTTGTCATAAAATTTATTAATCACCATATATCTTTCACATAAAAACATTTTCTGAAACACATTTCTACATTGTCATGATTTTGGACAACAAAAATTTGAAAAATGATGGGGTACAACGCCACCATGTATACTATATGTTTTATCCCCTGCACTTAAATAATTCAGTTGCATTAGGTGTTTATTTACATGACATTTCAATAATCTTTTTGAAACTCCACAAATGATCATTAAACCTACATTTTCACCAAACACAATCCACTAAAAAACAATACAATGTTACCTTGAGGTATTTTTTCCAAAACAATCTCCCCCTTTGGGTTTTTTATAACAATTCACATTTTTATACCAAATTAAAGTTTCTTCCATCTTCAACCACCATTTTATTCTAACGATTCAGATATTTATAGAATACATTATCAACACATAATCTATAACAACACGAGTAATAGTCAGTATGATAAATAACAGTAACCTACAAAATATCATCAATTAAACACTTCATTACTGAATCTAATCAACTGAATTCATCATAAACTCCATTTTTATGATATTTATCCTTTTACTGATCAATTTTAGCATTGTAATATTTGTAACTCCTCCAACATTAGTAAATGGGTTCTCATGATTTATAATGCCTATTGATGTCTAAGCTAAGCTCTAAATATTTCATCATGTTACTAAATTTTCATTGTGTTTCTCCCTGATCAGATTTTCCCCTATAACGATGAAGGAATTTTCCCCCGATTAATAGAAAGAAATTCCCCCACTTTTTCAATGAACCTGAAGGTCACTCGTTTGAAGTCAATAAATGGGTAAAGAAAACAGAAAATCACATTAGGGAAAAACATTCCATCCCTCAGGAATGGGGTCCCATATCATCACTTCTTAAAGTGAGGGGAGTTGACTGAACTCACAGATCTAGTTTCTGTCATTTAAATTATTCTTTGTGTATGACCATTTTAGAATGTCTGGAACCTGTAGTTTTTTAAGAATATACTCCAATTCATAAGCCCTTGCTCCACCTTCTCCTTGATAAAATTATATTTTATTTCAATGTGATTTTTCCTTAATTGATGGACATTATATTTTCTAATATTTATAGCACAAGAATTATCAAAATGGATTCTGATAAAAAATGCCAATTAAGCTCTTCTATCATCAATATGCTGCTTCATCCACAATAACCATGTGAATGCTTGATTAGCAACAATATACTCATCTTCTACGGTTCTCATCAAAAATAAATCATGTTTCTTTATTGGCCTATAAATAAACAATCCACAAAGATAAACTTCAACACCTCCTATTGATTTTCTATCATTAGTTGATCTGGACCAATCTGCTTCTTTGTATGGAATTAACTCTTAATGCGATTTGTTATTGTACAAAATCATGAAATTAATTGAACCCCTGATTTAATGAAGTATTATTCTTCAATAAAGTGTCTTTATAAGGGATTTAGTTGATATCATGACCATTTCCATGTGGAAAAAAATTTCATTTCATGTCATTTTTTAATACAACCGGCTTACAATGATCTACATATATTCTATGACATCAACAGATTTGAATTTATCGTCCCGTGATAGTTATATTTTGGTAGTTTTTGGAGTCATCGTTGTATTAGAATTATCAATTCTAAATATTAAAAAAACATCATTCTCGTGTTTATATATTGAAATTAATGTTCCATTAATTATGTATTTCACTTGTAATCAAACAAATATTGTCATCTCATCAATCAGTGACTCTGAGAACTCACATTTGATGAATTCTGAAAACAGTCGATAAAACGATTATTCTGATCCCACAATGAATATTTCATTGAAATAAACTACCAGTATCAACCATTTATTAACTTAATTATTTATATAGATATTGTAATCAAATCCACCATGTTGAAAATCAAGTTTCTTCAAAAACTGATCGAACATTGAGTATTATTCTCTTACTGTATGCCTCCTTACATATATTTATTTTATTAACTGATAAAATTTCCTCACATATTTCAGAATGAGAAAACCATCTAGTTTCCTAATATACACATATTATTCTAAACCCCATTCAGAAATTATTACTTGAAATCCATCATGAAAACATGTAACATTCTTCCCATAGCTGTGGCCAAGAATACTATAATTATCTCTAGCCTTGAAACATGTGAAATAACATCATCTAAATCAATAAACCTTATATGGGAGTAACCTTTTATCACCAATAATTCTTTTCTTTTAATCACTACATCATATTAATTCTTATTGTGTCGAATATCTCATTTACTACTAATGAATTTTTTATCTATTATCCTTTAAAAAATATCCCATGTATAATTTTCACAATTTTTGAAAGCTCTTCATTCATAGCTAGAACCCAGTTCCCACCTCTAGTTTTTTCTTCATTCCATTTTTTTACCTATTATAATAATGATGCATGTGGTAGAGTCTTAAACATTTGATTCTTTACTGGAACTATCTAATTACCAATGATGTTATGAATGTCAGTTTCATATTAACTCTTCAAATTATATGAAGATACAGATTCGACTGCCCCCAACTCAATATCAGTATCTTCTTTTGAATTATCATTTTCCAGTTCAAATCCCCATGATGTGATTACATCATCATCACTATCATCATGAAACTGGTTATTGTTTTGTTATAGATCATGTTCATTATATACTATAGTGAAATCATTTCATTCAATAACCATTACAATATTATTGTTTAAACTTTGATAAGATTTATTTTTTGTAAATATCCAAGAAATATTGCTTTATATCCACATTATTCATGTTTCCTATGTTTCTCCTTTTAGAGAGTAAAAAATTTACTTCCAATGATTGGAATTTATTTCAATATTTGATTCTTCCCATTTCACATCTCATATAAGATATTTTCATCTTTCATACATTACAAATCCTTCTTATAGATGTAGACTAAGCTCTAGGATATTTCCTTTATGAATTTCCCTAATAGGTCCTGTTAAATAAAAAATGTTCTCGGTAAGTTGTTGATGATCTAATTTCCCCTCTTAACCACTCTATTTTTTTACTAGTTATTACTTCTAAAATTTTAGGCCCTATCTCATGTTTATTGATGTAATATTCCACTTCAATATTAATAAATTTTGGACCATTTCTTGTGTGAAACATTATAATACTCTATCCAAAAATTCTTTTAGATTAACTCATATACATTGTTATGAAATTGAACACATCAGACATATGGGTACTAAAAAATAAAAATTCCACCCTGATAAAATCATCAATGAAAATAATTTAAAAACTCTTGTGGTAAATGGATCGTGGTGAGATAGGTCCAAATATGTCCATAGAAATCAATTCAGTCAATGTAGTTGAATGTTTCTCTTTTTCTTTGAATAAATTTTTGATAATTATCCTTGTTTACAAGCAGGGTACTTATGAGTACGATCATGTGATAGCTTAAGGTGATATAGAGCTACATTACATTTAACCGGATATTTCAAGGATGGTTGGCATAGATGGATAATACATTTCTTCCAGAACATGGTTTCCTCCACATGGATAAAAAACATTTCTCCTTTTCAACTCACAAGGTAGAGATTACCCTGAATTCTTTTCCATATAAAACTAAAGAAACATCTCTTCCACTGATGTTGGAAATATTATTAGTAAATGTTATGGAATTCCCCAAGTCAAATAATTGACCAACACTAATAATATTTCGAATAAGGACATTATTGATTAAGACATCAGCACATCTGATTTGTTTTCCCCCATAATTGGGTTTTACTATGAAAATTAAATTTTGTCCTTCATCATTTCCAAACATGATAACACCTTCCATGTTATATTTTCCACCTATAACAAGATACCTATTTACTTTGATATTGGATATGCATCCCATGTCATATATTCATACACCAAAATGATCAGATGCATTAAGGGGAATTTCTGCAAACACTACCCTCTAAAAGTTTTTATTTTAAGCATATTATGTACTTCATATATGATACCTATTAAAAATAATGATCTTCCTTACAATATGATGGACCAACATCAACTTTGAGAGTTGAAAATCAATTTTCAGTTTTATTCTCATATGATGATTGATTGAGTTATTTTCACCACCAATTTAGTTATCATTTGGTACATTCCTCTACATGGTTTATGTAAAATATCTACCCATTTTTCCAAATCCTCAACCCCCAAAAAGAAGGCACATGAAAAATATCATAGAGTATTGAGTTTGGTTTGGCTGCCTCTACTATTGTTGTTTCTTTTTATATATATTTTCTATGGAGCACACATTCTATGAGTGTCACATCTTTCCATAGTAACAACACTTAATGCAAGGTGAATTCTAGTGTGTCACTTATACGCCATTGTTTGTCCACTGGGTTCTCTAAATCATTTAATTTTTCTTCATAACCAAATCAATCTTCAATATCAGATCGGGTTCTAACCGTATGACTTCAATCATGAATTCTTTATATTTTATGTCAAATCTCATACCATCCTTAAAATTTGGATTTGACTGTTTCTTCTATTTTACATACCATTATTCTCCCCATCCAACTTTTATATTATCTAAATTATCTACATTAATGATGTCATACTGAGAGTGTATAGTTTTTCCTATTCCTTATAATTTTATCATTTTCCAATGAATTTCTTTTCATGTTCATATATGAATTTTAATTATTCTATAGTTGTGTTATTGAAACCATCGATCATAATTTTTTCTCATAAACTACTATCTTGTACCCAATAATCATTTCTGAGTTCTTTAGTAATGAAGACTTAATATTTTCAATCTCTTAAATTATCTTAGTAATATCATCTTCTTGTTTCTACTTATAGAGTTTGGAATCATGAACCACATGGTTGGATTTCTTTTTTTGGCTCCCGAAACATATATCTCGTCTGGTTAGGCTTCTAAATCATCCTTTATATTGACTATGGTATCTGTTTCGTCTATTCAATTTTCACATTCCTCTGTTTTATACGTTCTACCTACAACTACCACCATATTATAATACCCATATTCCTTCCATTTTTACATCTCATCAATAATATAATCATCTAAAATAACATTTTTCTAAGAAATAAGATTCATATTTTTAATTAAATTTCTCATTAAATTTCTCTTATCGTTCACAAATGGGTGATTACTTCTTCATGATAATTTAAACATCATCCTCTTTATATTCATGAGACTTATTGGTGAGCCCTATTGTGTGATATCCAAACATTCCACATAAATATCATGAATGTGTGAGTTTTCCTTAAAAATATCCTTTACCACTTTATAGATATGATGAAATCGATGGAATCACCTCATATATCTCTTCTTTTTTAGGGAAATATTCAATAGTGAGCTTCTTCACGGCTTTGAATGCCACCTATTTAATGTTACATTTTTCCACAGACTCAATTTCCTCATTTCTCATTTCATAGCTGAGAAGAGTACAATACATAATATCCAATGTCATCTATTTTAGTTCTTTATCATCAAACATATGAATCATTAGGATTAAACCGAGGTGAAAGCATTCTTTAAATGATCATAACAATATTTATATCCTCAAAATTTCCTCTGAGATCATGCATGTCTTACAAAACATCATTCTCTATATCAAATAATGCATCAACATACTCATTTCGGTTCATTTTGAGAACCAAAAACTTGTTCCATAGAACCTACAACTTTAATTCTCTAACATCTGGGTCACCCTCATAATTATTTTACAACTTTTACCATATATAATGTGATCATTTATGATTCCTTGGACCTAGATCAACTTTATATGTTCCCAGAACCATGTGGGAGACATTTTCTCAAACGAATCTCCCCAAAAAGTAGTGGATTATAACTAATAGCAATGTCATAGTGAGTGTATATGGGGAGAAAATTCCTTCATTACCAATGTGTAGCGCATTAGATAAATATAAATATAGGTGAATATAGGAATCAATACAATTGAACTGAAGGAATAGTAGAAAATAAATATAATAGTAATAATAAATAAAATAACTAGAATAACATACTTGAATAGAAAAAATAATGATGATATGTTGTATCACATGAAAACTGGAAAACATGTATACAAGATAGTATAAATAACATGTTCTAAAAAAGTACAAAGGAAATAAAAACACAATCCCAATCATACAGAGCTCTATTTTGGTTATCTGTTATCAATATCCATAATAAATAGTAAGAAATCCAGTGTTCAATGATGTATGATTCCCTTTATCAATACCTACATCCATGTAATCTACTCTGAGTACCAAATAGTTCCCTGATAGGATGTGAGATAAGTCGCAGTGGCCACCACCAATGGTGTCTATAACATCCATCCCATATAATGTAAATGTAACAGTGTGAAATATTGAATATATAAAGTAAATAAGTATAATGTATCTAAATAAACAAGTACCTACTTTAGGCATTTCAATGCATCTCAACGTAATAAGTAAATTAATTAATTATTACATGTTTATTAATAATTCATGTGATTACAATAGAGAAGTTTCCATTTTATGACATGGAAACCAAAATATAAATTCAATAATGAAGTTACATGGTACTGACCAATGAAACTTATACCTCAAGGGTCGTCATCTCAGTAATAATTGTAGCCTAGAAAAGGGTAAGTTTGTATTCCATGGAGAATATTCCAAGGCATTCCATAATAGGATGCATTCCAAATCGAAGGTGACAGCCCATGGTTAAACATGATTAAGCAGGGACTGGGTCCTATGGGATTTAACCATGGAACCTACCTATCAATTCTATATCCTAGGGGTGTATCCAAGGAATCCATTAATAATATGTGAGGGATCCTATAATGTCATACCAGGCATCAAAGAATATGAAAGGATCTAGATCTAGGTGGATCTCAACCTA
This sequence comes from Viscum album, assembly GCA_963277665.1. Lineage (NCBI taxonomy): Eukaryota > Viridiplantae > Streptophyta > Magnoliopsida > Santalales > Viscaceae > Viscum > Viscum album. Next base: position 919,226,122 of record OY728138.1, on the reverse strand, counting down.
TGAAAACTGCATCGTGGAATCAGAATGGGGTTCCCAAGTGTTTAAGGAATTCCCCAATAAGAATACAAGGTGATATCGAGTCAGGACACTCCTCCTTAATAATAAAGTCATGCGTAATTTCATTTGGATCAAGCCATTCCTTTCATTAGTGTGATAATGCCAAGAATCATGAAGCATTTTTATCATTTCATAATTAATCAATAATTTAATTTCAGTCATACTAAATAAGTATGGTTCATTCCACAACATTAATTAATTATGTAAGGGGTGATATATACAAGAACCCTATTAATTATTCACATTTATTCAGGTCAAGTCATATACATACTATACTTACCGATATACATTTAACATTTAATAATTAATTTGAAGGACTTACCATAGGTGTGTCAAGTGGAAGTCACATGGTAATATCAATTTACTACAACAGAAGTCAATAATAATTTATAATAAGGAGGCCTACCATTACTGTGGTCAGTCTTGAGCACATCCGAACTATGGAACAACAGTTTCAAAACACTACAAACACAACTATAGAATATCATCCTATGTGAGATGTTGGAAATTGTGGGTGTAACCACATACATGTAATAAAATATTTGGAAAGAGAATAATCATACAGTTCTAATGATTATATTAAATCCATATAAATTCAAGAAACAACACCAAATGAAATTAGTGGTCCCCACAAAACTATTCAAAAATCAAAAAACATGAAGTATTAGTTATAGAACACCCACCTTAGGGTTGTATGATCCATATCCATTGATATTCACCTCTAATTAGGGTTAGAGAATAGTAAATCTGAGAAAAAGGAAAAAACAATCACATATTTATAACTAGGTTGAGAGAAAGAGAGGATAAGAATGACTGAAAAAGACTCGAGTACTTAATGTTGCACATCCAACATGATGAACAGAAGCCCAATCGAATCTCATACAAATGAAATCATACAATACATATATTAGTCTTTAAAATTTCTCTAAAAGGGAATAATAATAGATAAAATCATCATAAACGTGGATTAATAAGAAAGGGGAGGCTTAATTAGATCATTAATTAACATAATTGTCTATTTTACACCAAAAATAGCATGTGCGTGGTTTGTCTGCACGGTTTTCCAAAAAACATGTAAACCATGAATGGGTACCAAGGTAAATGGGGTACTCACATAGTTAGTCCACTCAATTAGGGAAACCATGCACTAATTTTGTTGTAAGGAAATATCCAAATAACATGCCATCCACACAGCTTTCTCAAACAGTGCGAAATTCCTGCAAGGATTACTATAAACCATATGCTAGAACTATTGTAACATAAATTAGGATTCCAGGCTTTGAACAGTCCCTCTAAACCCTTGGAACTGTCACTAACTCATTACAAATATAAATATGTCCAAAATAAATAATTAGAATGAATTTTAATGGCTCGTTACATGAGTATAAAATCAGGTTTTTATAGGCATCCACCCAAAAAATAACACATCCTTAGGTTCAACTTACAAATGTGCGGAAATTCTATTTATGAACATATCTAGTCATTAAGCATGTATTTCAACCTCCCACTCTCAGGTCTCATCATATATACATCCATACATCCATAACACCCATTCTAGAGGGACATACCATCCATATAGAATCTTCATGCATTGATTGATGATGCATACTATATTCTCCTGAATGATGGCATCAAAATCAACTGCAATTCCTCAAGATCAAAAGTATTATATGGATCTCCATGTTATAGAAGAATTTGGGAATCTTAGAAGACATCATGTATGGTCTGGTAAATCTGAGGTAGTATTAATCGATAATCTACCGGACCAACTCTCTCTATGATCTCAAATGGACCTATGTAATTTGTTAACAACATCCCTTGATTAAATAACCATATATGTCATAGCCTCACTGATACTTGGAAGAAAACATGATCCCCTACCTTGAACTCTATAGGTCAACGATGGAGATCAACATGAGATTTTTTTTCACAATTTTTTGGTAGTTATATGCTTTCTGATTAGATGAACCAAAAATGATTTCTCTAGAATGAGGTGAGGAACTAGTATGACTACCTCACCTGACCCTAGCTAGCAAAAGGCTGGATGAAAAGTCATTCCATATCATCCCTCAAAATGGGCCATCTGAATTGTTGCACGAAAGCTATTATAATAAGTGAACTTAATAAGCATGATATTTTTCTCCCATAAACAACCAAAATTAAGGATACATGCATGGATATTATCCCCTAGAGCACGTGTTGTCCATTCTTATCATTCATAGGTGTGATGGAGGAAATTTGTTCTTAGAAGCAATTGCACCCACATATCCTTCTGAAATCCATACCAGAAAAAATATGTGAAATGAGAATACCTATCTAAAAAGATAGTATGAGGGACCCCATGAATTCGTATGATTTCATGGACATATATTTTTACCATATCATCAACTAAGAATATCTCATAAAATGTAATGAAGTTTGATATAATCGACATCCTGTCAATGAAAACCCATTCAACATCACTACCTAAAGGTGACAGAGGTAAACCAAGAACAAAATCCAAAACAACATCTTCCAATTTTTATTCTGGGACTAGAGTTTTCTTTTACATGCCTTTAATTCTCCTATGCCCTTCCTTCAACTTCTAATAGGTGGAATACCATGGGATAATTCATTCAATCAGATGATTCACCCTAGGCTACCAATAATTGTCTCGCATGTCTCGATACATCTTTGAGATTCCTAGATTAACTACCCTATGTGATGCACCTGACTCTTTCATCAACTCCTCTATCATATATATAGGTACCCAGACAAATCTCTGAATACATATGATGTTGACTCTATCTAAATACCATTCTAGAGGTGGGTTATCTACTAATATACTATAACAGATTTCCAGGCCTTCATGATATAATAATTTTGTACCCTTCACCTACTCATGGAGGGAAGATGTTACTTACAAAGATGAGAGATAAGACTTCTCATAACTATCATGAAACTATAGGTGCATCTTAGAGAATAGGTCCATTAACTTCCATTCATCACTAGAATCCATTAGTACTTGTGCATTATTTTCCCTACAAAGGACATCTGCAATCACATTTCCCTTCACCGGTATATAATAAATCGCAAAAACAATGGATTGTAAATAATCATCTCATCTTCACTACCTAAGGATAAATTAACACTGATTAAAGATTTATTTTAGGCTCTTGTAGTCTTTGTACACAACAAAGATCTCACCTAACAGATAGTGCCACCATAAATGTAAAGCATGGAAAATTGATGTAAGCTCATGGTAAGGCATCAAGTAATTCCTCTAATGAGGCCTGAACTGCTGATATCCAAATGCAACAACATTGTATTCATGCATTAGAAATGATCATTGGGTGATGCATAATATATCACAGATGATGGTATAACCTTCACCTAGCATTGGAAGAGTTATAATAGATATTGAGAGAAGCCTCAATTTTAGTTCCTTAATGGATTTCTCGCACGCTTCTGACCAAAGTAACATGAAACAATTCAAAGTAGGGCTATTAAGAGGTGAAGAAAAAGTGAAAAGTATTTTATGGTATACCTGTAAAGTTCATCTAACCCAATGAAATTTCATATATCAAACATGTTCATGGGATGATCTGAGGAAACTAGACCACTATCCTTTGTTGGGTCAATATATATGCCTGTTTATGAGACTATTTTACCCAATAAGTCAACTTTTCAATCCTAAATTGGTACATAATAATATATGAATAATGAAAATGATCCTCTCTGTGCAATCAGTACGATCTCAAGGTGTGTGGCATGGTCTTTATGAGTATGATAATACAGTTTGATGTTATCCAAAAAAGATCATGACAAAATAATCCATATATGGGTGAAACACCATGATCATTGGATTTATGAAAATGAATGGTTTTTTCATAAGACCAAAAAACATAACAAGGTACTAATATATAATATAGCTCTTATGGAAAGATATACATGGTTTGTCTGATGTCTTGACTCGTACATGTTGATAATCCAATCATAGATCAATCATGGAGAAGATATTTTCTCCTCAGATCTAGTGGAAAGGGATCATATATTTTAGGTAGTGGATATCGGTTTGTGATAGTAATATGGTTTAACCTTATATAATCCACACATAGTTGTAATTTTCCATCTTCCTTTTGGAAAAAAGAGTGTGAGGACCCAAAGAGGATTAACTGTGACAAATAATAAAAATCCACTAATTACTCAAACTATTTCTTGAGATCCAAATGCATAGTAGGTTCCCAACTGTATAGAGAAAGGAAACTGGAGCAACTCCTGGAACAAGACGAACCATAAACATTGGAATCCCTCTATTAAGGTAATATGGAACAATAATCAAGAAATAAAACCCTGAAATGTTCCACTACGAGAGGGAAATCATTTTATCAAAAACCCTGATCCTCCATGAAGCGATTTTCAATCTATGTGGTCACTCCACCTAGCCCGTGATGCTCTGGTCCCACATTAACTGCCATGACATCCCACTCACCCTTATGCAGATAACTATTTCCCTCTGGTGATGTAAACGATACCCTACTGTGATAGTAGTCTACGAAAGTATGATACTAAACCAACAAATCCATCCCAATAATGATATCTAACACTGTAATCTCATGAATGGAGATGTTTTATAAGAAAGGGTAACTTTATACATTGAGGGGGAAGTCCCTACCATGGTGTTTGCCTTATTTTCATACCCTTAACCATGTATCTAGGTTTATTACACCATAATTATACTATATCTCAATTCCAAGACATCCCACGATAAGTAAATAGATAAAATATTTCAAATAACCTATATTAAATAAATATTAAACTATAGTAGATTCCATAATAGTAGTACTTCCTACAATACATGGTCTTTCCACCAGATCCTTGGGTATTGTCAATAGTGGATAAAATTGACCAGATCAATGACCATGTGAAACAAATGGAGTACCATGATCATAACTTCATTTTTGACACAACTAGTGATCTTGGTTCTACCTCCAATGGATACAACCTCTTTATTTTCCTATCCTTTTGTAATTATTCAAACTCCCCACCTAACATTGCATAACAGATTCCATTCATGAAGGTGGAGCTGGCGTGGAACATTTTCCACTGGATGCTGGATGAAAGGTCCTACAAAATCCTTGAAGATTACCCATATGGCTGTATGTTTGGAACTCCAGTGGGTCTCTATAAAAATGAGGATTCAAATTCTTTTGTCATCCAAACTAATGATAAAGTGCTCTCAAAATTGGAGCTCTTTTTGTAACTTCCCTAATGAGAAACCTCAAGGGAATGCGTACTGGAACCAGATAAACCACTATCCTAATGTGACTGTGGTTATATATTTGTGGTACTATTATAGTCCCTCATGTTATGCATGATTATATGTGCATGATTGACTACTACATAAAAATTAGGTTGGAAATATATATTCACATGCATAGAGATGGAGTACTATAGCCCATCCCTGAAACATCTAGCACAAAAAATCTCATCATCTACTAGAAGTGGTGCAAAGCACTTAAACTCAATGAATCACTATAAATACTCTATGTTAGACATAGAAACATATTCTAGATTCATAAAATCTCTAGATTAGTTAGATCTCAACTTCTAAGGAAATTACTATTCATTGAAGGTAGTATTTTAATCAACCCACAACATGCCCTAAGGATGACCAGCCAGGGTAATTGCATCCCACTAGCGATTGGCTGAATCATGAAACATGTACGAAACAAGCATGACCTTTAATCTAGGGGTGTCTCCATATGATCAATGATAGACAAGGTGGCATATATCCAAGACTCAGTAACCTTTGGAATACCATACCCTAAAAAGGTAGGAGGAAGCTACTATTGGAAATCATGAGTGAGAACCATCGTCATAGGTGCAAGATGTGGAGTACCATGCATGCACTACATCCGAAGGAGAAAAATATCACGAACATGGGAATCAATTTCCTGATTAGTAACAATAGTGGGTGCTTCATGTGACACTCTTGTATGATAGATTTTCATCTCAAGGCCCACAACATCTAGAGTGTCATTTTCCTAACCCTCTTAGTCTACGATAAGTGGAAGTAGTGGAAACATTAGTCTAAAAATTTCTAGAACTTTCCTCAGAACAAGATTAAGTAGAAAGATAGAATAACTAGAATAATATGAATATATGAAAACTCACTAAAAAATACATAAAACCCCCACATCCGACTTATATTTCCAGGAATCAGTATATGATCAAGCATAAGCCTCATTTCGTTTTATATTTAATTATAAGGTTTACTCCGTTTTCATTCATAAAAATGACACGGGGGGATAGGGATGTCACACTAGTCCATTTTATATGTCATGATTCACTGTATAAATCTTAACCATTTCTGGTGAATTAGTTCCCATACACCGTATCAGTCGAAGTGACAATAATTTATTTATAACATAATGGATTGACTTGGTAAATTACTCATCCCAACCCTAGAGGGCCCATAAACCACATGAATTGGGACGAGAAAAGATTAAATAACAACCATAAGTAATACATGTACATGGTAACTACCACTACATCTCTAAACAACCATAGGAATATAAAGAAATAAAAAACAATGAAATGAACCTATATTGCATGAAAATATGCATGACATGTGAATATGAGGTTTTTATAATGATGGATGTAATGATGATCGTTTCAGACATATCATCATTCCATAGGTGAAAAAAATACATAAATGGAGAAATGATCAACAACACCACAGAACACGGGTCTCTCCAAATAGTGAAATAATGTCATCTATAATAGAAAATAAATAATTATTATTATAAATTAGGTAACATGGATTTAACCTCGGACATGAGTGTGCGATGCCCTGACATAAATTATAAAAAAGTTCCCAATGTTCCAAATCACCATAATATTTTATCCAAATATTTAAGCAATAAAGTAACACCTATGATACCACATTGTGACATACCATTCCCAAACGCAAATGAATTGTTTACCCATGCCCGGTGGGCCACAAGTCCTCAAACACATCTTTGAAAATAATAAATTTTTCCGATTAGCAATGAAGGATTATTGTGTATCCATGGAGAGACTATATCCTCATTAACAAAGTGTCGCACAATGTCCAAATATAAACAGAGGTAAATAGCTGAAGCAATAGAAGTGAATAGAAGGCACCACAAAAAATAAAGACAATAGTAACAATAACTAAAAAACAGGAATAAAATAAAAGGATACAACAGCTACTAATGATATGTCATGTCACTAGAAAAATAGAAATCATGGGTACAACACAACATGCATAACATGTTTCACAAAAGTAATAAAGGAATAAAAATACAATAGCAAGTATCCCAATATCTGGTAGGTTATCTTCTATCAAGATCTATCCTAAAAATAATGAAATATTGTGTTTGAAGCCATATACATTCCCTTATCTACAACTATATTCATGTAATCTGCTCCAGATACCAAACGACGCCTGAAGAGGGTGTAAGAAAAGTCTCAGTGGGCTACCACCCAGTATGTCTAGAATATTTGGTCAATTTAATGTAAATTTAACAGTGTTAAAGCATTCATATATAAGTCATAGATGTATAATCTAACAAAATACACATGTACTTGCTTCATCACTTGGCTAGAATCATAATGTAACAATTCCAATAATTGATTATTAATAGTTTATAAATAAGTCAGGTGTTAAAAGTTGTGAAGGTTCCAATTTAGGACACAGAAACCTTCAATGACATTTATTAATGAATTTCCAAGGTAGTAACCAAGGAAATTTAGACCTTAATGGTTTCCAAATCAATAATAACTATTACTTGGCTAAGGTTAAGAGTGTAATTAAATGAAAATTTTCTAATGCATTACAAATTAATATGCCTACCGAATCCAAGGTGAACGTCCATGATAAAATAGGGAAATGTAGTGATTGGTCTATATGGTCATTAACTATAGAACCTACCTATCATTACTAGATCCAAGGACTGTATCCAACGAATCCGTTAATAATTTGTGAGGGATCCAACAGTAAAATATTGGGCATCCCCAAATAGACAAGGATCAAGATATTAGGGGGGTCTCAACCATTCGCATCCTCAACATGGAATCAAAATGGGTTTCATAAGTGGTCAAGGAATTCTTTGATAATAATCCCAAGAGATATCAAGTATATCCAATCCTGTTTAATAATGAATTCATGTATAATTTTAATTGGATCAATCCTTTCATTAATTAGTGTAAAAAGTTCATGTAGCATGAAAGATTTTAATCAGAACATAATTAATCTATAAGTCCATTTATTGAATATGTGATAACTAAGGTTAATTTTATTACCTTCCATTAATGTTTTATAGCGTTCTATAGACACGTAAACTATTAATCATTCAAACTTAATTCAATAATGTCATATACTTAGTATACATAGAAATTTCCCTTCAAAATTTAATTATCAATTTGATGAACTTACCTTAGGTCAGTCCAGTTGAAATAACATTGTAAATTATATTAACCATTACTTTATACAACAATCGTTTATAATAATGTGGAATACCATTAGTGTGGCCAAGCTCAATTATATACGAACTATGGGTCAAAAATTTCAAACCACTAAAAAAATAAACTACATAATAGAATTTTACATGTTATGTTTAGAGATTTAGGCATTACCACAAACAAATAATCACATATTTGAAAATTTAACAATCATATGATTCTAATGGTTATATGCATGACATATAAATTCCATAAACAACACCAAATTAAATCGATGGACCCGACACAACAATTAATAAATCATTGAACATGAGGAATGTGTTATAGTCCCCCATCATTGGGGTATAGATGATTTTACATTAATATTATCCTCTAATTTGGGGTAGAATATAGTAGATATTAGATAAATGAATGACAATAACACCTTGATTACTAGGTCAAGATAAATAGAGGAGAAAGTAGAGTAATAAGGTACTCGAGTACATACCGTTGTTCATCCATCATGACTAAAAGAAGCCTAATCACATGCTGAATGAAGGATATTTCCCAATCACTATATTAGGCCTTTAAAGTGCTCTAAAATGGTTGAAAAATATGTTAACCCCACATAAACTCAGATTAGGAGGAAGGACAAGGCTTAAATAGGCCAATATGGGAAAAATGATCATTTTACCTGGAAAATAAAATCTGCATGGTTTGTATTCATAGTTTGACAAACTGTGCCTAAACCATGCATGGGTACGGGGGGAAAAGAAGAAATCAAATGGTTAGGTCACACTGTTAGGGATGTTGTGTGCTGACCATGTAGTATGGCTCTGTCTAAAAACATTCCACCACCATGGATTAATTTAACATTGTGTCAATACCACACATTTAACTATAAATCTTTCACTAGGGAAAGTTTTCCAAAAGTTGGATTCTAGGCTCCTAACAAGCCCTATACACCCTCAAGACCTTCATTTATTAATTAGGCCTCAAAAATACGTCCAAAAAATGAAGAATTAGAATAAAAATAAAGAATCTTTTCTTGAGTGAAAATTCAGTTTCTTATATGTTTTATATGAAATAATCATTGTATATATTTAATTGGATAGGTATCCACCTAAATCATTGATTCCTTTAGAATTAGTATCTAGGCCCCTTGCTCTGCATGTAAATACTCATTGTTATCAGTATTGGCCTAAATTTCATAAATCTCAACTATAAAGACATCCATTCATAAATATTGAATCTATTGTTGTATTTGATTATTCAATATCTAAAAATTATTCCCATTAAATATTATAATCTCTTTGTAATTGAGTACCTCCATTAAAATCCTTTAGAGAGGAACAATACTATCCACAATTTTATCTCATTCCAATTATTATCAAAATTGGGTTAAATATACTAATAGAGGTGGGGGTGGGTGAAATTAAGGGAATGAATGATTAAAAAAACTTCCCCATAAAATAGTTATCTTTCATTAAAAAGAATTCATCATCCTATTTCTCATAGATATATAAGACAAAAAATTATAGCATGCACGAGACATAATAATTTTACATAGCTGACCATCATTAGGATACATGCATTGATGATATAACACAAATGTTCTGGTGTACCAAATCATGTAAGGATCATGTACAATTGAATATTTAGGATATATCGCATATATACCTAGTATCACTAACATTCCAATGTTTTATAACAAACTCAATGTCCCTCCTAGATTTCAACCATTCACAATTTGAAATCTCAAAACTCTCCCATATAAAGTCTTCTCACTGTAATATAATAAGAATCATCATGATCAATTTTATCATTGTTTATTACACATAATTTAGTGTATCTTTTTGTTCCAATTTCATACTATTTATGAATACTGATTTACAAATATATTTTTGTGTAACGTCAATCCTTTACACATGTTTTGGTTGTCTTGTGTGTAACTTTATTTCCTTGCATGCATCATTTATCATATGTTGTAGAAAACCATCATAACCACTCATTATTTATGAAAAATCTATTCCACAAAATTCCATTCTTACATATAAATACTTTATTACATGTAACTCCCTTTTCGAGAATTTCTTAATCGATTCCCAGCTTTAGATTTCATTAAGGGTTGAGTTATTAAAAGGAGTGGAGTTGCCATCTTTTTATAGGAATGTCTAACCGTACATTTATGATTTATAAGAGGCATTATATGTGTGAATAAGATAATCCTCTACCCCATAAAACAATTTTTTACATTTTAATTAGTTCAAAAATATCCATAGTGTGGATTACTTTATTTCAATTTCTTAGGAATTCACAACTCTTCAATTGTTGTGAAATAATTTATTTCATGGGAAAATTATATCACACTTCTCATTCCATTGACATATTTTTTATGTGATGATCATTAATCTTGAGTACCATGAAACATTATGAATCACCATCTATTATTCTCAAAATATCCTTTTCTAATAAATGCCTTCCACCATTTTTAGAATTTGGATCCCAAATATTTGGAAAACACTGGAAACAATGTCACCTTGTATATGATATTTTTTTACCATGTCCAGAGACCCCATTCCTATTTTTTAGTTATTATTCGACATATATTTTCATTAATCTCTTTTTAAACCCACAATAGTCAAGGGAATATACGTGTTCAAGAAATAGAATCAACCCTAAAACACTACAATATTACCTTGATGAATTTTTACCATCAAATTTTTAAGACCAATTTTATTAAAATAAAATATATCTCACCAATGAATTATTATCCTTTATTTATATCATAAAATAATTTTTTTAAGACTATTTTTTTTAAATAAAATTTATATTTTTAGAAATAAATTTTAACATTATGTATATTTACTTTAAATATATAATTTAAATCTTTTAAGTTTTCTACTAGAATTATAACCAATGACTTATACAACATTAAAAAAAATATTATTACTATATTTACTCTATTAACTTATATAAATTTATTTTAATCTAAAATATGAACTCAACCTTATCATTAACATTTTAACAGTTTTTCATTTTAAAACATTCTGTCTCATTTAATAATGTTTTTCTCATTATAGGTCCACCTATAAAAATGGTGATTCTTAATATTAAAGAAGATCCATAGGATTTCTTAATAGTACTAATATTATAATATACCAGTTCTTCCCCCATTTAATTAATTAACATGCATGAAATATATACATATATAGTATGCACTAATATATAGTAGGTAAAACATGGTTTCATATACATTTAATATAATATTCAATTAAAAAGAAAAAAAATATTTGTTCTTTTGATTCATATTATGTAAGAATTATTTTATATTCATGATCAATTAATTATAAAAAACAAAAACATATTTAATAATTATATATATATTTATGTAATGTAAATTTTTTATTAAACCCCATCATGTTTAATTGCGACTAGTTCTGTATATATAAATTGTATTATCGATGTCTGTTTAATTTTAAGAGCTTCATAGTTGTAATTGTGGGGTTTGTGGTGCTTTTGAAGGGATATATGGTTGGTTCAATTTTTTCAGATCTATTATTATGTTGAAGGGTCCATGAATATTGATTTAGTGGATATAATATAAAATTCTTATCCAAATAAATGTACCATAGAACTATGAATGTTTACTAATCGTCTTGAAAACCCATTCATATTATGATTACATGTTCGGCTGCATGATTGTAAGGCTTGTGTAGTCATGTATTTATTTAATATAAAAAATGTATTTAAGAATATTTCATAAATTAAATTTCTATTTTATAGATGAATACATTCTTTTAAAATACATTATTTTTATTTAATTCTTTAATAAAATGTAACATTGGTAAATGTTGTGGATCATTTAAGGTTTTGTGTCTTGGAATCATTTTTATAAGACAATAGGTGTATAATGAATACATATATATAATCTTTATTTATTCCTATATATGGAATTATCTATTATTAAATCATTTCCACCTCATTAAAAGTCATTTCTCTATGACAAACATCATTAAAAAATGGTGTTAATAAATACCAACAATGGATAAATAATGGAATTGTAACATAGGAAATAATTATGGATAAATAATGGGGAATACTATGCAAAAATAATCACGTGTTTCAAATAAATATCATGAATATGTGGATATACATAACATGATACATTTATAGGAATAACATAGATGTTTCACACCATGGTTTCACAAAACATATTACTGAGGATATTCTGTAAGGTAGCACATGCCATATCTAGGGATAAATTAATTACCCAATGTTGTGTAGTATTATCAATGCGATTCCATAATATGTTTTAATTCATATGGTCTGAATATATATCAAAATAATTCATTTCATCGACACCCACTGATAATAAATAATAGGTTTCATAAAAAATATAATATATATAAGTGTTTAATGACTTTATGTTTTCACAATTTTTAACATATATGTTGGGGATATGGGTTTTATTCATGTAAATAAAAATAAATACTGTATAATGAGCCCTATGTGATTTTCATTGAATAAAATTACGGTTGGGTATTTCTAATATTAAAATTATTTCAATAAATAAAAGTGAATGATTTCAATAATATAATGTGTATACAAAGTGGTTTTTATAACATTTTCTACAATATGGAATAAAATTATCTCAATGATAGAACAAAATTTGGACTGTAATTACATGATCATAAGTGAATGGTAATATACTCATATTTAAATTATAAGACTAAATGTATAGTTATTACTTAGATATAATGGGAGAGGAAGAGAAATAATAACCATTAGTATCAATAAAAAACATAGAAGAGTGATTCCTAGAGAGTTATAGAGCTTCAATAAAGGGATAAATAAGACAATAAGAGGGGGTGGGATGAGCTAATGAACTTTGGATTAAATGAACGGGGTTATAGAGGATGGTATTTATATAAATGTGAGAATAATTTCTTATTATTTTTCAAAATAAGAAATTGGAAATAATGGTTTTAGAAACAGAATTTCCATGAGCCAACCATATTTTTATCTCATTGATTACATAATAACTATTTTATGTTGAAATATTTTAGATCTGTAATAATTGTTTTTTCATATGTCCACATAGAATAATTTTTACAAAAAGTAATATTTCTAAAAAAATTCCACTTTAGACATTCATATATTGCATACCGAATTGTAGAACCAATCTATTTCATTAAAAAACATTATATTAATAATGTATATAAAATTTTATTGTTTATTAACATATATTTTTATTATTATGTCATTTATACTTCTTGATATCTTCATAAAATAAACTAAAAACACATAATAGTATTTTTAATAAGGACTAAAATTTTTGTATTTTTAAATTTTTTAAAAAAAAATTCCCCTTAAAATAATTTACATTTACTAATTTCAATATAAATTTGACATTTATAATATAAATACCTATTTATGTGACGTCATATTTTTTTTTTAAAATTATATATTTATTGTAAAATATTATTTTTAAATCAAAACACCTTATTTATATAACTTTTTGGATTCATAAAATTAATAATATCATATTTATTGGTTTATAAAGATTAAATAGTCATATATTAACATAACTAAATATATTATAATAAATTTGAGTTTTCTTTTAAATTTATGATTTAATAAAATATTAGATAACATTAGTATTCTAACGGTCATGTAAATGTCATGTAAAAAATGTCCAATTAATGGTCATATCCTAATGGTCTCATTTCTATTTACGCCCCATATATACTACACCATTATTAAACCTCATCATTCACTACATCACATAAAAATTTTACTCTCTTAAAATGATAGTAAATAAAACATTACTAAAGCATTATTTTATTATTACAGTCATTTTGGAAGGATTGATCTTCATGGTGGAGTTCAAGCCTATGTAGATTCTCGTAGTGTATTCACTGTTATTTTGTATTTATATACCTATATATTTTCTATTAGTTACATTTAAAATAATTAATTAATTTATAATGTTATTATAAAATGTCATAAATTATTTATATTAATGGAATGAAATAGTCATTATAAAAAAATGTATTCTTATATTAATAACATAATGAAATTTTCAGGTCCTTACATTCTCCCCCATTAAAAACATTTATCCTTTAAATTCATTTCATACATTAATAAATGGTCACTTATCTTAAAAAACATTTTTATGGTGCCATGGTTTTTCATTGAACATGTAATTTCTATAAAATATATCCAGGATTTTGGTTTTATATTCCCTCATCCCTCATATTGGTGTTTTATATTTTTTTCAATATCTTTTTCTGTAACACCACAATATTATTTTTAAATAAGACTATATTTTATAGAATATACCATATGAAACATTGAGATTAAAATACCTATGAAATATTATTATATAAATACGATCTTTATAATCTGAATATTAAAGATGTATATTAGAATATATATAATAATTGTTTTAATACATATAATAGGCTTAATAAATTAAAATGTGTTGAAAAATTCATAGTAACTAATCATTCAATTTTTAGTAAATATATTTTATTCTTCAAAAATCTATATTATTCAAATATGATTTTTATTGATTTTTTTACATAAAATATATAAATTATTTTCTAAAATTTTTAGAAATTTTACCTCTTAAAATGGATATTTTTTTTTGAAATAATCATATAAAAAATATCTCAAAAATTATTTTCTATAATTTTTATTCAAAGATCAATTTTTTATTCAATAGTAATTATTATTTACTATGGTTGATTTTTATTATTTAAAGTATTTAATGTGTCCAATTATATTTTTGATTAGTTTTTAAATTTAATTAGTTCATTTTGAATAAAAATAATATGAAAAATGTTACTACAATTTTATTCATACATTAATTTAGAATAAAAACATTTTTTATACTTTGAATGAAATATTGTATGAAAAATTGTTTTTCAAGTTTTATTTTAAATTAATTTCTGACACTTATTTTAAATGAATTTGATCAAATTGATTACACATATTTAATTTGAGAAAATATTATTTTAAAATGAGTTTAACATAGTATTTAGTCACAATAAATTGTAATGGAAATAAATTTTTTTACCACCAATATGGTTAAAACAAGTGTACCATGGGTAAATATAATGAAATTAGTGTTAAATATTCTTATATAAATGTCTAAATTTTTTAGGGACATATTATCACCATATTTAATTTCATATGTGTATGTTGGCAATTTTAAGTCTATTTTTATTAAGTAATAAATTTATAAATTTTAATATTTTTCAAAATTGTAGGTGTTCCATTTTAACCCACTTACAAAAAGACACCACATCTATATCTAATCCACATATCATGATCCTGTTATTCTATCCAATCAATTATGAAATACATTCTTGACATCACTCACCATTTTTTAGTGGTTCTAGTTTGATTATAAATGATAATATATTTACCATAGAAAACCTTATTTTGTGGAAAATTTGTTATATTTTCATAAGATACAATGAATCATAGAATGAAAGACCAGATAGTCTTGTTAAAATTGTTACATACTTGAAATTCATATTATAATTTAAAAAAGAATTCCAAAATTTGTTTTTTAGAATGAAATATTCTATCTTAGCATATATAAAGATATCAATCATCATACACTTTTTCATATCGAATGGAATATAAAAAATATGAAATATGTGATCTAAGATGATCACTGAATATAAGAATAAAACTGAATCTTTTTTGAATATATATGGTATAATTAATGTTTAATGAAAATGACTGAAACAGATTAAATTTAATAAATAACGTTTACAAGATGAATAATATTACAGGAAAAAACACTGGTCAAATAATTCCTTATAATAATCACATGTGCTTGGGACTCAACAAAATATATTTTAACTCATTGAATAATCATATAGATCATCCATTAACAATATCATAATGATTAAATTCTCAATTATATACATCATAAACACACCCTCAAGGCCTTGTTCGAAGGCATAATATTTAAATTTGTATGGCCTCATCTAAATAACCAAGATAGGCTGTTTAATGAGACCTACCGATGCATCGAGGGGATATAGAGTGCCTTCCCAGCCCTTAGTAAGTATGATTAATTATTCATATAAAATGGATAAACCTAATAACCATTTATATTTATATTGTATGTACTATAATAATCTTTTTAATACTTTACCCAATCAATACGAATAATCAAAAACAATTCGGTGTAATATATAGAATGGTATCTAAATATTACATCATAGTCAACTGATCATAATCTATCAAGATAAATAATTATTATTGAATCATTACCACATATTACAAATTTATTATATGGTATAATGGATGATTTTTTACATTTATGATTATAAATATAATAAAAATTTCACTAAAAACGTTATAGATGAAAACATAATTATTATTTTGAAACCCAACTTATAAAACAAAAAGTTCATAAAAATTTATGAAAATACATTTACATGAATATAAAATTTGTGACATAGAAAATAATATTTCAAATATTAGGTGGTTGTGATGGTGTGAAATTTAATACATTCCGTATATGTTTAAAAAAATTTCCTATAATTTTTTTTGTAAAATCCCAATATGCATTTGTTTGGAAAAAAATGAATAAAAAATTAATTTTTTTAAAAAAATTGTTGAAATGATTAGAAATTAATTTAATAAATAAATTTTAGAAGGTTAATTATATTTTCAAAATCATTTTAAGAAACATGGATTGGGACTAAAAAGGATTATCGACTAAAGATAAGAGTTATGTAATATTATATTAAAAACATTTTATATATCACTATAATTACCAAATAGATGAAAAATAGTAATTTTACATGAATATTATTAGAATATAAAAATAATAATAACATTAATGTGTTTCTTTAGTTAAATATCATAGTATTTTATTAATGGAAAATTAATCACAAATTATCCTAATAAACTGTGAGATTTTAAAAGAAACGATTAAAAAATTAGAAACATTTCAATTCCTTGAACCATGAAATAAATATGTTGAAATTAAATATTAAATACCATAATGATAAAGGGACTCATGATCTAAAATATAAAAAGGGATGATATTTAAACCATATAAATAGAATAAGTTGTGAATATTTCATATCTCTCATGGATGAAAAGTGAGATGAGAAACCCTTACCTCAGGTTTGAGTTCAATTTTATATGTCTAAACCACTAGTATAATAAATAAATTTTTATAATAAAATTATTTCATAATCAAAATTATAAATTTAATACTATAAACTTTTTACTTACAATCATTAATGATCTATTTATCAACAATTCTATGTTAAAATCATTATTTCATGTGATAATTTCTTATTTTTTTCATTTATGATATGGTTTAGTAATTTAGACCTCTGAAATAGATCATGTTTACATAATATATAGAAAATTATAAAATATATAAATATCCAATATATTTATTATATATTTATTTACTGTAATTTTTTAAATTTAGAGATAGAAAATTGAGTACACTATTCATGGACATGGTAGGTTGTATGTATGCATTAATGTTGTTTCCAGTTTTATCGGTGGGAAGACGGAATTATAAATAAATAATAATTCACTATTAACAAATATTTATTATTTTATAGATATTATTTTATAAAATAAACTACATCTCTATTATAATCCATGAAACAATAAATGAAAACATTGCACATCACAACGTGGATGTGGTAGTCCACACAAATGCTAAAGCGATGTTATTTTTTTCCAACATATGTGATGGTAAGAATTTATATTTTTAATTACAATAATTATTTTAATATAAAAAATGTAAAATATTTTCATTACATTTATCCTTAATATCTTCTATGTAAAGTGTTATAATAAAAGGTATCATATCGCTTCACGAGGTAGTATTCCACTATACACCCGAGCGATGTTGTCGTATCCCCAATTAGAATAAAAATTAAGAATGTACATTATATATCATAATGTTAAAGTATGATAATTTCATTAATATCCTATAAAGTTTTTAAATCCATCATTTTACCCATCCCTCAATGGTGGTGATGGAAAATAAATTATATCATTTCTTAAGGTGGTAGTCCGCCAAACATATGATCTACATTTTCATTATCTATTTTATAGAAGCTTAGATATATATAGTTTATTTCATTTAAATAATATATTATACTTATATAAGATATATATGTTTTATTATATTATCTTGTTTTTTAATTATTTAAGGGATTTGGATGATGAAATAAAACATAAATTCATGTTAAACAATTTACATCTCATTTATAGAATCTATTTAGGATTATAAATATGCCTTCATGAGATAATTTAATAATCCAAATAAGTACCATTTTATATGGTAAGTTATGTGAGGAAAGTATTTTCATATGTATTGTCCTGTCTAATTTATTTTAGAAGTGTGAATAGTATATGTGGGGTGGGGTGCTTTTATAAAAGGGGGGAGGATACAAAAGGAATTTTTGAAAAGATTAAGAGATAGCCTTGTTTTTTCCATGAAAAGAGACTCAAATAGAGGTCATTATAGAAAAATATAGTAATAATGTCTAACTAAGGAAAATGAGTTTTTTTGAAAAATTTAAGTCATTTAACCTTTATCTTTTTAGTTTAACCCCCAGTAAATGCATTTTAATTTTAATCATTGTAATCAATTTTAACATCAGTTACTTTTTATAATGGAAAAATTTTAAGTATTAATTATTATATAATATAAATTATGATAACTAAAATTATGGAATTTATTTTTCAAAATTGAATTCATCAATGTGTAACTATTGAATTTAAAATAAAACCTATACACGTGTCAAAAACACATGTCCCTTATATAAAAACATTCCTAAGATTAAGTAGTTTTATATCATTATTGGATATCCAATTGAAACTAATGAACTAATTTAGTAAAATTATAATATAATAGACTTAATTTTACCATAACATTTATTTAAAATATAATTTGTGTTTTAAATAAACTAAATGAAATGTTTATTTCCAATAAAATAATGTATTTTCACTACTTATCATAAAATTATTCTTTTCTAAAAATTATAAATAAAATTAAATTAATGATAATATTTCCATGTATATTTTAGAAAATTTGTTTATTTTGTAAAATATATTTTATTAATATGTTAAAAAATATTTTAAATTATGTTCATATTGTGCCTGTTAACAACCATTTAGAAAAATTAGAATATTCAGAAGAAATTTCTTATTTGTTTGAAATTATTCCTAGTTTATTTCTAATCAATAGATATCCATAGAATTTATTTTATAAATATGTAAAAAATATTTTTTTATAATATATTTATTAATGTTTATACAATCTGTAAAAATGGATATGTTATAATTTTCATGATTAAATAAAAATATATTTATAGAGCATCATGTTTTGTTTAAACTTGGTGTTGCATGAATCAGAAGATTTTAAAGGGAATAAATTTGTAAAAAAGAAATATATAATAAACTTTTGGGGGGTTATATTATCATTTTATCTATGTTTTATGCATAAAATATTCTATCAATCATTATGTTCATCTTTTAAAATATCAAGGTGTTACAATTATGTGAACGAAGGGAGGTGTTATTTAAAAACTAAAAAAGGTTGTCTCGAGAAATTCTATACCTATTTATCAAGAAATTTTATTTTCCCTCATCATTTAACCAAATTAAATTTAATTTAATGATGATAAAGAAATAATATATTAATTTTACATAGTTTTAGTTTTAATTAATTTAATGTCATGACCTATATTCTTCTCATCTTCTATCGGATTGAAAAACATCTTCTATTGTGTGTATAGAAGACTACCACCTCGTAAACTGATGTAATTAATTTTCCATCACCACCTATCCAGAATTGATATACTAATTTATTTAAAATAAAATATAAAATATAAATATATAATATTCTTTAAAAATTTGTAATTTTGTAATTATATGATATCAACTATTTTTATCGTTTCCATCTTTTTAAGAATGATAACATCATTTGTGCGTATCTGTGGATTACCAAATCCACGAAGTGATGTGATTCATTTTTAATAACCATATCACATGGATGGTATATATAAGTTTATTTGAAGAGTTAATATGATATTTATGAAATAATAGTCATTATTTAATGAAATATTATTTTTTATCTCCTTTCCTTAATTCTCATTGAAAAATGAAAATGTCACTCATGCATTTTTACTACATACCATCGCTAAGATTGTAATTTAATTCATTTTTCGTAAACATTTATCTAGGATAGTTTTAAGAGTATATGTAATTTATAAAAAAGGATAACTATTTTATGATAATTATTATTGTTATGTTTTAATAATGACCACTTTAATGATGGTCTAAATAAAAATGTCATTTTTGAAACAATTAATCTACCATCATCAAAACACAATAGATGGATGTAATAGGTTATGTAATTGAATATTTTAATAAAATTAATGAAGTAAATGGTTAAATTAAAAATGTATAAAATTATTAATTGTTTTTAATAAAAAAATATTTGATATACTTTTATTATATAGGTGTTTTAGGACAAACATATAATGTCCGGGCCCACAGTAAGAGATATCTTCTCAATTTTCATTCATCTAGTTATATTTTTGGGTTATACACCAAATTTATTCAATATGTTGTGTAAACTACACTATTTACATGTTATATAATATATCATTCATACATCATGAAATATTAATTTTTAATCTTAATCATTTCATTCCTATAGATTTTAATTTAATATTAATAAGTGGTATGGGATTTCTTGACTCAATCACTGAACATTGGGTTATACTTTTAAACATTCCATTTTAATACCAATATTATTTATAAATTGAAATCTAAAAATTTTTATGAATAATCAAAATTTTGTGTATATATTCATATGTAAAAACTATAACTCTATGGAATAATTAAAACCTAAAATGTTAGGATATTTTGAGGGTTTTTGGTTCTCACAATCCCATTTTTTATTGACAAGTTTCATTTCATGCATTATTATTTCTACATTGATAATTCAAAACTCATCATGAATGTTTTATAAAATATAAATTCACATAATTAATTGAATTTATTGATTCATATTATACAATTAATTTCAAATACAATTGAATCAAATGTTATCAATGTTGTAGTGGTCTTATATTATAGTCCGATTTCATTTCACGATTTTTTATGTTCATGTTACCTTTGGAATGTAACATTAGGATATTATAAAAAAAATGTATCTTTTATTATCCTATAGTAATGAATTTAGTATAAAGTTTTAATTTCCATTATTTCAATTTATTATTAATGAATCATAATGGATGTTTTTTAAGTGATACTTATCTTTTTTCTTCATTTACATGTTGAATCATTTTAGTAAAAATACATTTTCATAAAATCATATCATGGGGGTTGTCTTATAAAAATTGGTTTTTAATGTTATTTTACAAGATCCATTAACTTATTTTTTACATTTTTAAAATTAAATTTTTTAACAATTTATGAACGGGTCACTTTTGACATTATTTAAAAGTTTTTGAAAAGAATGTTTAATTTCATCATTTATGACATTAACATATTGTACTGGTTTCATGACCATAATTTTCAATATAGCATATATTCTTTAGTTTATAACATAATTTTTTATGAAGAGGATTTTCAAAATATTGGGTGAATTTTTTATTTCATTAAAATTAATTTTCCAAGTGGAAGTGATATTATCTTGATTAATATTTTCAATGATATATTTATTTTATTTATATTACACAATGAAGACCATATAATTTACATATTCTAAACAAGGGTTACGTTTTAAAGATATAATTTGTATTCTTATATATGAATATATATATTTTTTTGAAAGATATTTTCTTCAAACACATTTATTTTACACTGGTAATATATGCTCCAAATGTAAATTTTTTGTTGTAAAGATTTAATATGGAATATTTATTGTGTTATGATAATGTTATGATTCATTCAATTTTTTTAAGATGATGGTTGACTGAAATATAGATCATGGTAATAATTGATTCTAGAATATATCTATAATTCATTGGGTAATGGTATAGAGAAAAATATCTACATAATTCTCATAAGATATATTTGAAATTTACGAAGAACATTTTTTACATTTTTAAGGGAGATATAATATGATGTTCAATGTGGCTGACATGTCTATTTTCATGATGTTTTATTGGATCCTTTTTTTGTGTATTGTTTACATGGAAAATTATTTTTGAGTTATATGAATATTTTTTATGTTAATGATTTATTACATGTATCATGTTTCATATTATAGGTTTTTATGGGTATGAAAAATATTATGTTATGATCAATAAAATTGATTAAATAATCTTAACCTTAAGCTCAACTTATTCTCACTATTGAAATTCAATTATTAATTCTTATGATTAACCATACTGAGAATTTTATCACAACATTAATATGTTCCATTTTCTATTGGGTATGAAGAAATATAGTATATATGTTATTCCTATGAAGGTTAATATATATAAACATCATAGTTAGTGATAATATTGATTTTAATGAACCAACTGTTTAGGTATCTAAGTAGTTATTATACTTTTTCCATAATTATAAAAAATGAAAACATAAAAATCTTGTGGGTATGTAAGTGATTGATTTTTTATATATTACATATTGGGAATGGTTATGACGAGGTATGTTTTTCTGTTTTAAATCTAGATTTATAAAGAATATGGTTTTACATCAGATATGGAATAATGGGTTCAGAGGAAATATAGTTAGTTTCAGAGGACTTTTTAAATAAATTTTCACATTAGAATTATTTCATGTGTGGTTTGCATAAGAGTTATGGTTAATATCATGGGTTTATGAATTTATGTTCGATCATTAGTTCAAAGGAATTAACAACCATTTTTTGTATTAATTTATTGGGTTTTAATGTGACTATTGATATCTACAGAGATGTTTGACTTTGTTGTTTTATAAGTAACCCCTATATTTACAATGAATGATTTTTTTAGAAAAATATAATCACAATTTTTTTTATAAATCTTGAGAGGTATGAGATAACAATTTATATTAAAAATTGCATTAATGATGATGTTATTAATGTTATTTGGGCTATATCATTATTTATTTATGGAATGATCTTAGATGAACCATTGGTGTTATTATGAAAAAATATGATGTGAAATGTATTTTTTCATTATATGATGTTCTATATATTTTGGATATTATCTTATCTAATGCTAAACATTTCTATTTTGGTTAATAATTAAAGACACGATGAATAGATTTTTATCCTTTTATGGATTATGTGATATTTTATAAGTGAATAATAGTGTTTCATAGATGAATGGATCATCTTTAATTGTCATTATTTAGAAAAAATGATGATTTTATTTTCTAGAAATCAATTGAAAAAATAAATTATACATTTCAAAAAATGTATATTTACATAGGTTCCTAGTCAAAAAAGAAAATGGAATTCCTAAAATCTGGTATAATTACCTTGTGTAAAAAATTATATCAAATTACCTTCATTTTATACGAATCTATTTCCCCTTTATAGCATCATTGATTTATGGTTTTTTGGTATTTTAATTTCTCATGATCATTCACTTTTATCTTATTAACGTTCTCTGTTGCGATTTTTCATTTTTTGGGAATTATTTTTTTTCTCATTATAATTATTTTAATATTCCCCAATGTTCCCCTATTATGAATCATGGTTTTCTATTTTATAGGCAACCTTCATATTTCCCTTTCCCCTTTTTAAAATGGTGTTTTATGAATAATTTATATAATGTGTATTTTCATCAATGTTATTCTAAAATTATAAACCCATGATTTATGAGATCAAGATAACATTTTGGGGATAAAAATATTCAAAGTGGGGTAATTTAGAACTCATATATTTTTAAAATATTATTATGTTTTATAGTGTATGGTATATGTGACATCAAACATAATCGATCTAAGAATTATTATTAATCAAATATAAACATTATAGCCCACCATTAAATTTTAGGTATGAATTTATGTAGCTGAATTATGGAATATATATTAATTTAGTAATAAATAGGAATTTATTTATAAATTCGTAGTAAATAATCTTCCATTTTTTTAGAAATTCCATTTTATGCTATAAAAATAAATTTTCATTAAAAATGTTCATTTCATTTTTTAAAATATTAATTTAAAATTATAAAATTCTTAGAAATATTATTTGTTAAAAATGATATCATTTTATAAATAATAATAATGAAAATATCTACGGATTAATTTTTGAGAATTTCTTGAAATGATTGATTTTTTCAATGAATAGTGAAAAAAAGTAATTTTTAATGCAAAAAATTTTTATATTCATGTATTTAAAATATTACATTATATATATTATTATTCTTTTGAATTTATTTTTTCCAATTTTATAAATAAATAAAATTAACTTTTTATTATTTAGAATTATACATGAATTTTGATTAAGAACATTTTTATACTTAACAATACATTTTTATGAAAAACCATTTTTCATCACATGTTTCGGATTTATTTTTAAAATAAATAATTCTAATAATATATATTGATTTTGATTAAATGGATTATATATTAATAATTAAAATAATTAATATTCTTTATTATTGTTATGTAAATTTATGGTCATTATGAATAATAATAATTGTAAAAATTTTATACCATGATTAATATAAAGACAGGTTTACCAGGGAATTAATCCATAGATATTGAGGTTAATATAATATAAAAACCTATCTAAAACATATTATATGTATATATTTAGACCCTAAATCATATTATATTCATAAATTATCCATTTTATTTCTATATATATTGAGTAATATGATAATATATTTTAATCTTTAAATAATTCCATGTATGTCCTCTCCCCAACTTATAAAAATACACCATCTCATATACTATAAAAATATAATAATCCATTTATTTCATAAAATATAACCCTAGATAAATTCTCAAAATCAATCCACACTTACAAAATTTAATAGTTTGATTATAAAACCATCCTAGGAAGGATTTGGGTATAAAAAAAAGAGGTTTTTTGGAGAAGATATATAGTTATTATGTTGGAATTTTCATATTAATTATTATAATAAAATCCCCAAATATTCTTCAAAGATTATGAAATAATTAAATAAAAACAATGAATATACTGATATGTTATTATTTTAATTTAAAAACCTATATGATTCTCTTCCTTCCAAAAATGGGTAATGAATCTATCATTTGTGTGTACAGATGGCTACCGCCTCACAATGTAGTGCAATTCGTTTTCCATCACTAACTATCATTAGTTTTTATAATGATGTATTCAATGTGTATATATGATATTAATACCATAATTATAATTCCTATTATAAAATATACCATCTATTTTCTTACCATTCCATCCATTGAAAATGATAATGTTCTTCTCGTGTACGTGTGGATCACCACTTCCATTAAGTGATGCGTTCCTTTTTTCATCACGATGTCATAGAGATGGTAAATATAAATTTTTTCAATATATAATATAATATTTAAAATATAATCAGACTTGTATAGTGTTAAAATGATACCTAACTTATTCTCATTATTTATATTAAAAAATTAAAATGATACTCTTGTGTACATATGAGATATCGTCTCATTGATTGTAATGAAATTCATTTATCAAAACATTATATTTTAAATTAAAAATTCTAATTATGGACTAATTTTTTTTTATTTTTTTTTACTATTATACTATATATTATTTAATATTTACCTCATTGTCTATAGTTCCTATACCAATGTTGTTTTGAAATTATGGACATAACATCCTAAAATCATCTGATGTGATATAATCTGAGTAAGTAATTAAGCATGTCATTAAAATTAATGAAATAGATCATTTAATGATATGGGTTATACTATATAATGGTACTTCATAACATAAATAATTGATATACATTGATTATATAGGTTTTAGAGTAAATATATATATATTCTAAATAATGTTTAGATATTTCATCAAAATTTTGGTTTATTGAGGCTTTTCTTAAGGTTATGTACATAATTTTATTTATAATTTGAATATAAAAGCATACATAAATTTTATATGATTAATAATTCATACAATTTTTATTATCTTTTAATGTAAATTATTCTATCAAGTGGTATTTTACATGAATTTTACCAAGTCATAAGATTTTTATTAACTCGTTTTTCCCTTCATTACCATAGTAGTATACATTGCTGACATTGTTATGACATGATTATGTAGTAATTGACCCCAAAAATAATTTTTATTTATTTTCAACTATTTTATAAGTATTTACATATGTTATGTTATTCAATTCGTATATTAATAATCACTTCAGAATTTATGATCATTGGAAGGGATTTCTCTGTCATAATCTATTTTTTTATGTGACATGTTTTATGTCCTGATCCATGATTTACCTGTACAGTATTCTAATTGAACATAAATGAATTATCACATATTACTTAATATATAGAAATATAATATTTTTTATTCAATAAATTTTTATTCAAATTTTTCCTACGATTAATGGAAACATGTTACAATCTCTATTGTTTTTGGGATTTTTATGTTCAAGGTCAGTTTGGGAAATCATAAGATTTTATTTTGTTGAAGAAAATTAATTTACTAATTCTATCATTATTAATGTTTTTATTTGTCTATATTTAATTTACATTTTTTTATGGGACATCAAATTTTTTTATTTTAAGTGACACTAATCTTTTATCTTCTTTTAGATCACGAGTTCCTCTCTTCCATATCCATGTTTTCTAAAATATCTTCAGAAACGTTATTTTTTAAACAAAAATGATTATATTATATAATTTTAGAACATATTACACATTTTTTAAATATTGTATTGTGATATTTGTTATCTTTTTCCACAGTTGTCACTTTTTTCCCGAACTAGCCTGAGTCGACCCTGAACCTATCACCCAGGACAGCTCATGATAGGTATTGAGAGGCATTAATGATCCTCATAGGATTGAGAAAAGTATGGAGGCCATAAATATAGTACACAAGGATATGATTTATCCCAAATAAAAATAATCAAAAAAACAACGGAAGGAAAATGACAGCACAAAATACATTTACATTAAAAATTATGTAGACATTTCTTGTACAAGAAAAAATGTACAACTAACCCAAAAAAATAATTTACAAAACCTAATAACCAACTAACTACATATGAATCCATTGGTCATTTTACAACACAATAATCATAGTTCCCCCATGGAGATCAAACTCAAGTTCAAACATGTACAAGGCCTAAAAATAAAAGAAGAATATAGACATGAGTATTGAAACTCAGTAGGTTATCCCGATATTCTTTTCAAAATTCACTTACTTTAAAATAAGTAAAACATCCATTTCATTTTTTATGTAAAAGATATAATGATATGTTTTCCAAATGAGGTCTCATGCTATAATAAATTTAACCGAAAAAAACATTCATGTTTTATAAACAAGAATGCTAGTTACAATTTTCAAAGAGGTGCAACTTCAAAATGAAACTTGTTTTCATGAGGGATGCTTTAAAAAATGCACACATTTAAATTAATCACACATGCATCTTAATTTACCGACCAAACACACCGTATTCCGATAGTGTGTTCAAAATATCCAATGAGCAGAATTCATGAGAACACCCATATGAACTAATTAGTTGTGATCCCGACGTACCTTGTATCTTGGTGATGGTAATGATAATAAATAATTTTTTTTCATGCACAACATACACAATTAGGGATCATTACCATAACCTAGTGGTCCTCCAACACCATCATCATTATTTAGTTAGTGTTTTCATCATCAAACTTTCTTCATGAAACCAGGGTGAAACCCCACGGGATCACTAGCATACTATTACATGTCCGCCCACCTAGATACTCGTAAGTCCCTTTAGAGATCAATCATGTTACACATATTATCAAATAAAATTTCCACAAGAAAATTAAATTTCCAAACCATATACACACAAAAAGATGACAAAATAATTTCTCATTTCTTTCATGGATCCATAAACCACTTTAAATTTTTATCAAAAAATTTTAAAGTGTGTAATGAGGCTTTGCATGTAAAACTCATTCAAAAACACTATTTTAAGGATAAATGTACAACAAAACCATGACCAACCATATTGAGAAGCCATAAAAACATTTAATAAAAACATTTAATAGACCATAAAATAATATAAATTGATTCAACATGGTATATATATGTAAAACACTCATTCTTTATTTTTAGGAATGGCTAAACGGGCCTTTAAACATTTTTTTTCCAAACCTAAATCTTTCAAAGAAACAGATACCACATTTTATAAGGATGTTATAACCCACTATTTTCTTATTCAAAACATTGTTAATAAACTATAAAATATTAAGACTGCATATCCATTACACAGCCCTTTTTATTAAAGTGCCAAACAGTCCTTCCATTAACAACACTTGTCAAAATACCTTAAAACCAATACAAATTCTTTCAAAAATAAAAAATCTTCTTGAAAATCCACATCAAGACCACAATAAATTTCATTCCTAGCTTCCAACATGATTAGAAATCTAGGACAATAATTTTAAACCACACTAAACACATAAAATCCAATTGGGAAACATACTAAACTCATGAAATTAATTTTTTATCAAAAAAAACATTCTAATCCCTTTAAATGGAATAAAATATCAATGGAATGTGAAAAATTAATTAAAGTTAATTAAGAGTGTTAAAATACCTCAAATAAAGTTTATATTTTAAGAAATCATTTGAACAAACATGCGTTGTGCACTATTTTAACAAAACTACAACACTTTACCAAAAATAAGGTTTTAACCTCTATGTAGCACACACAAAAAATTATCAAAAGCATAAATTACAATTTTCAGAGTTTGAGGAAGATTAAAACTGAAAAAAATAGATGGTTCTTAAATTAAATGTTCAATTTCAATTGGAAACCTATATCAAATGCTTTGTGGAATGAAAACACACAAAAGAAATCACCCAGCGCCGGTTTATAAATCCTAAAAAATGATGAACACCCCTAAATTAATATAAAACCCATAAAAAATTCCAAAACGTAACCCTATGACGTGAATGTCCTAGTGAGAGGAAATAACAATTAAATAATGGATGGATGACGAAGATGGAGGTGAAATGTGATGAAATCTCACATTGGAAAGTAGAAGTCACTTTGTACGCCCTAAGAACAACAGCCATAGGGGAAATGTAATTATTTGGAGCTTCTTAGAGAGAATCCTAAGGTATAGAAGAACCATGTAAGGAATATTTTTGAAAATGAGTATTAATTGAATGATTTATTAATGAGACAAATTACCTTTGGAAAATATAGACAATTTGAGAGGCATTGAGAGGTTTTTCTCTAATCTAAGTCTAATTGGAGCTATAATGAATGAAAAGAGAACATGGGGGTGAGACTATGTTTCATGAGATTTAGTGGGAGGTGGAAGCACAAAAAATTATCAAAAAATTAATATTATATAAATGACAAAAATTATCTCATTAAAAGTGGAAATGGGCCAATGGTTTAGCCCAATTCCAGAATCAATAACCGAAAATCACCATTCTTATGAATTCATATGTGGTACAAAAGGAAATGGTGGTTTGAATATGTTATGGGTGGACAAGTGGAATTTTTAAAATGTTAAAAATGTTTATTAAAAAAGGTTTTATTAGAGAATATTTTTTTAAATATGGATATGGTCTCACGGTTTGGCCCAAATCATGAAGTAACATCCCATTCTCTAAAAAAATTAAAACAAGAATGGGGGAACCAAAATTAGGATTATTAGAAATAGATAGAACAACAAAACTAATAATTAATATCACCTAAAAACCATTTAAGGGATTGGTATTTCCAATAAACCCTATCAAAAAAAGACATGAAAAAATTTTGTGTGACTATTCTTCCCACCATTATAGTTTTCTGCCCCCGGAAATCCATAACAATTTCCATCTAAAATATCATCACTGAAAGATTTCCTATCAACAAAGTTCAGCCACTAAATCCATGAAAACATAATCCACAACAAATTGATTTTAATACCGTAGATTAAACATATCACCAACTCACAACAACTTCCGGAGAATCAATGGAATGATCAAGCCACCACCTCCAAAACAAAGCCAAGAACCCGATTGTGGGGCCTTCTCCGAATAAACCCACCAACCACCCAATCCAAATAGAACTCACGAAAACCCAATATTAAAATGAGTAAGTAATTTAATCCCCACCATTAATAAACAACCAGAACTAGAAAAGTTCATGTTAGGAAAAATAAATGAGAACCTTAGTGGGTCTCCCCACTATTAAAACCCAACTAGCAATGAGCCAAAAAAGAATTCAAAATTAATAAGAATTGGGAATCATATTCAAAATTCCACAAAAACTCTCCATCAACAATATATAAACCCATGTTTTTAGGGTTATAAAATGAACATTTAAACTACCCACACCCGAACTGATGGGAAACAACTAGGCCAACACTTTTTGCATGGATCTGGACCCCCACCACATAGGGAGGGGATGGAAGGGGGCCCAATCATTAGTTCACTAAATCCACCAAAGGAACAATGGTTCTACCCAACATTATCCACGTATGAACAAGTAATAAAAATACCACACCAGATTCACACACGCAGTCCACATAGGGATATAGATCAGAAAACCACATCCATGAACGCATAACCATAAACACTGTGTAAGGGGTATGTCCACCATGAACATTGTCAAAAGGTGAAATTCACAATGATAAGGAACCACGATATAGACATAAAAAATAACATACCACAATGGTGGAGGCAAGAGCCTAGTCAAGCTACCCACACCTCTAGTGATTTCTTCACTATGTTAAATGATTAACTCTGAGGCCTATGGTTGGAGACCTCATGTTTAAATAATCTGATGTACCGTAGTTAGGAACTTCGAATCATATTATCTCATAAAATAAAATAGATAAAAAACACTAATACCCAATAGAAACTGAGTTATACAAACCACAATTATAACTTACATATAATAAGTAGTGAAATAAGCAAGTAACACGGTGAAACATAACAAGCATCACTAAACACAACTGTTATAACTGAGCGAATCATTCTAACAGGAGGGGACTAAAAATTAACCCCCAAAAGACCTATATTTAAACAAATGGGAAAAAGAATTTTTTAAGAGGTTGATCATGATTTAGAAACATGAGAAAGAGTACTCTGTTTGATCAACTGGAAATCAAGAAAATAGATAAATATCTAGGGCCACATCACAACATCCAACACATATTTAGAAAACCTCTAAAAATTAATCCAAAACCAAGCCACCAAAAAGATCCCATCTCAAGAAAAAACAAGAGTATGTCTTGTAGATCAAAAGGAAGTATACTATATAAAGAAAAATTCTAAGACATAGAAAAAATAAGTATCCACAAAACAATCAGTTAATAAAGAAAGGACAAAAATTTCCAGGCCAAAAAACATTTAAAAAACTAACTAACTTGGTGAATTTAGACATTAACTAATGGTGTTTAATCATGTATCACTCACATGAACATTTCCATGCACCCCTTGGCACACAACCACCATACCATATAGGCTATCCATTCAGATATCAATTAAATGATGCATGTGAGCACCCATGAAAACACAAATGGCTCACAAAACCAACATCATTCCAAAAATCGTGTACCTTCCAAAGGAACAATAACCCCAAAGTCAAAAAAAATTCAGAATTCACAAAACAAGATGCACTTCATCAAGAACTATTTTCTTAAAAACCTACCAATTTTCATTTTTACTATCTTTTAAAACAATCAAGTTACTCCAATCACCCCATAACATTTTCTAAAATTCATCTATGCATCTTTTCATAATTTTATGTCCATTAAGACCAATACCCTTTCTAGGAAAACACCAACATTTCAAAACCAAATTCCAAAACAAATTCATCATATTCAAACACATTTAAACATCCAAAAATATCCCATTTTAGAAAATGATTCAAAATCACCATAAAATTATTAACACCTTCAAAAAAATTTCTTCTAACAAACAACAAGCCACGATTATGGCTAATCCAATCACATTAAATCATTTCTGCTTCCTGCTTTATTTCTTTTCATAGAAACAAAACCCTCCAAAACCACAATTATAAATAATTTTTGAAAACATCCTTTTCCACATTTAAAAATACAATCCTTCATTTAATACTCGTTTCCATAATTCTCAATCCAGGATTTTCGAAACAAAAATTCAGAATTTAAGAAAGGTCTAAGAGACCCACAATACGGAATTAGTGTCGGTGGGTAACATGAGCATATAGTTGGGGCCATATGTCAAACAAAACACCAACATGTAGGGAATTATTAGGACCATTCCCTATATCTACATGGATTTATAGGACCTACGATCTCACATATCCCATTAGTCTTACTCCCGTTATCATATCCCCACACAAAACATTCAACAAGATAAAAGGACACTAATAAAATCGAACTTCCCAAGGAAACTCGAAGATCGGAATGAGAAAGAGTTTACATCACTATTCCCTACACATACCCCTCAAGTACCAAAAATACTACTACATCTACCATGAAATCCACAAATAATATGGTAACTATAAAACAATGGTCTTCTATGATCTCACCTCCTTTGATACCATTTTTTCATGAACCAGCCTGAGTCGACCCTGATCCAGTCACCCATACCAGCTTCCGATAATTCCCAAGAGGCATTATATAAATTATATAGATATAGATAGTATCAAGGGAATTAATAGAGTACACATGATAATTACATATCCCAAATATAAAAAATTAAACAAACAACAGAAAAAAATGGACAACCAAAAATACATTTTTATAAAAAATTAACGAAACATTATATGTACAAGAAACTAACAGTAAAACAAATCTAACAACTATACTGAACAAAACGGATAACCATCTAACTCCAAGTGACCCCACTAGTAACTCTCTATCACAATGATCACACGCTTACCAAGGTGATCAAACTCAAGCTGAAACCAACACAAGGGCTAAAAACAATAGAAGACTATAGGAATGAGTATTAAAACTCAAAAGGATAACCCTATATTCTATTCTCAATGTATTTACTATAAAATAAACGAAACATCAAATTAATGTTTTATTTATAAGATATAAATGTAGGTTTTCTAAATGTGGTCCCATGCTGTAAAAATTACCAGAAAAAAATGTGCATGTTTTATAATCAATAATGATAGTAACAATTTTCAAAGAGAGGAAACATGAATGTGAAAAAATTTATCAAGATGGTTGATTTAAAGAATGTACACATTTAAATAAATAACACACTCATCTTAATTTACCAAAAAAACACATTGTATGAAGATAGTGAGTACAAAATATCCAATGAGCACAAGTCATGGGAACTCCCCTAGGCAATAGTTAGTTGTGAGTCCAAGGTACCTCGGATCTCAGTGAAGGTAACCATAATAAATATATGTTCAAATGAAAAAGAGATAATAATTCAGAGCATACCCATAATCTAGTGGTCCACCAACATTATCATCATAGTTTAGTTAGTTTTTCCAATGTTAATCATGTTATGTGAAACATGGGCTAAACCCCATGGGATCCCTAGAATACTAGTACACGTCCATATAACTAGATACTTGTGATTCAATTTAGTGCTCAATCAAGTTACACATATTATAAAATACACATTACACCTGAAAATTAAATTCTAAAACCATAAACACAAAAACATCCCACAAGCATGCTCCACATTTCTTTCACCGATCAACAACCCACTTAAAATTTTAATTAAAGTATTATAAAGAGTGTAATGTGGCTTTTCAAATAGAACTCATTAAAAAACACACCTTTTAGGATAAGATCACAACCAAACCATAACCATACATATTTTAAATCCCTAAAAACATTTAATAAAATCATTTCATGGACCATAATACAATCCCAATAGATGTAACATGGTATGTACATGTAAAACATTCATTCTTAATTTTTAGGAAAGGCCAAACATGCCTTGAAACATTTTTACAAAACTAAAATTTTTTAAAGCGACAAATAAAAAATTTAATAAGTATTTTAGAACCCCCTATTTTAAGAATAAATAAATTGGTAACCAACTTGAAAATATTCATGTTACTTATCCATCACAAAACCCTTTTTATAAGAGTTCCCAAGGGGCCCTCCATTAGCAACACATGTCAAAATACATTAAAACCAATACACCTTCATTATAAAAACCAAAACCTGATTGGAATCCACATAATGAACGGAAAAAATTATTTTCCCCACTACCAATATGATCATAATTTCAAACCAATCATTTTAAACCACACTCGAGACATAAAAGCTGATTGGGATGTTTATAGAACACATGACATGCATATTTTTCAACAAAAAAAATTAATTTTAAATACTTGAAAAGGAATAAAACATAAATGTAATTACATATATTAATTAAATCTACATATCCATGTTCAAAATATCACAAACCATATGTGGATGCTAGGAAATCATTTAAACAAACATGCGGTATGGCTATTTTAACAAAACTATACAAATTTACCAAAAAAAGGTTTAAACTGTTACTCGGCACACTAAACAAATTGTCTATAGTAAAATTAATATTTTAAGAGTATTAGTAAGGTGAAAACCGCATGAATTATATTAATATGAAATAAAAAGTTTTTGTGAAATTGGAAACCTACCTCAAATCCTTGGCGGAATGGAAATGCTCAATTAAAATTCCCAACTATAGGTTAAAAAAACCTATAACATTGAATAACATCCCAAAATGAATATAAACAACATAAAAAATCATGAAAAACAATACCCTAGGTCATTGATGACTATTTGAGAAGGAATAACCATTAAATAATAGAAGGAGGAGGAATAGGGGGGAGAAAGGAGAAGAAATCTCACCTTAAAAACTAGAAAACTCTTTGTATTCTATTTTATCTACATTCATAGAGAAATGGGAATGGATTGAAACATATTTTATAGGATAATATGGTATTTAGTAAACTTTTATAGATTATTTGGATAAATAGATTACAAATTGAATAATTTATGAATGAGAAAAATTACCTTTAGCAAATTTGGACAATTTAAGAAACATTGAGATGTTTTTCCCTAATCCATGAATAATATAAATCCAAAGAGGTAAAATATAATATTAGGGTGTGTATTGGTTTAATAGGATCAATTAAGAGGATTAATATCCAAAAATGTTTAAAAATTTAATATTATATAAAAGAAACAAATTATTTTTTGAAAATAGAAAATGGGAAAACATGATATCCCAACAACTGAATTAATAACCAAAAGTCATCATGAAAATGAATACTTAAGTGGTTAAAAATGATATGTTTGTTTGAATATGGTATTTGAAGGCATGTGGAATGTTGAATGGGTGAAATGTTTTAAATAAAAAAATATTTATATTAAAATAAATATTTGTTTTTAAGTATGGATATAGGCTCACGGTTTGGCCCAAATAATGAAGTATCCACCCTTTATCCAAAAAAAATCAAAAACCCAATGGTGAACCCAATGTAATATGACAATAAATAGCTGTAAATTTAAAACTCATCATTAAAATCACCCAAAACCCATGAAAAAAATTAGTATTTATAAAAACCTGATCAAAACAACGACATTAAAAACTTGGTGTGACAACTTTTGACTATATTTACTAATGATCTAAAAGAATAATTTTTCTCTCATTTACAATATGAATAAATTTTACCTATATGTATTGTTATTATTTAAAATATATTTTCATTTAACCTGTTTCTTTTCCATGGTTAATTCCTGCTGTTAAATAACATTTTTATTATATTGTTCAAAAACTCATGAAATATTTTTATATTATTATGTTTTGTATCCTTGATGTTTTTATAATGGAAGGTGAGCATGAAAAAGGTCAGGATTATTGGTGAGACATATATTTAGTTCCAACACATTTGGAAATGAGATAGTGTTAACTAGTTAAAGGGTTTTCATTAGATATTATTGAAATTTTTTGGTAGGTTATACCGATTGTATGAGTTAACGTATAAGTGATATGAAAATGATCTTCCAAGTTACCAATAAGTATTTTTATTCTTGAATTAATTTCTAATTGATATTTTATTAATTATTTGGGTCACATTACACATGATTGTTTAATATGACTCTTTTATTGTGCTAAATCAACATTACATGTATCATGTATTGTGATCCATGTTTTATTGTGTTTTATTTCTATTATATTATGCCTCTGTACATTGATTATGTCATCATACACATCTGATCATCTTATTATTGTTTATTACATCAATTTTTAATGGTAATGCTTTTACATACAATGAATTTGATCTTGAAATTGTTATATTTAATTTTTCCTAGGTTTCCAATAATGTTTTTAAGTATTATATGCCTAAGAATGTTACATGATTTGAAAAACATAATTGAAGATAATGTATATTTTTAAGAATTAGTTGCATATGTATACAATATTTTATGTAATATTTTTTCCTAATTATATATAAATATAAACATAAAGGGTCTTTGGTGTATATATGATCAAATATTTTAGTTTTATACTATGTATTTTGATGGTTTCAAATTGGTATGAATATATCATTATCAAAGATATAAATGCAATGTTTATGTTTTAGCATCTCATATAAAAGTGTGGGTTTGGGGTTTTTATAACATCATAAGAATAATATTTATATTCAAGTGAAACATTTATATGATAATTTTGTTATTACCATGTTGGGTCAAGACCTCTAGTGGGGTGAATAAGTGGTTTATTTTTTCTTTTATAAGAAATTTTTTCAAAACACTATTTAGTAAAACTATTAATGATATTATCCAATCAAATATAACTAATAAATATCTCTTTTCATATGAAACGACAATAAAGGTAATTTATCACACTATATGTAAATGGCTTGGTATAAGACCTACAAATTTCAATGTTTTATAATACCATAAACCTGGATTATTTCCCTATATTTATTTCAAGAATAGAAAGGGATAAGTAGTGAACAATTATATAATAGTTGTTGAATCATTTCTACTATATTTTGTTATACCCCATAATATCCTTTTATTTATCCACTTCTAAAATATGGTTATATACATTTATAATATTAAAAGATTTTTTTCCACTGTTATGTTTACATAGTTACAATTTTCACTTTCTTTATTCTTTTCATGATCCACATAATAATTTTTTCATTTCTTCCACAATAAAAATTTACTTATGTATAACCGTTATGAGATTAGATAATTATCCACTAAAATTTTTGGTCTTGAATAAATCTCTAGATACTATTTCCAAAAAACTTCATCTTCATTTGTCTCATTTTCTTCAGTTTGGTAACCACTGCACTATGGCCTTTGTCCGATTAACCTAAATATGATATTCCTTATTTTATTCATTATTAAATTGTGGAGGCAATCACTTTACATCTAACACATCCTCCATATTATGGAATTGTGTTTTATGAACCTAGATATAATGGATGTCACATTGTTTTCCTCACTCTAGTAAACATGCTCTAATGAACAACATCAGTTGGATATTTCTCAGGTGATCACATTGGATTTATATCTGATGATATTACTTAGCATAAACCAGAAACACATTGTTTTATTTGTTACATAATACCCATTCCCTAATTTTTTTATATCAAGTTCCTAAAAATTTCATAGTCACATTGTATAAATAAATTCATCTCTCATTTTATAGGGATATAAAAAATGGTTTATACATGTTCAAAAATCATTTATCACAAAATTAAATTTACTAAAGATTTAATTACACTTAAATATTTGATTATAATTTGGGTTTTTCAATGATATTTAGAATTTTCAATTCTCATTAAATCTTGAACCTAATTTTTACTTCATCAATGATTCCAATCTCCAGTCCATTTCTGATTCCAATATATTCATTATTATTTACTAGTATGTTTCATCATTACGATGATAGAGTATGAAAAACTAAAGAAATCACATTACAATGACCACATTTAAGTATTGAAATTATTCTCATAGAAATCATTTATATCAACAAAAAAACATGATAAGATAATAAAAAATGACGGTATCACCCAAAATATCCATCAATAATACTTTGGAAACATTAACATTTAAAAATTTATTCATTTAATTTTCCCTTTTCATGAATTCCTCATACCAATGACCCTATGTCCAATAAATGCATAGATTTAAGTATGCATATAATGTATTTTTCTATGATTCAAACTGACGTGTCTTCTTAATAAATAATTTATTCTTTTTCACATCATTAAATTGTATGAGAAAAACTTATGAATTCTCATTATCTTAACTAAATACATTTCAACCTTTTCTAAAACAGTCTACCTCTATTAAAATCTCGGATATGATATACATTAGATACCAACAATATGAATTGGTGTAATAATCTGTTATAATGGATAAGTGGAATACAACATCTTAATGAAAAGTTTTGGAAGTGAAATATTTTTTAGAAAGATATTTTTATCTATGATTATGATACCTATAAACTTAAAACCTTCTAAAGTTTTTGTATAAATGATTATCACACTGTTTAATAACAGAGTACTATATTTTTTGTTTCTCACATTGATGATTAGAATCTGTATTATTTTAATTCTTATTATTGTCTCTTAAAAAATCCCATATTGTATTATGAAATTTTCATGACATTAAATATGTTTCAGATTAAATTCATTATCATTGAAATTTAATTTAGATGTATTGTAACTTCCAATACTTTTATCAATTTCATTCATTCCAACCCCAATCCACAATACAATTAGATGTACCATCACTCTCAAATTCCATCATATGGGTTTGATCATATGTTCTTTAGCAAATATATGACTATTTTGATATATAAAACCGTAACGAATACTTATATTTACATCAAATCTATTCTAACTCTCAGACACATTCTCATTACGATAAAAAATTACATTCCAAACTGATTACGATTTACAACATCTTCTGAAATTTTTTAACAACATAACAATATTTTAGGACATATTTAATTATTCTTATGGTTTGAGTATGATAGTCTAGATCTAATTTTCATTTTGATGGTTCTGGATCAGATTGAAAACATCAATCCATATTTACATAAACATATTATATCTTATTTATTCCATTGATATTACCAACTTATTGATCTGTTAAAAAAAATAAAAAACTCATTTGGGGACCAAAAATATCCCCCTTTGTGTTTTTTTCAATACCAACTTCACCCACATCAAACTAATACATCCCCTTTTTAGAAAGTGTTATGTTTTTTATTTTTCACTTTTTCTTCTCCTAATTACATTATTTATCCCCCCATTTCATATATATACCATCTTTTAACATCTCTCCCCCTTATTGACAATAAAATTTAAAGGGGAAATACTGAAATGTTTTATTCCATATTGAAATTTTTTATTATTTATAATGATTGTAACATTAGATCTCATAATATTAAATCTCTTTTTTTGGAGAACATAAGTATCACTTGTGTTTCTTAACAAAGACCCTTCAACTAAACAAATTGAATTATGAGTGGGAGAACCTATTATAGAAAACAACGACTAATAATCAATGTTTTTAATTTATCCATTTCACAACATTCATGTAATACCCTTATTAATGTTTCATTATACATTGTAATTTATTGGGGAAATCATGGAAGGATTTGTTGAAGATAAATGTGACCTGGACCCATCTCAATAATCTTCTCAAAAAGTTCAGTTGTTTAAACGCAACTATCAAAACCATTTATTTTTCAATATCACTAATTTATTTTGAATGAATAATATTAAACTCATCAACATTATCTTTCTTATTTTAACTCCATTAATTCACAATATGTTATTAAAAATAAAAATATTTTGGAAAAATATAGGATACTCAGTTGATTATAAAAAGCATCTTTTAGACAGAGTTTCCTCTCTTAGCCTTGAATTTTTCTTTTTCTTCTTTCTTTTTTCAATTGACATATTTTATAATTTTTTTTAGCCTTCTAAAATATTGTAACAATTATTCCTTCATATATAGAGTCATTTTATAAGGATTTCAATGTATTTTCCCCATTTGGAAACTTTTTTTATAATGGGGTTCTAACAACTATTTCATGCCTTCCTATTTTTGTGGAAGGATATTCAAAAAAAATTCATAACATTCACTTATTTGTAAAATCACATGCATATTTTTTTAAATTTATATTCTTGAAGGTATTTTTATATTTATTTCAACTTCTTCAGAAAAATAAAATTATTCACCTTTTATTTTTCTAATGTTTTTCTTCTTCCAACTTTCTAGAATGTTAACGTGTTCTGGACAAATAACTAAGAACTTCATCTTTTCATAGTTTTCATGTTTTAATTTCTCAAATTTATTAACAAACATAGATTTATTCATCTTTTGAGTTTCCCATTTTGGTTCCACACAATTTTTTTTAATATGATATTATTTTATCAACATAGATCTTTATTGATTCAAACCTGTTTCATTGTACATACATGTTATACCAACACGAATATGTTATATGAATGAATACAAAACAACACCAATATTGACTTTTGAATATTTACACATTGGATTGATAGTGAAGTTGTTTAGAACATTATTGTTGTTGTTTCATTAGAAATCATGGACTAGTTTTCTTAACAAGATACAACCCTGATGAATTGCAATCATTCTTAGTGAAAGATTTATTCCCATAATCCTACGTCTATAACCATTTTATTCATATTCATTATATGTTTCCAATATGTCATTAACTACAATGGTAAAATTTTCTCTCTTATTTATTATATCTCTTCATTCTATAATAAAAACTTATTGTGGTTCAATAAACACTACATATTTCCCAGCCAAAATAATTTTTGAATGTTCTATGATTTTTTATGTATCAATATTCATCTTTTTCAATTTACATTCTTAAATATTTTCATATCATATATTGTTTATAATTGCATTTCTATGTAATATTTCGTCATGACCATTTATATTTATTTCAATCTTTCTATCCTCAGAAGATATTTCATTGTCTTATTTCTATAATTTCATTCTTTTTTTAATTAAGTTGAGTTTTTTTCATGTGCATATTCAAAATTCCATTGTAGATTCTAATACCTTCAATAAATATCATAATAATCATTACCAATTCTATATTAATCATGGTAATTTCTTACATGTGAAATAAAGTTGAGTTGATGATCAAGTTCACCATGGGATGAGGAATGTTCCTTATTTCTTCCCCTCTAATTACATTTCTTCTTACTTTTAGAATAATAAAATTTCCATATGATTCATTCAATATTGTTTCTAATAGTTATCATTATATTCTTCCTAATCATATTAATCACCTTTAATAATTACATCATTTGGTGGTTTTACATTTCCACTTTGATTTATTATATTTCTTAAAAAGATAGAAAACAATTATGTTGAAATCATGATCATCTTTTTTTTCTTTCTAAATCACACAATTATTCTTTGATTTATTTATACTTTTTTACCTGTTATCAAATATTGGAATGGAATGTCTAGATCATAATTTTTTTCATAACATGTTCTCTTTTTATTTCATATGTAATGAGAACTCTATGAAGATCATCCAATGATAGCATTTGAGAATTTTTGTCTTCCAAGAATGAAAATTTATCATAAAACTTATTTGGATGATTTCTCAAGAATATTTCATAAATATTTGAGTCTTCTGACATCTCAAAAATACATCTTATAGTGCTTATAACGTTACTCATCCTTATAAAGAAGTTACCAATATATTAATGCTCATCCATTATTAGATATTCATACTTTAGTCAATAAAGATGAACCTTTTTATTTTTAAACATTGTATTTCCTTCATAAATATTTTTCAATTTATCAAATATACCTTGGGTAGTACCAACTCCCTATACTCAAAGAAAATCACTTTTAGTAAGCGATTTGAGTAATTAATTGTTTTCTCTACCATAATTCTCAATAAATTTT
Organism: Viscum album; assembly: GCA_963277665.1. Lineage (NCBI taxonomy): Eukaryota > Viridiplantae > Streptophyta > Magnoliopsida > Santalales > Viscaceae > Viscum > Viscum album. Next base: position 919,183,570 of record OY728138.1, on the reverse strand, counting down.
TATCATTAACTGTATGGGATAATTCTCAATATGAGGTTGAAATCGTTCTATTTTAGTTATGAAAATGTAATTCCAAAGTGACATAACATATCAAAATATTCTATCATTATACAACTGATAGTTCATTCCATTGAATACTAGAATCCCCTAAAGTTCATAAAATTCAATATCTATATCCGTGATATAGATATTAAAGAGAAAAAATTGGACATCATACCAATTTTTGGTCCCATTTGTGATCATCGCCACTAGGGGGTGTGGTGAATAAATGGTTATTTTTTATTTTAAATTAATTTTTCCCATAACATCTTTTTATAACAATTATTATTCTATCATACTAGTTATTGTTATGATCAAATCAAATATAAATATTAAACCTCGACGTTGATTTGAAAATATATAAGTAAATTGTAGAACACTATATTTACAAGGAATAGTACAAATAATGACTCATTTCCATGTTGGATAGTCCCACCAATATGGACTCATTCTCAATACTTCCTTCCGAAATTAAAATGAACAACCAGTGAAAAATTCTACAATCCTAGTAGAAACATTCCTCATATAGTTAGTTATCCCCACCAAATACCATTTTTAGTATCCACAACCCATAGATTTTTATACTGTAACATCCTAGGTAAATAAAGAATATGACTTTTTCATATTTATTAATATTTTTGAATAAAATATTAATATAACATTAAAGGGAATGCTATGTTCAATGGAGTACTGGATATGCTACAATGAGTTTCGTTGAAATTTTACGTTGCACACTAATAATATAATATTATTATTTTAAATGGTAGTTAACATTTAACCATTGTATTGATGGGAATGAATAGAAATAATTAGAATATTATTATATATGTTTGTTAAATGGTCTTACATATACCCAATAAAAGATAAAGGCTTAAAATAACAAAAGAATTCAATTTTAAGCATAAATACTCTAATATTCACTAAAAGGTCAATTTATCACCTTTTGATGGAGAAACCTCCTTAAAAATAGTTTTGGTCACTCTTATATATTCTATTCGTCCAAATAAAATACTTTTTTAGAATCAGGACATCAGAAATAACTTTGTGTATGTTTTATTATTTTTTCTGATTAAGTTCATTTTTAATGAGTAAGTGAAAAATGTTGTATTTTAATTAAAAAAATCAATTTAATCTAATTTTCTTATATGATTATATAATCAATTTAATTGGTTTTTAAATTTAAATTAGAAATTATTTTTACCATTTAATTTTATGGGGGTCATTGGAATTAATTTTACTTTGAAATTGGACCTAAACTAGTGTCAATCTTTTGATTTATATTCTTTCTTAAAAAACCCGCTATTTGTTTTGAAAAATAGAATTCATTAATGCAAATTATATGTTTTTAATTTGGTAAAATAGACATCATTTTTGAATTTGTAATATCAAATATATCTTTGGGTGAATTTTTGGAATTTTTCCGAAAAACTTCATTTTTTGATTAATAGTGAAACCACTAAGTGGTAGTTAAAAAACTAAATTTTTCATTAAACGGATCGTTAACGCCTCTATGATTTGAATTTCAGAAATACAACTTACATGGTTTTAATTATTAGGTATAATTTGGTTCAATTGGATGAAAATAATTTTTTGTCGAATAGTAACTTTTTTGTTTAATTAATCGCGATTAAAGGTAATTAGTGTAATTTAAGGTAAATATAATGATATAATAATATGAAATTACCTTTACACATGTCCTACACTTATTGGATAAGTCATGGCCGACCAAGAGAATCCATTGGTCAACATGGGGACCCCATGGAGCCACTTGGGTAAGAAAATGACATAAATAACGTATTATTTAAAGTAAAAAATAAAAGTGTCACAAACATGTATTGTTTTACTAAAACAATTTTTAAAAGGGGTTATAAAAGTCATATTTTTGACTACAAATATTCATTAGAAAAAATAAAAGATTTTTCATATCATGATATCTTTATTAGAATTGTTAGACATTAAACAAATAAATTTATTTATGACTCCAAGATGATGTAGTGTTTACCTCATTAATGAACGATTTAAATAAAATGAGAAGATAAGGTAAAATATAATACTTAACCTTGTAAAAAACCTATTGGATGGGTGGATTTCGAACAGTTATCACCTTATCCTTGAAATATATAATTTTGGGTCCTTTAATATCTAAAAATCATTTTATAATAAAGTAACTTTTCAAGACTTTCCAAGAGTGCCCCTCCTCCCTCTTATAAAAGGCCCCCACCTCTACCCCCTTACCCACACCTCTCAAGCCTTTTGATCGACCAAAATCTGCTCATTTTATCTCTCCACATCCCTCTCTTCCTCCTATAATCCCTACCTTAGGATGAATTCTCTTCAAAAAACTCTTCTAGTTCAAACCAAAGGGAGTTAAATAATTTAAAGGTAATATATTCTCTTTTGTCCTTTTGTTTTATTTTGCATCTCCAAACCACTAAACTATTTTTATTCCATTCTTTCATAACAAAAACAGTATATTTAATATTCTAGGTTGTTATTATGATAATTATTAGATCTATAATTACACAAACCTCCATCTAATGGTAAAAAAAATACTATTTCTGTGGATGGAAAATTACTGCCTCACGAAATGATGATTGTTCAATATTCTCTTAACACCTTTCATGGTAGCCATTATGATGTCACATTATTTATATATGGCATATAATATATTTATTACCTCTCTATTATTATTTATTTTTTATTTATTACATACCTTTATGCTTTGCATGTTGTGAAAATACGATAATTTAATCTGAGGAAGTGTGGACTACTGCCCCCTCAAGTGATGTGACTCGTTCATGCCAAACATGGAATTTATAAGGAATTTAATTAATTAATTTATGATAAATATATAAAATTTATATTATACAGGAATTATAATATATATATGTGTCTCACTTATTTTTAATTCCTTTAATATGAAATAGAAATGAAAGTAGCATTCATGTGTACGTACGACTTACCGTCTCCATGAATGGTGCATTTCATTTCTATCCTCTAAATGTTATGTAATTTTATAAATGACAGTATATAACAGATTTATATGATATATATGATATCTAAATCATGAATATAATTCTGGATATAATGGATATTTTACCACATGAACAACTTGTAATTATAAGAAATTTATTTTTGACTCAAGTACCAATGATCGACAAAACGACCGTTATTAACTTAAATACTTATATAATGTTCATAACAATGTAATAAGTGATATAAAAGGAATATTGAACTTGAAAAAGGTTCTTAAGTATGTATAAATTAACTCTAGTTTATTATTCATGAATATAAAGAAACGAACAAGACCAGTCGGAGTTGAGGTAAGGGATCCTACCTCTCTCTTTCATTTTTAGTACACTCTTTTATGTCATTTCCTTTAATATCCTTTTTCTTAGGTTGGGGGATGTTATTTAATATTCCTATTACTGTAAATTTTATTTTCATATGATGATAGAGAATATTTGATCTCGTCAATCCTTTTTTTGGATGTTTTAAGTGGTTCCATTAGGCTGTCGTGTTTTCTTAAGGAATTTATCATCTCAATTTTATTCCCGTGAGATTCATTCTACATTTGCCACTATTTAATTTTGTGTGGTGTATGTACTACCCATGATTTTATTCTGTGTGTAATATAATTTAATTTATGGGTAATTACATCTTCATTGTATGACCCTTCTTTCATGGGGTGTGCGTTTCAAAAGTTACCCAAATCGGTAAGGGTACATTTCATTGTCCTCTTTTTAAAAGACTTATGTTGTTATGTCTTTTAATTTACATCTAATTTTGTTGGGATATGTTATTATATATCCTTATTGATGTAAATTTTATTTCCATGTGATGAGATAACATTTTCTCTCTCCTAAACTCATTTTTTAAATTTTAAAGTGACGTCGTTAGGTTGTCGAATTATTGTAAGAGAACTTCTTAACTCAATTTCAATACTTTGGGTTAATCTTCTAATTCTTGATTATGTCATATAAGAATATGTGTGGATGAACTCATATTTTTTTACACTTAATATCCACTTATATTGGGTCTATTTATATTTTTCACACATAATCATGTAATTGAATTATCGTTAATATAAGGATGTCGACTTTGTATGGGACTTTGTCTAAGTCTCCTTTCATTGAGGAAATTTTTTTTATACACAACATGCATTTATATGGTGCATACAACCATTTGAATTTTAATTTTATTCATGAGGAATATTTTCATACAAAGGGTTTTCATACACGAAAAAATGGAATGTTTTTGTCTTACATATGTGGCGACAACAACTTCTCCGCCACCGTGACCATTATTTAAGTTTCGGCTTCCTCTACAAGCCATAATTTATTTAAATGAAAAATAAATACCATGATTTACTTCACTTTTATTTTGATATTGAAAATGGTTATGATAATTTTTTTATTATATCAATGTGTATTTGATATCATGCGATTGAAATGTAGAAATGTTATGTTTTCTTTTATGCATGTTTTATGTGATACGATTATGTTATGGTTCATGAGAATTGTTTATGAAGACGGGTGGTTCCTTTATAAACTAAGGGAAGGAGATCCTGATATATCTCTCCAATACATTGGGTAATGTGAAGGAGTTAAGCTCTAAGGTTTCTTCGAAGAGATTTCAGGAATATACTGTGATGGCTATACCAAACGTAACCATGAAGGTTAATCCCTACATAAGAATGTAATGAGTCCCTCATGTTAGCTTTACATCTTATGATATCTATGAGATATTCATAAATATTATGGTTTCATGAGGTATTTTAATGTGCTTATGTTTTATGAGTAAAGTGTGTATTCATTCATTCTTATGTATACATGGACTAATGTTTCCTTTCAGTATTTTTATATCCGTTACTGAGCTTTTTGTTCCCATCCCATGTTTTTGAAACGTTTTCCACATGAATTAAAGTGGAATACGGTCAGGGATGGGATCAAGGAAATGTCATGATGTCTAAAACATATAACTAGATATGAATCTTTTGTTCAAGAGTTCATATTTTGTGAAAAAAATGGAAACTGAGTAGATGTTTCTACCTTGTAATCGTTGAGATATAATAGTTATGCCCTTATTCTCTAAAACTCTAAAACTGAAAAGATTTTCAATTTGAATTTTTCATTTAATTCAAAATTATGTAATGTTTTAAGGATGGTTCCTTTTAGTTGGTATCAGAGGTCGATTTAGATAACATTAGAGGTTAGGGTATTCTTTAAGCATAAGTGACATTTCCATGATGGTTACGATTTCAGAAAGATTCATAGTTTTAGATAAAGTGAATGAGTTTATGATAAAATGAATAATTATATCATAGTATTATATGATGATTCTAATGATATACTCACACTAAAAATTTTTGTTATAGTAAATGGCTGGATCTAGCAGGCACCAATGTGACAGTGGATGTGAAGAAAACTGTGACGGTTTTTTTAAAGAACAATTGAATGATATGGGAGCTGCAATGAGAACTGTAGTGGTTTTTCTCAACCAAATATCAGGAGTCATGATTAACCACTTTAACCTTGGTTTTTTCTCTAATTCTTCATGTATGATATAACCAACTCGCTGTGGAAGTTCAGGTAACAATTTAAAGGTAACCATTTGGGTTTATTCAATCCTTACATTTGAGGTAATTATGGGTTACTATATGTTATGATGGAAAATGAAAGGCATGAGATACACATGAGGTTAAATTATGTTTTGGTTATTTTTTATGATTTTATATCTTTTTTTGGAATATTTAAAGAATTATATAGTTTTGGAAAAGGGACAACACACATACCGTGTGAAAACCCATCGTGTCGGACAAAGCTGTGGGAATTGAATCCACAACCAAAGTGCGATTGGTATTTATCACCTACCACTGTGCTACATGAAGTCCCTGGTTAGTATGAAAAATTCTTTTTTAGATGATCTTATGAATCATGAATAAGTTTATTTTGGGTTATCTATGGAAATTATTAGCCTATCATGGAGGATATGTGATTAGGTTAGTTACTTTTCAGAATGAAACTTTAAGAGTAACTGATGTTATTTGGAGATAAATGTTAAGATTTATCTTGGAAGACTATGTGATTAAATCCTTTAGAGATTTGGGTTTAATTATTAGTTTGGATTAGTTTGAAGAATTTTATGGATAGTTGTTTATTGAATGGCCTTTGATGAACTTTTTGTTTTTTGTTGGACAAATTTTGGAGATTAAGAGTAGTATTTCTTCTTATAATGGATTATCCTTTTTGGGTAGTATCTGATCTTTTACTATCAATTTTTTGGTTTTGGATAAGTTTTAAAGTCATGGGAACTATTTTGTTCTTCTTTTTTGGGATAGGTGATTCTCTAGAAGTTGATTATAGCACTCTTAATACGAAAAAGTCGTCCTGAAATACTCATCGTTTGGAGAAAATATGAGTTTGTGTCAGAAATATAGTAAAATATGAAACTCTACTTGACACTTGAGTATGTTTCCTTATGATTTTTTAAAGCTCATAAATGAATTACTCTTTGAAAAGTAACTTAAACAAATGTTTTCTCTTAGCTTTTCCTACTGGGGAATCACATACCTTTTAACCCATCATTAGTTTGTGATTTTCTTGGGGTTAACTTTCTCCTAATCATGTATTCTATCACTCTCCACCAGAACATGATCCTTTGTTTTCTCATCCATATCCATGTTTTCATGGAATCCTAGTATCGGTTAACTCAAGTGACCATTATACTTATCTTTTTTTAACTGACAGTTTTACTGACTCTGGTTTCGATGTGGGACTTTCAATATAGTTTCTGAGCCCAATTTTAAAATTGCGAGGACACAATTCCAAGAAGGGGGAAAGGATGTAACATCTCAGGTAAATAAGGAATATGATATTTTCATATTTATTAATATTTGTAAATAAAATATTTATATTACATTAAAGGGAATGCTATGTTCAATGGTGTACCCGATACCCAACAATGAGTTTCTTTGAAATCTTACATTGTACGCTAATAATATAATAATATTATTTTCAATGTTAGTTAACACGTAGCCATTGTACTGGAGGGAATTAAAATAAATAACTAAAATATGATTATATACCTTTTTTAAATGTTTTTATATTTACCAAATAAAATATAATGGCTTAAAAGAAGAAAAGAACTCAATTTTAAGCATAAATACTCTAATATTAACTAAAAGGATGATTTATCACCTTTTGATGGTGAAACCTCCTTAAAAAATTTTTTGGTCACTCTTATACATTCTATTAGACCAAATAACATCCTTCTTTAGAATCAGGACATCAAATATTACTTTGTGTATGTTTTGTTATTTTTCTGATAAAGTTCATTTTTAATGAGTAAGTGAAAAATGTTGTATATTAATTCAAAAACTCATTTTAATATAGTTTATTTATGTTATTAGATTATCTTTTGAATTGGGTTTAAAGTGAAATTAGAATATATTTTTACCATTTAATCCAGTGGTGGTCAGTGGAATTAATTTCACTTTGAAATTGGACTTAAACTACTGTTAAACTTCTGATTTATATTGTTTCTTAAAAACATGTTATTTTTTTTTTAAAATGTGGATAAATTATGGAATCAATTAATGAAAATTAAATGTTTTGAATTTGGTAAAATAGACATTATTTTTTAATTTCGAATATCAAATATAGCTAAGGGTGAAATTTTGGTATTTTTGTGAAAAACTTTATTTTTTGATGAATAGGGAAACCAATATGTGGTGGTTAAAAACTGAAGTTTTCATTAAAAGAAATATTAACACGACTATGATTTGAATTTAAAAAATCCAACATACATGGTTGTCATTATTAATTAAAATTTGGTTCAATGGGATGAAAATAATTTTTTGGTGAATAATAACTTTTATGTTTTATTAATCACGATTAAAGGAAATTAGTGTAATTTAAGGTAAATATAATGGTATAATAATACGAAATTACATTTACATTTGTACTAAAATTATTGGATAAGTCGCTTCCAACCAAGAAAATCCATGGGTCAACGTGGGGACCCCATGAAGCCACTTGGGTAAGAAAATGCCATTAATAAATTTTTATTTAAAGTAAAAAATAAAAGTGTCACAAACATGTATTGTTTGACTAAAACAATTTTTACTTGAGGATATAAAAGTCATATTTTTTACTATAAATTTTCATTGTAAAGATAAAAATATTTCCTACATCATGATTTTTATTATATAATTTTTAGACATTAAATAAATTTATTTATTTTAACACCAAGATGATGTAGTGATTAACTCATTAATGAACGATTTAAATCAAATGAGAATATAAGGTAAAATATAAGACATAAACTTATCAAAAACCAATTGGATGGGTGGATTTGGAACCCTTATCACCTATTAAATGAAATATTTTATTTTGGGACCATTAATATTCGAAAATCATTTAATAATAATGTAACTTTTCAAGACTTTCCTAGAGTTCCCCTCCTCCCTCTTATAAAAGGCCCCCACCTCCACCACCTTACCCACACCTCTCAAGCCTATGGATCATCCAAAATCTGCTCATTTTATCTCTACACATCCCTCTATTCATCCTAGAATCATTAACTTAGGCAGAATTTACATTAAGAAACCCCTTTGGTTCAAACCAAAGGGAGTTACCCGATTTAAAGGTAATGTCTTCTCTTATGTCCTTTTGCTTTATATTTCTTCTCCAACCACCTAAAATAATTTTATTCCTTTATTCTGAAAAATCACCAGTATGTTCAATAAACCAAGATGTTGTTATGATAATTATTTGCGCTACACTTACACACACCACTGTCTAATGGTCAAAGAACATACTATTTTTGTGGATGGTGAATTACTGCCTCACTAAACGATGATTGTTCAATATTATCTTAACACCTTTCATGGTGGCCATTATGATGTCACTATATCTATATATGACATATAAAAAATTTATTACCTCTCTATTATTCTGTATTTTATCTTTAAAACATACCTTTATGCTTTTCATTTTGTGCAAATACGATAATTTTATCTGAGGAAGTATGGACTACCACCCCCTCAAGTGAGGTGACTCGTTCATGAAAAACATGGAATTTATAAATAATGTTATTAATGAACTTATTTTAAATATATAACATATATATTATAATGGAATTATAATATATATTTGTCTCATTTAGTTTAAATACCTTTAATACGAAATAGAAATGAATGTAGCGTCCATTCATACATACGGCTTACAGTCTCCATGAACGGTGCATTTCATTTCTTACCTCTAAATGTTATGTAATATTATAAATGCAAGTATATAATGGATATATATGATATAAATTAGATATCTACATCCTGAATTTTATCTGGATATAATGGATATTTTACCACATGAACATTATGTAATTATAAGAAGTTTATTTTTGAGTCAAGTACCAATGATCAACAAAACGACTGATATTAAATTAAATAATTAAACAATGTTAATAACATATTAATAAGTTATATAAAAAGAATAATGAACCTGAAAAAGGTTCTTAATCATGTAGTAATTAACTCTAGTTTATTATTCAAGAATATAAACAAATGAACAAGACAAGTCAGACTTGAGGTAAGGGATCCTACCCCTCTCTTTCTTTTGAAGTACACTCTTTTATGTAGTTTCCTTTAATATCATTTTTCTTATGTTTGGGGATGTTATTTTATATTCCTATTACTGTAAATTTTATTTTCATATGATGAGAGACCTTATTTAATCTCATCAATATTTTTTTTGGATGTATTATGTGGCGCTGTTAGGCTGCTGAGTTTTTGTAAGGGATTTTTCATCTCACATATATTCTCGTGAGATTCATTGTACATTTGCCACTATTTCCTTATGTGTGGTGTATGTACTTCCCATGATTGTATTCTGTGTGTAATATAATTTAATTTATGGGTAATTTCATCTTCATTGAATTACCTTTCTTTCATGGGGTGTACGTTTCTAATGTTACCCAAATTGGTAAGGGAATCTTGCACCCTCCACTTTTTAAAAGACTTCTTTTGTTATTTAATTTAATTTACATATTATAATTTTGGGATATTTTCTTCTATATCATTATTGATGTAAATTTTATGTCCAATTTATGAGATACAATTTTCTCTCTCATCAACTCATTTTTTTCAATTTTAAAGTGACGTCGGTAGGCTGTCAAATTCTTACAAGGGAACTTCTTAACACAATTTCAATCCTTTGGGTTAAAATTCGACTTCATTATTATGGAATGATTTGAATATGTATGGATTAACTATGATTTTTTTACACTTAATATCCACTTATATTAGGTGTATTTATATTTGTCACACATAATCATGTATTTAATTTATCCTTATTATAAGGATACCGACTTTGTATGAGACATCATCTCAATCTCCTTTAATTGAGGAATATTTTGTTATATACAGAAATTTATTTTATAAAGTGTATAAACCCCTTTTACTTTTACTTTTATTAAAATGAAATCTTTTTATACGAAGGGTTTTACCAAATGACCAAAAAGAAATTTTTTTTTCTTTTGTATGCGGCAACAAGGACTTCTCCACCGCCGTGACCATTATTTGAGTTCCGGCTTCCTCTATAAGACAAAACATTTTTAAATGAAAAATAAATACCAAGTTTTAATTTTCAATTATTTTGGTATTGAAAATGGTTTTGATAATGTTTTTATTATATCAATGTGTTTTTGATATCTTGTTATTAAAATGTTGAAATGTTATGTTTTCTTTATGCATGTTTTATGTTATATGATTATGTTATGGTTCTTGGGAATTGTTTATGAAGATGGGTGGTTCCATGATAAACTATATGTGGGTGAGAATGTGATAGCTCTCCAATGCGTTGGGTAATGTGAAGGAGTAAAACACTAAGGTTTCTCCAAATATATTTAGGAAATATACTTTGATGGGTATTCAAAATGTAACCATGAGAGTTACTCCCTACGTAAGAATGTAATGAATGCATCAAGTTACCATTACATCTTATTATTTCTATGAGTTATTTATAAATAGTATTATTTAATGTGTTATGACAGTGATTATGTTTTATGAGTAATGTTTGCTTTCATTGATTATTATGTATACGTGGACTAATGTTTCCTTTCCGTATTTTTATATCCTTTCTGAGATTTTTGTGCACATCCAATGTTTTTGAAATATTTTCCACAGGACATAAAGTGGAATACAGTAAAATATGGGATCAAGGAAATTTCATGATTTCTAAAACATGGAACTATACATGACCCTTTTTTTCAAGAGTTTATATTTTTTGAAAAAAATGGAAACTGAGTAGATTTGTCTACATTGTAATCTTTGAGATGTAATAGTTATTACCTAATTCTCTAAAACTCTAAACCTGAAAAGATCCTCAATGTAAATTATTCATTTAATTAAAGATTATGTAATGTTTTAATGCTATGTCCTTATATATACACCTTAATATTATAAACATTCCTTTTCACCAACTTGTAAGTATCAAATGTAAAAAGCATCACTTTTCCCATTCATTTCTTATTAACATTATAATGACATCACTTATTGCACAAGTAAGATAAAAAAAACATTACCACTGTAAAATCATCAAGAGATTCAATATTTATCAATGGACATTTTTGGTGTTGACCAATTCTCTAGATACTCAGTTTGGAAAACATCATTAGCATCATTCAGATTTGTCGTAGTCCAATAACTGTTGTCCCAAGGCCTCATTCCAATTGGCCTTGGTCCAATTTCTCTTCTACTATTCCTTCTACAATTTATTAGGAACTCAATTGTATGATCACACTTCCTCCATATAATGGAACTACGTTCGATGAACCTGGATATGATGTATTAACACTAATAGGATCACTCTGATAAAATCATTGTTATTAAAGATGTTAGTGGGATATTTCTAGGATGATTGAATTGAGTTTAAATACGGTGATCTTCCTCAACATCAACTATGTACACAATGTTCAGTTTGGTGCTCAATAAATATTCAATAGTTTTCAGAGCACGAGCACCAAAATACTATAGATTCACATTATACAAATTAACTCCTCTATCCTTTTATAGGGACAACAAAAAATAGATTAGGTTGGTTCTGAAAACATTTCTCCATTAAATAAATTTCCCAAATATTGAAATCCAATTAAATATATGATATAAATTCTAATTTTTAATTTTTATTTTTAATCTTCAAATATCCTTAAAATCTCATATCTATTTTTTAATTTTTCCGTTATTCAAATATCTATTTTGGTATTGATTTGGATTTCATCATTATGACATTTCAGTATGATTCATCATTAAGATGAAATCATATTCATAATAGATGAAAACTTATTATGCTGACATGTTGTAATCATTGAAAGTATTCTCAAGAAATTCTTTATTTCAACTGAAATAACTTGATTAAATATTCAGATAATTTTGAATTATTTAGAAACACCTTTTAAAATAATTTTTAGCAATAACATAACTAAAATGTCTTCAATATATTTATCTCATTGTTTAATTCCATAGACTGATGATCCCTAGTACAAAGTATGTATCAGTGTCGGTCCACATATGATGGGTCTTTCTCAGCTTCAAACCTAGGATGCTTTTTAATCAATACAGTTCTTCCCTTTATCTTGACCCAATTGCATGACAACAAAGTATGAATTCTTATTCTATTGACTGAATAAAATTAAACCATTCCTTGAACATGGTTCCTACATTAAAAACACTAATATGATATAAAAATGATATAGATAATATAAATTTGTTTAAGAATCCATTATGATGGATAGAAGGAATTCAACATTTGACTAACTGATGATGGAAGTGACTTACATCCTTCAGTAATATTGTTTCTTCAAGGATTATAATTCCAATGAACTTCCTTCCATTTGATGGTGTCACACTGATTAGTCTCATATCAATGATCAATATACTTTTATGTTAGGTGATCCTCACATTGATTATCAGCAACCAATGTACTATACCTCATATTATCTTCTCTTCTAAAAACTAAATATTAAATCATGAAACACTCCTGACATTGAATATGTTTTATATTATCATCATAATCATCATAAATACATTTGAAGGTAATGTATGTTCCCAAAAATCCATCAAATTATATCATTCCATCCACAATCCTCAATATTATGAGCAGTACCATCACACACTATTTTCTTATTAATGATTTATTAACAATATCTTCAAAAAAAGCTATGAATTTTGTGAAATACTAAACACAAAACCATTGTCAGATAGACATTAGATCTATTTATACTCTGAATCACTTCCTCATTATGAACACCACTTACATTTTAGACTGAATACGAATTATATCATCATCCTATATTTTTATCAAAATTCCAATCCTAAGGATCATATTATCATATCCTTATATCATGAGTCTGAATGTTAGGATCTAATTATCATGTTGATGGATTTGGATCTGATTTATAACATCAATCTGTATTTCCATTACATTATTCAATATGTTTTTTCCTCCCAAATAATCAACATATTGATCTATTGAAAAAAAATACAACCAAAAATCATCTTTGGTCTAACAAATGTGATAGGTAAATGATGTATGACCCATCTCTCTTGAATATCAAGTGTGGTGTCCCAAAATATAGAATCCAATGATTAATTAAATATCATGTAATTTCTATAAGTTGTTTTGTGATATTTTTCGGCAAGGATTAGATTACTATTAATTTTCTTTATATGGATCCTCCTAGTTATAGAAGTAATTATTGGATCTTAGTCTGAATAAATTTGCAGTGGTTACAAATATAGTCTCACAAATTAATTGAATGTACTGGTGAGAATGGAACATATGGGAGACATAAACTCTTATAAAAACAAAATTACTGTCCTTTGTTAATCTATCAATGATTATCCCTATATACATATTTTCCACTGGATGAATTTGGAATGCTACTAACGAAGTATATAGTCTTATAGTCTCATTCAGATTTGGGAATAGTTTATGTTTGAAACACTACAATGTGTTGTTATCTCTCTTCCATCACATGCGAACATACACACCATCTTGTAGTAAATTTAACAATATGCATTTTCATATTGTCAGTAACATCACAGATCAGGAGCCACTGACACATTTCCTCAATATGGTTCTACTTATGGCCTCAAGCATACCATCACATTCACCATACACTACTTAATTGAATGGAGGGATTAATTGTGGAACATTAGAAAGAATAAAACTTTTAGATGACTAAAAAATAACTCAAAATGAATAATAAAAAATGAATAAAATGACAGATAATTTAATATGGGAATTAATCATTACAGATACCCTTGATAGATCCTATTGAGCCACCCATGCATGAATATGCTATGTAAAATACATGATGTCAGTAAAAATAAGTAATAAACATCATAATACTATAATGAAAATAAATAAATAAATCACCCAACTTCATTAGGATATCCAATAATATTATTCTTCCCCAAATCTAACATAAAGTCAATTTCCATTGTTACGTCATGACTAATAATCCCAAGACAATCCTAAACACATAGTCACATAACATTTGTAGAACCATAATATGAACCAAACATGGTGTGAGTAAAACTAATAAATATAACACAAATGAAATCTAATGCATATCTAGTATGTGAGTATAAAATGAAGCAACATGTGGGTACAATGTTAAGAAGTGTAATGAATAAAAATAAAACACATGGTGGATCTTTTTTCTCAAGGAAAACCCCAAAAGATTTTCCCTATTCAGCTTAATTCAGACTACATCTAGAGATGAAATCATATATATAGAAATTCATATAGATGTATATATAGATAGATATTAACCTTTGTGGACCCAAGGCTTAATACATTATTGTTTACATAAGGATGTAATACATCTCTAATACATTAAATATGGGACATCATACCCAACATTCAGAAATATATGTTAGGGGTCATAATGCCCAAAAATATTTAGGTTAGTAATAATAGAATCTAAGAATAATCCATTAATTGGGAATAACAATAATAATAATATTGAAAAATACCACCATTTTCATCATGTTCAATTAGAATGGGTAAATGCATCATTCTTAACATTTCCAAATGTAACAATATGAGGTGAAATTCCAAAAAAATTAAATGAAAATTATATGTGATCAATTTCCCAACATTTTATAATTATAATCATAAATAACACAATGTCATATTAGTTAGACATAATATATAATGGGGAATGTATTTTATAGCAATTTCTAAAAATTAATAAAGGGATTGATGTCCAAAAAAAATAAAATAATTAGTGAGGAATTTATTATCCATATAGTAATATAAATAAGAAAGGAATGTAATATATGACATTCATTAAATAATAACATAATATTTGGAAACTGATTTTGATAATTAGGAACAATACATGAAAAATATACATATCTTGATACGATTCAATATGATCATTCATTGTAATTTATATTTGAGTAATAAGGTGGTACATATTTAAATATAATTTTTAATACAATTAAATTGATTCATTTAAGTCATTCCATCATAATATCATATCATAAACTGAATGAGCACATAGAGAGGGATTTATCAAAACAATTATATATTTCATTACGTTATATAAAATAATATTTTTAGCAATGGTCATATAAAAACCATTCAAGGGTGGTTTAGGTTCATGTGAATGAATAATAGTCATCAGAATAAAAGAAACACACCCCAAATGAGTGTTTTGAGTCATGGTTAAAGATATCCAAAGTTTTAATTAATTTTTTTATTGCTATGTAATCCATTTAATTGGAATATAAATAATTAATTTTAAATCCAAGACTAAATTCATTGATAATATAGTTCATAACATAATGGAACATGATATAATCAATTATAATTTAAGGTAAAATCCATAGACCACCTACACATTGATTATTATTATTTATTCATCCATTATCACCCCTTAATTCCTGCCAGAATGAGATAAATTAGAATAATTACAGACATCCTAAAATAGGAAAAATGATCTCACATGAAAATAATATCCAAGAAAAAAATGTAAAAAAAGAAATGTATTCATAAGTATTGTAGACTTATTGACGGAAATCCTATGAGATAATCAAGATTACATTATATATATAGATAGAGGAAAATAACGGAAGCCTAAGGAGGTTGAGAGGGGAGCACGAGTGGATTCTAATTATCGAAAACGAGGGAGGATAAATTGAGAAGGAATACTTAGGTGATATATGGGGAAAAGTAATTTATATCCCATCATTTTGTTTCATGGAATGACTATATTTTTTGGTTAACCATGAACTAACCCATGGAGATCATTGCATAAAATGCCCTCCATCTCACAACATTGTAGTGCATAGTTTTACAAACCCCATCCAAACCATTAAAATAACCTTTCTCCTCTACTGAATTCTATTTAGTTTACTATTCTCCCTTAAATAGTCAAATAAACTATGTTCCCTAACAAAATAGGTTTCATGGTTTACATCACACAAAATGTACTAACCAAACACCAAACAATATCCAATGTTGTATTTCCCAAAACATCTGTTTTGGGTACCAAACCCATAGGATAGTCTTGACACATCTAGGCAACCGTTATAAAATAATTGAACATATAAAAAGATACTTTATTATGTTTCAACTCATGTAATTTCATTCCAATTCTCAAATAAAAAATTTAGCCTATCCTCTAAATGAAAATTTTAAATTCCCTTAGTTTCAGGCTTATTAAAAAAGTATTATGTGATTGTCTCTACACCTTATAACATCGCATCCCTGATCATACTTATAGAATAACAATAAAATCACCGAATATACGTTGGTTTTGAATTTAGACTAAAATGATAAATTTGAATTTTCAAATTCCAAACATTCCTCTTAATGATACATTGAACTTATGGTACATAAGCCATAAAAACTCAAGACAATACTTGATACTAAAAAAACTGGATGATGATTTTTACAAGATCACATAAAAATGGAGACATGATCATGTCACTGTCTCATCCAATATCAGACCTATGATGCTTCCCATGTCAGTTCATATTATTATGTGGTCGATTGAAAGTCACGATACTCCCACCATTATAATACCCATTAGAAACAAACCTATGGTGTACTATAAATTCTCTTAGTATGACTTTGAAGATTAAAAATTCAATCACACTTTTGGGAAGTACCTATAGTCCCTGATATGGTCATAATGATTGAATTTCATTTGACCTATCTCAACCTGGATGCACAATCATTTCCATGAAATCCCCCAGATGACTTTCCTGCCACACTTGTCTCAACTTGTAATGTGAATGATTTAGTTCCTCACGGACCATATAAAAGTAGATTGAATATACATCTAGGGTAACTTTGAGATTGTACCACTATAATTTTTACAAATGAAATTCTAGAAAATAGACAATATGTTTACATATTAAGAATACTAATAGTGCTAAATATATTTATCTCCCCCAATATTTCTATCAAACAATCATTTGTTGTTTGTGACTTTATATGGGTCCTTTCTACTCAAAATAGATGGTTTCACCCTGGAAAATCCATTCTTCTATAGTTATCTAGGATAAACTCAAGTATGTATGAAATACATGAATGATTGATCCATGACTAGTATTTATGGTAAAAAATAGATGTTCATTGTTCCATTTTTCAAAGAAATAAACGTGAAAAATGAACATCAAAGGATTGGTCTAAATTTCCCTTGACACAATACATATGAGTGTTTCCCACTAGAGAATGGTGTCCCACTCCCTACTATTGGACCATCCATTTCATCTCATCACGGAATGATTTCATGATTATTATAGCCCATGCCATGGGCATTATGTTTGGAATGGAAATGAACGTGATAACACATGAGTAGTAACATAAATATTACCAATAAATCAGTCATCCCTACTTAGAATAGTTCCCACGAGGGATCTATGTCTTGAAGCATAACAAAGGCCATGATGATAAAAATAGCCAATAGTGTACTACACAACTTAAGGGATACTTTTATACCAATATTCAAGTGAAAATACAATGGATTCTCTCCATTTATCCATATAAATTATTTAATATAGATAAAAATATGTCCCACACTATCTAAACATATATATAATGATTTCATGATATGTGACATGCTTCCCTATAAAGCAATAGTACACAAGGATACCATCTGTAGGTGTGAATATATTTTTTCATGCCAATATCACATTAAATCATGTTACACATTCCTTTATCCCTCCTTGAGCGTCATGCCTCTTAATAATATGAATCAAGGATAAAAATTGGTTAAACTTCTAATGAAAACAAATTTAATTATAATTTACCATAATCAATGTAGGAAATTCCAATAAATATACACAAATATTTATGTATTGATGACTCTATGAATCATATTGAATATATCAAACCTCACCATATAGTCATATAATCACTAAAATCCCATATTAATCAGTACTATGTGATACATCAACAAGTAAATCAACATATATAGAGGGTGTAAAATCCCATACTACACATTCTAAGACCTTACCCATTCTTTTATGAGTAATCCATCAATATGTCCATGTGGACCATGCTATCTAGAACATTAGATTTAATAATGTAGATTTTTCCTTTGAATTTCCCTTCAAAATTAGACACCTCACATATTCCATGATTTAAAAAATTACCACCCACCTCGCATAGTTTTTCATGAAATTATAGTGGAAAAATCACACCACTGGTTATGTAGGTTAGTCACCTAATCATTTCTAATCATGAAATCCTGTTTTGATGCATAAACACCCAATGTACGTTTTTAGAAAACCAATGGAATCATCAACCCTATATAAAAAACATACACCATATTTTATTCATCATTTTATAAATTATTGTACTATATGATAAAAACATAAAAAGGAATATGTAATCCTTAGGTCAACTTCTCTATGAGTTTTTTGTTAATAAGAAAAACCATGGACTCACTAGGGATTAAGTCAAGACTGAGGGTACTTATGTCTCTAACATATCCCTAGTTAGTATGATGCCACCAAATATTTATATATAAAACTGTATAAGTGGATGATGAAAAATTAAATAACCATTAAATTTGACATGAATATACCCCTAAGGGGTTGAGTACTATTGCATGAAAAGTAGAAAAGGTGACCTATTAGGGTCTCTTAATCTCATTATAATATTAGATTTATTATAAAACAATCCAATTTATGGATTCAATGCTCTAAAAATTAAAATTTTATCCCATAAAAGTGATACTCGTGCACACTAATATTATTGAAAAGGTAGCACACACATATTGGGTCTATCTCATATTGAAACATGCCACAACTAAACTACATGGGTATATTTATTAATTTATTGATTTAGTTATATGTGTTTTTTTCAAAATGTTATAAAGGTAAAGGCTTTATATCTTGAAATTGACACACTATTTAACAAACATTGATAAGTAATAGGATGAATTTGTTTAAGAAAAACGAATATATTTATAATTAAATGTTTCCCTACGTGATTAAAAATTAAAAAATATTTTATTTATAGCATGTTATAGTTATATTAATCTCCATTCAATTTTATAATGTTAGTATGATTTATTAGTTGAAATTGGCATTCATGTTATTCAAATTCATTTTTTACCTTCAGTATAAGGATATAGCAAGTCCAATTTTGATGGTTTGATTATATAGTCCACACTTCCCAATTTATTTAGCCCCATAAACATTATAAAATTATATAAGAACACGTTAAATTGAAACAAGTAATGTTTCATCCTATGAAAAAAATGGTCCATGGAGAATACATTTCATAATTGATTAATTAATTTTCCATTATCATGCTGTAAGGAAAACACAATTTATGTTTATAGAGACACCATACCAACAAATCATATATCATAACAATAATAATACAATCTAGCATGGAGTAATAATTATAATAATTAGGATCATAATAATTGAATCAAGGTATAATGATTAGCATAGTACACAATTTACACATGGTACACACAAGTGTGTTAATGACATGTGAATCGTATGTTAAAAAATGTTGCATTACGACACCCCCTACTCCCTCCAAAATAGACCATAATATAAATCCCATAATGTTAAAAATAATATAAATTAAAAAAAACCACCATAGTGAAATAATATTCTACATTAATATCAAATCTTCATAGACGTCAATTTCACGCTAAGAATATTGATCATTCCTTCATGAGTTTGTTGGATGAAACTAGACATGAGTTATTTTCCTTGTGCCAAAAAAATTCCACTATCATGGATACCATTATGAAACATTATGAAACATAAAAAATAAACCTATGATACAACCTTTAAATTTACTAGTGTAAGATATACTAATCTGGTGTGCCAATATGATTCAACACATAACCTCATGTGTGCCTCACCGTATGCCATAGGCTGTCAATCACTAGTGAGGGTCTAATGGTGATAAAATGGGGATATTATACCCTATGGATCTGTACTAAGTAAAGTGTAAAAATTAAATAATAATGAAAAGATAATATAATTAATAAATTGAAATAAGATTCATAATAGATAGCTACACCAAAACAAAATATTCAACCCATTCCAGAATATACTATGTCAAATACTAGATGTTAGTAAATAGAAGATAATCCAAAAAATAGTACATGAATAAGAAAAGAATAAATGAATAAACTTCCAAAAAAATGTATAAAACCGAAGTACCCTCTTTGTCCCTTTCTCCCATGTCCTATCATAGTCCATATAAATGAAATGAAAACCAAACCCATGTTTCTTCCTAATTTACAATCAGATGATCTACCCAGGAACCAAATGATATCCCAAACAGGGTGTTAGTAAAACACAGAATTCTACAAAAAATTCAACATAATCACTATCAATTTTCTGATTAAAAAATGAAGTAGTGTATATATTTACTTATAAAAAGTGTATCAAATTAAAATATAGCACATGTGAAATTTCATACATTAGGTTACAACTGATATACTATACATACTTCGAGTAGATCCAGAACTTCATTGGAAATACCACTATATATATAAATTTATGTATATATTGATATATATAAATCATTTTGGATAGGATTCATAAAACTAAGGCATATGCATAAGGATATTATACATGTTTCATACATTATATAAATTAATTCATACTCAACATTCCAAAATGAATGATAATAGTCATTATTCAAAATGGTATTTAGGTGAGTTATATTGTAATACATTCAAAATAATTAAAATCACATCAACACAAACAACAACCAGAATAATAATAATAATTGAAAGGGTAACCATGTCCATCATATTTAATTATTATTGATAAGGGATCCATTTCTAAAAATTCAAAAAGTAATAATATCTGGCGTCGTTACAAAAAAATTCAATAAAACCTATAGTGAACATCAAGTAAATTTAGTTGTAATGTTAATCATAATGAAAAAATTTTATATTAATTGAATATAATAAATAAGTGAGAATATATTGTCTAAATTTTTATAATAATTAAATGGGAGCATCATGTTTGACAATTAAAATGTTTTGGGAGGAACATCATCACAAAATTGTTTGATTAATCAAAAAAGGAAAATCATTTTTAATACCACTTAATGATAAAAATAATATTAGGAATGGTAATTTAACAATTAGTCATACTGGATTAAATATGTCCATATCAATATACGATTTATCCAGATCATTGAATTCAATTTATTATGAATAATAAGGATCTCTATATTCAAATACAATCCTTAAGACAATTAAATTTACCCATTTACTTTGGTCAATCACAGTACACTATATTAATATAATTGATTGAAGTCCAAGGTATTTATCTAAAACATTTGAAAATTTAAAAAATGTGATTAAAACATTAACATTTTCAAGGGAAAAATATAAACCATTCAAGGGTTGTTTTGTTTCACGATAAAGAATAAATTTCATAGGATTATAATATACACAAAAAAATCTGGGTCTCAGGATAAGGTTAACAACTTCTATTGGTGAAATTATTTAAGAAATAGTTATCCAATTCAAGGTATTAACATTTACGTAATATATTTTAGTTCTAATATGTGAAATGTTGAAACTCTATTGTAGGGAAAATGGACACATGATATAATCAAAGAGATATTAAGTTAAAATTTATATACCACCTAACAGAATAGTATATATGATTTAGAAAATCATTATCAACAATTGATTGAATCAAAAAATGAGTGAAAAATAATAATCAAAAATTTTATGAAAATAAGAAAAAATTTATTGATTATAAATGATTTACAATATGGAAATATAAATGAAGAAAAGAACAAATAGGACTCATAGGTTTACTGAAGTCCCACAAAATAGAACAACAATTTCCAATTCCATTTCTGGATGGAGGGAAACTGTCGAACCGTATAAGGGAAGGAGTGTATATCTCATGTATATTCCTAGAATGGGAAAATGTGGGAGGGGAAAGGGAGAATGAAGAGATAAGTAATTGAGGAAAAATGGTCAATTCCATCCATTTAATTATTGACTCTATTTGGACACATGGTGTGGAAGACCGTGCATAATACATGTTATATCAATGTGTAAAATCCCCAATATACAATATAGTCATAAAACAAGTTTATAAAAATCATGTTCCAATCATTTTTCTAGCATTGAACCTCTACAACACTTCACACAATTTACTAGGAACCACAAAATGATTAAAAAATCTTGTTCCTAAAAAAATATCTCTCAATGTATAGGCCACTTGTTTAATACTAACCATTCCCCAACTATGTTCCAATGATGACTTTCAAAATACATCCATTTTAGGCCTTGAACATAGGGAATGTTTCTAAGACATATATTCCATCATATTTTCCTCATTCCACATCTAGAAACAAAACATATATGTTTCCCTACAAGAGGTAGTTCATTCTGAAGATAAATAAAATTTAACATATCCCCCAAATGAAAATTTATAATTACCTAAGAGTTTTTGTCCAATTAAAAAATGTGGGTTGTTATAGTATCTGAACAATAATGATCAAATGGACATCTATACATTTTGATGATTATGGGATGTATATAGAATATTGATCTATTTGATTCATCCTTTATATTTTATAAAAATTTTAATTAATGGGATTCATCAAAATGTACCAACCCTTTATACACCCTCTTGATCAAACATAAACCCAAAAAATTTCCCATTTTCACATATTATATCTTCTATTGTATATTTGTATCACCCCATTTTTTATTCATACTCTTCTATAGTATATATGTTTGGTAAATAATTTAGGATATTATTGATGAAATTACTTCCTTTATTAAATCCATTTTGATCATTACCAAATCATTGATCAATTCATATCCTTCAAACATCAACACTTTTTAACCCACAAGGCCATTAATACTAAATTATTTAGTGCCAATATTTCCTTTTTCTCAGGTGATAAATAATATAACAATCATAGATATTATGAATCTCCAACCATCTATGTTTTCCCATGTTCATTTCCTTATGTTGCAGTATATATTTCAGACTATGTTGGTTGAAGTCTATATCATAATTTGTCCTACGATTTAAATGATTCTATATCATTAATGTAAATATTACAACATCTAACTCTAAATCAGTGGAATGAAATTTATATTCATGAGTAATAACTCATCTAGATGCATATATAATGATATTTTCATTGTTCATGATATTATATTGAACTCAATTAAAATATATATCATTATATATTAATAATCCTTCCCCATTAGAAGGTAAAGTTGGAAAAGGTTCACTAACAATCCTCTTTTTTATTAATTGGAAATATTACTCGTATTCCAATGTCTAGATAATCACAAAACATTATTAAGTTACCATTTTTAGTGGATTATAAGGTAATCAAATATTTTTTCCAATCCATTTATAGTATCATTATAGAGAAATGAATCTATGAATATTATATACTATTTTAGGATGGGGCCACTCCTATATTAAATTTTCATTGCTATATTGATAAAGATTTTTTATGGGACAAAATGTTTCAAAAAAATATAATTTAATATAAAAATCATTTTAAAAATTTAAAAATATTATTCTCTTTCCTTAAAGTTCAAAATATTAAAATTAAATGATATCATGATCCTCATGAATATTTTAATATATCATAATTTTTATATAAATACTACCACTAATTTATCAGTGTATATTGTAAAGCCTCTTTTCATGAAATCTATAAATATTATTGGTGTATCAGTCAAAAAATTGGAACAAAAAACATACTCAATGTGTATATATTTTTTTTTCAAAATTTAGTCTTCGAGATATCTTTATTTTTCATCCTTAACTGATTATAACATTAGTTGAAGTCAATTTAGGTGAATAATTATTCCCCATGAAGATTTTCAAATAAATGTTCAATCTTTGGAAGATGATATTTTTTCACTGAGATCCCATTATGTTGTCTATAATCAATACATAGAATAATTTTCTATCATTATTATTTTTAAAGGGAATGTGCAATCTCCATGGTTTAGTATAAGGTCATATAAAAATATTCTCTATAAGATACTCTTTTTTTAAAATTCTCTATCTCTATTTATTAATTTTAATAAGGTATATTAAATATTTTATTATATCTAGGTATGAATTCAATTAAGATCTCAATTTTTCTTTCTAGGGAAGGTCCAGTTAATTCTTTAGGAAAAACATCAATGTTTTTAAAAAAACAACGGGTACATCTCCTATAAATATATTTTCAAATGCTTCACCTACATCAAAAATAATTTAAATAAATAACAAAATATGATTTAGTTCTCGAAAAAATATAGGATGTGATATATCTCCTTTGATGATAATTAAAATTTATACCCACAATAAAACTATATTATTATTTCATATATATTTGATATTGTATTATACATTGAAAAGAAATCCATTATTTGTATTATGTTAAATTTCATTATTCGAAGAATGGCCTGATTTTTATTATATTTTACTCACCAAATTGAATAGGGGAATATATATATATCATTGATTCATGAAAAGTAATGCCAAGAGTTTTAACGAATAAATCTACCACTAGTAGTTTTGGATTTAATTTTATGTTCTTGGTAACATCAAAAGAGATAATTTAATGTGTTGACATAGATACAAACAACATACATGAATGATTTTGGTGTATGATAATTGTACCTTATACCAAATCATTTTGTTCATTGACATCATCTTTGGTGTCTAAAAATAGAATACTATTTCTCCCTTACGCAATACAGGGGTAGATGGAAGAATCTACCCATTATAGTTTAATGGGATAATTTTTTTGTAAAATGTATATAATACCCATACATGAAGCATTATACATTAGGTTTTACATGAACAATTTTACATTTATCATTATATTTTATATACATAGGCTTTACATTTCTATGATAGTTTTGAGATATATTGACACCTCTTCTACACTTATAAAACATTACACATCCTTGCAGAGATTTATGTAAATGTTTCTTATAATACTTTTGATACATGAGTAGTTGTTTTTTCTTACCTTCTCCTCGATGGATGGAATTTTTTCGGAAATTTGAATTTATCCACTTTTTTGACCATTCTATCAAAAAATTCTTTGTGCATCTAGAAACTACATTCCCTCTTTGAGAGGACACTCCAATATCTCTTCATGAATAAAAAAATTTATATTTTGAGAGATATCTATAGAAGAGGGATTTCATCCCAAGGAATTGATCGATGTTATTAGTAGAACCAATGACAAAGTATGAAGCATATGAAATAATAAATTTAATTTCAATATTATAAAACTCCATTAGTTCATTACGCTTTGGTTTCTATTCACGTCATTCCCATTAAATTATAATTTTAATGGTATGAATATTTTTTATTGAAATATTTTTATATGACCTTGCACTCCATAGTTTTGACCTCAGCCCATGGATTCATATTGTTGATCATTATTCACCACTGATAATATTATACATCTAAATGATATACTACTGACATAAGTTCTTTACACTCGAAAAAAATTATTATATAAAATATCTTATATACTGTATTGATCCATTAATTTGTGATTATTTAATCCTATGATACACTAAAAAAAGATTTCCATTGACAAATGAAGATTTCTACTAATACTTGTTGTTTCCTAGAGAAGTATACAACCCCATTATTTTATAGCATTCTATCCTAAGATCGCATCTCTGATCCCTCCTCAATATCCTTTCTCGGGCACTGGTGAGTCCTCAGAGCCTCTTATTTCATCTGATGATCTCCCTAAAGTGATCTCCCTCTTTATTATTATGGTTTCACCCCTTGATGTTCTTTTCTCGAACATTATTCCATGTTTTTATCTTTTTATAGGCTTTCATCCCCAACCACTCATATAATTTCCCATTTATTTATTCTTCATTGGGTCTCAACATAATGTTAGTATTGTGGTTTTTATCATGTCTTCTTCTTCCACATTTCATGGTGGTCATGGGTAGAGATTCTATTTCCATTGAGGTGTTTCAATGGAATTGTGGTCTGTAGTTTGATGTTGATGGTTCATCGATGGTGTTTGATGGTGAGTATAGTTCTTCCTTGGTCATGGAGTTCTATGGATTTAATTCCTATTTGTACTTCTCTATGTTCTATAGATTCATTTCTCCCTTCCATGTTGGTCCAGTGTGATGGATTCCAACCGTGATTGGGTTGTGTTTTGCGTTATGGTGAGCAGTTCCATGTTTCCCAACCAGGGTTTTGGTGATAGTGGGGATTCAGTTTCGTTGGGTGATTTTGGAGAAGAACACGACTCTTTATAAATACTCCATACTCCTCCTACTATTCATTGACTTCAGGTATCACATCCCCTCTTCGGTTTGATTTGGTGAGGTGGTTGTCACACATGATTTGGGAGGTGATGTTTGAATTGTTATTTATTCGTTACATGGGATATTATACATGGATATAATTATTATATTTTCTCTATATTTTTTATTTTTGTGATTTTAGGATATTTATGAAACTCGTTTCTTTTTGTTGACAGGTTATACCATGCATGAATTTTTTTGAAATGCACTTCATTTTCCATGGGTTAAGCTATGATAAAATAATTATGAAAAATACTTCTTTTTACTGGTATGATATCATGAAATATTTATGAAACCCATTTCTTTCATAGGAAATGATATAATGATTTTTTATGATCTTGAAAAACATAATCATATGATTTTAATATTGTGATGTGTGATACCTATATCTCCCTCTAATGAATAGCGTAAATATTTATATCAAATGATATAGACAATGATGGAATGGTAAGGGAGCTTCATTGAATAATGATCATTTTCTACTATGATATTCATTAGAGTGATCCATGACTACTATGATAGTTTTGGGATTGATCCCATTCCACTATGTTGTGCATAAAAATAATTCATTAACACTATATAAATTATTTATATTATTATTTGTATTACAAAATATTGTGTCTTATTATAATGTTATTCTCTCATGGATCATGCTCCCTGATTCAATTATGATTCATGACTTATGAACACTTAATTTCTTTACATGACACTAGATTATGATCTTCAATATGTGGGATATGGTATTAAAATTTTGTTCTCAGGTTATCATACCCCTGTGCTAATTTTATTCTTATGTATCTCACTTTTTTACCATTTATGAACTTATAAGATATCTATTTCATGTTATTCTTCTTCCCATGTTAAGGTGAAATTTTTTTTTGTAGGAGTCCTATAGGAGAATATATTTATCATATACATTACAGATCATACATGAATTAATAATATTGTTTTAAATGTTTCCAAATCAACTAAAATATTATTATCCTTTGGAATATGTTTGTGTAATGTAATGTATAATCATATAAAAATATCTGATATCCTTGTATAAGAAGCCCGAGTCTCTATAATCCATATTATTAATTATGTACGATTTTCATATAAAATGTTATAGTCTTTCTATGTTCGTATAAAAAATAAGATTTTCTAAAATAAGTGTGCTTTTATAAATAACATAATGTAATTTTCAAGCAATTACTGTCTGTAATATTGTATTAATAACACATTAATCTATGTACTGATTAGAATTTTTTTGTGTCGATGTTTTATATATTCATGTCAATATATTTTTTAAATGGATCCATGGTTGTTTAGGTGTTAAATCAAAACTGAGTCACTTTAGATCGCCCCTCCCTTATATAATTTTAATTTATCCCATAGTAAATACCTAACTAGGTAGAGATTGTGTGAGATAAAATGTGATAGTTTAGTTAATTTAATTTTTTTTTATTGCATTGGTTTTATAAGGGAACGAACATGAGTTCTTTATGATGAAACTATTACAATATAAGATTTATCTTCAGATAGACTATATTTTTTACCAAATTGTTTTTGTATTGAATGTGTTGTTTTTGATAAAAATATTTCATGGCATCATAATGATTTAATTTAGGTTTCTTTATTTAGAAAATATATTATTTGTGGGTGTGTATGTATTTGATATAAATGGAAATAGTGTATTTGTAGAAGTGTGCATGGATTCAAAAAACCATTCATGTAATTATAATTTATTGATTTTGATGGTTATGATATTGAATGGTTGAATTTAATTTCATAATTATTGAAAACATTGATTATCTATATGGCATTTTATAGGTGAAGTATTGGACCTGTGTTTGGAATCACACATTAGTGAGGGTGAAATATAGGGTTATTTAAGGAATATTTTGATTATAAATTATATGTGGATACCTCATCATGATTTATATATATTATCGGAAATTTATTTTGTTATTTCAATACTATTTATGTGTTACCTACTCTTGTTACTCATGCTCCCTAGTATATCTAACAGATCATAAAAATGAGACGTGTGGGTGGTTATGGGGTTGGTAATAAAAGAATTTTGATGTGTTTGTAAATTATTTATTGAATTGATTATTGAGTATTGAAATAGGAAAATATTTTAATTATTTCATAAAGTTTCATTGGTTTGAGGTAATTTTTATACATTATATATATATTGTATGGTTTTCTCAGATTTAATAGTTCCTCATAATGTCATGTAGATATCATACTCGATCTTGTACTCAAATCCAAAAATATCACCTTGGTAATAATTTTTTGTGATAATTATTTTTTGGATATGTTTTTGAAACATAAAAAACCAACAATTTTGTATTGACACCTAAAGCACTAGGATAAATAGAATACACATTCACCATTGGTACGTCTGGATTCCGCCCATCTATAGAAAAGAAGCATCCAATTTCAGAGGATTTGTAATAGAAGTATTTTAAAAATCAGTATATATGTTTATATATATATATATATATATATTATTGATTCAATTGATTATGAATATATTGAATTTAATTGATCTTGAATAGAATAAGTGAAAATGATTTAATGTTTTAATCAAATTAATATGAAGGGATATAAAATGTTAATGAAAATGTATTGGATACTTGTAAAAGCACGATGTATTGCAGAAATTTGATGATTTGTTTTCAATGATTTATATAATGTTAGAAAAGTGTTAGAAAATTTAATTCCTTCAATATTTACTTTTTGGATCAGTTTTTTTAGTCATGTTCAACTAGTTTCCCTGAATGAGTAGTGCATTGGTAGTAATGTTTAGATTGTGTCGGGACTATAATAAAATATATAAAAATGTGAAGAACCTCAATAAATAGAGTTTATATGATGAATTGATCAGTGAAATTGAGCATTTTTCATCCCCATTAGAGAATATCCCCATTGAGTGTACAATAACCCAAAGTTTTAATACATAATTTTCAAAAAAAAATTAATTTATTTATTAGATAACATCATTGGATATTTTGAGGTATAGGGTATTAGAAACTAGGATCATAATCCATGAATGTTATAATGAAAACATAAATATTAGCATTCTAAAATACTTTAAAGTACACTGTAGTTATTCCATCACAGTTCACCTCACTGCATTAGATTTCATAAGGATAGAGATGATTAGAAAATTCTAAGAATAAATCCATGTAATGGACATAAAGGGAAATGGAATTTTAGTGACCATTATAGATAATAAAAATTCTTAAAAAGATAAAATAATGATATTTATATGATATATAACATCTAGATTTGGGTTTATAATATAAATGATAGATTTATATGCATATCTCTAATGTTCAATGCCATGGTATAATAAATCATATTACTGAGGTTATTAACCCATGCGGTTTAAAACATGTCACATTAGAGACTAATTATTTATGTAATATGATTGGGAAATATCTTGGTATACCCTTCATTTTTTTAATTCACATGTTCCACATATATTTTAATAAAATATTTCATCAATAACCCATGTATATTAATTTATAGGATTTACATAAAATTACTGTGTATATATGTGTTTATTTCTATGAACATTTCATTATTTTTAATCGATGATAATGGAATGTGTGTTACATAAATTTAAATCTATAATCAATTATATAAAATTTATTTCATATTAACACCCTTTAATAAAAATATGATTGGATATTTAAAATACAAAAATGGGATATAAGAAAGAAATTAATGATTTCATTTGTATAACATGAGAAATTTTTTATAATAATCCCAATAATAGATAATAGATGTATCTCATTAATTATGAAATACATGGAATTAAATGGAATGATCATAAGTGTGTGGGAAAATAATAACATTGAAATGATAAGACCCACTTCCAATGAAGTACTCGGATAAAAAGAGAGTAGAAGAGAATACCTAAATTAATTATTTATTTTTAAACATAGATAAGATATTCCTTGAGTTCGTGAGACCATAAACCAAGGACCTAATGATATAATAAGACTTTGTTGGTGGGGAGGTAATAAATAATTTAGGAGTGACTTTAATGGGGTGGATTTTTTGTTTTGTATTAAAAATTTATTTTAATTGTTTTTTATTTCTCAAATATAGCCCATGTAATTATAGGTTATTTAAAATAAATTCCACATATTCCAATAATTATTTTGGATACTATTTTTCGAAATAATTATAGTGGTATTTGACATATTTGTATGTGAGAAACAAAGTCAACATTTTATATTACTTTTAACAATGGAAAATAATATTTCCCAAATAATATCTCTCTAAACTAAATTTCCACAGTAGACTTTGGAATTTTGTTTATATGTTTGGAAAGTAATTTTAATTCATCAAAATATAGTATATTAATAAAATATGTTAATTTTTTGTTTTTTTATCATAATTATTATATAATTATTCTATGTTTACTAAGTCATAAAACATACTCAAAACAAAAAACATTATTTTTTTCTAGAAAAATAAATCATCTCACAAAATTATAAGAAGATTAATACTACCTAAAATAATTTTGATTATTTAAAATATATTTTTAATTTAATTGAATAATTTTTCATTTTTTAGATATAATTTATTTAAATAACAAAAATATATTTCCTACAAAATATTATTTGTGAAGAACCAGCCCGAGTACCCTCGTAACCTATTAACTGATCTTGAATTAACATAGACTAAATTGAGTTCCCGATCCACGTGGGTCAGCCACTCTCACCTAGAACCTTATAACTTGTAAGTGGGAACAAATTTTCCACAATAAAATTTTGAAGAAAATGAATCAAATAAGTTTGCATAACAAAAGAAACTGCACTAGTTGTAATGAACCTAAAGTCAACAAGGCCTTAAATCTCAATGTAGTACACCGATGTACCAATATAAAGGTAAAACAATAGATTTCCCCAAGTAAATCACTCACCAAGTCCAAATATCAATCGTTGGATCGATCTCTAAGTGATCATTTCCCCTTGATCAAACCTGGATGGAGATTATATACAAACACCAAAAGGCACATGTAGTGTGTTATCTAAAAAACATAGTAGTGTCTCACCAAGGATCCCATAATAGTTTATAATAAAATATCAAAAAATATAGTCATTTCAATTTTTAATGGAAATAGTTTTGACATTCAAGTTCTTATTTAAAAAAATTGAGCTATATTGTTCAGATGAATGAATGTACTTTTTTAAATGGTTATAAAAATTATAGAGTACTTCTAAAAAAGTGGTATAAATAAATCCTTAAAATAAAATTATTTATATAAATTATGAAGGGACATAAAGATGTTTTATAATATTTGAGTACATTTCTATCTCAAATATAAATAACAAGCGAGCAACAAGGTCATCTTCCAAATCGATACAATAATATTTCTAGCTATAGGACTTCAATCACTCTACGTGTTCTCAACAATACGTGTACAGACACATCCCCCACAAACTATCCATAGGTGACTCGTCACCATCCCATTTGGGAGGTTACCCACAGTATGTATGTTTTAGAACATTTTATAAGTGTATAGTGTGTCGAAATAACTCACCAAATACTTAAATATTTCTTGAGATCTTACACAATCAAATAGTTGAAATTTATTTCAAGACAACATAAATTACAATTTAATCTCATTCGCTTACTAGAAATTATAAATTTTCCATTTAAACCCAGAATAGATTTTAATAAAAAAAGCATGCCTCTTTCTTAAGATAAAACAACCAGTGTTTATCCAAACTTATTAATCGATTTTCAAAACTTCTAAATCCATTAAAATCTAACTCCATTAATTTCAATATTCATATTCATAATTAAATTCAATAATTTAATATAAATCATTTCTAATAAATATATAATTTAAATTAAAAAATTTAAATAAACCAATTTCCAGAAACACACACCATTTCAATGGAATTTGTGGTTTTAAAAATCTCAATGCCAAAAAAATTTCAGATCCCTCAAATCATAGGAATTCTTTTTTATCGATTCAGTTGATTTAATGTTTCAGAAATTGTGTTTAAATCAATATTTGAAATAAATGAAGAAAAATGAGGCTAATAAATTTGGATAATCGGGATGAAACAACCTACATTCTCCCAAAATTAAACCCTCTCAATGACACCATTAAATGAGAATAAAGGTGTAGAGGACCTTGAAAATCTACCTAGAAATGATATCAAACATCAAGAAGTACAGGTCCATCAACATCAAAATGTCCCATTGAAAAAACAATGGAATAATAAAAGACAAAGATGCGTAATGGAGGAGAACACATACCTAAGAATCACACAATAAGAAAAATGATGACAGAACATCAAAATAAATTATCTAGAAGGGTGATAAATCTTCAATATCACTTGGGGAATGATTTAGATCGAGGCAGTTGAAACTGGAGTGGAAAAATAAATGATCTAAACTATGCTATCCATTATAAAAAATGAATTCGGGTTATTTCACAACATGTAATTCAATTTCACATCCTAAAATAGTTAATATCTAAAACCGCCGAAAAATGTTTCACATAGTATAAAAAACATCCATTATGTAACTCATGATGTGTAAAGTATAGTATCATCATGTATCCTTCACTACATGAATTTTTTCAGGATGTGTATCTAACAATCCATAAACATAGTGTAACCTAGTTGCAAGACATGTAACCCTCCTACAACATTTCATATTGGTAACACTATATTATAAAATCCCCTCCATAGAATCATTGTATCCCTATAAATCCTATAAAAATCATCCATTCCACAAATATGTGGACACATCCCTCTTATTAGAGCTTCACATCCACACATCTCATTACTATCAGAACCATGCTTCCATAACACTTAAATGAATGTTATCATCCTCCCACGAAGTACCTAGGACTCAAAGTCAACTATCATGACAGGCTTCTTAGTCAAATAAAAATCATGTTCAATCACAAGATCACTGTAGCTGAAAAAAATTCAATTGATCATATAGATACATTCTCAGCAGCGATACATGTAATATGTTATATATCAATGTTATATATGGTTTTAGTGAAAAATGGTTTTCAATTTTCATAACCTACTCAACAACCTCAAAAGGCCCCAAAAAACAAATAGACATGCTCCCTTTCATCCCTAGTTAGCAATGATCCAACAGGTGAGAAACATTCAAAAACACCTTGTCACCCACTGAAAATTCCAATGGCCTATGATGAATATCCACATAATATTTTTATCATCTCTACCCCGTAAACATTATTTTAAGGATCAATTGAATATCTATTATCTCTCATTGCACAAAATTTTGTTAGACCAAGGAACATTCCCCAATATCCGACGAACATAATATAGTTTTACAAAGGCTACTATACAAGGACTCAAAAGGTTATATTTTTATTTTGGAAGGGTAACCATTTTTATAAGTAAACTCAAATATCCTTAAATGATTACCCAAAGACAAAATGTAGTTAATATCACATGAAAAAATCATATCATTTGGAATCTATATAGCTCTCTCTTTTGTCCATCCAAATGTGGATGGTAGATCGTGATCAAATTGACTAGAGATCCCAGCGCCTTTTTAGGACCTCTCAAAAAGAGATAAGTAAACTAATGATCCTTATCAATGACTATTGCATATTGAAATTTATGAAAATGAACAATCACTTTCACATACATATTTTTTAACTCCTCAATTTTTGTTGTATAATGAATGGGTAAAAGATGACCCGACTTTTTCAACATGTCAATCACATCCCATATCACATTCATCGTCATATAGGTACAGGGAAACACAAAAAAAATGTTGATACTGATTTCATACCACTTCATAGTAAGAATTAGAAGTAGTTGAATCAATCTCGAAGGTTTCTAGTCCTATGATTTCACATGATGGCGTGTATATCAATGAGAAATAAACCCAACAATGACACATCCCATACCGGGACTATAGAACTACCAAATCATGTGTATAAGGCCATAGCCTTAATCATTACTTAATCTTGAGTAATTACAAGAATACACATTGAGGATATTTTCCGGTTTAGTGTTTTAGTGAATTAGATCTTAAATCATGCTTTACATTCCACATTTAAACAAGGTGGTTACATAAAAGATAGTATTCGTTTTTCCTATCAAAGGAATCATATTTAAAATAAACATCGATTCATTCTTAACACTTCATTGCCACTATCATCACATCATGTACTTTTCCATTGACCTATGAAAAACATTTAAAAAACATGGGATGAGCATAAAAAGCACAGTAAGGGATATAAAAATATGGAATGAAAACATTAGTCCACATATACATAAGAATAAATGAAATCATACTTTACTCATAAGAAAAATCACTTTAACATTCCTCATGAAATCATAAGACTCATTAATAATTCATAAAAATCATAAGACATAAAGGTAACTTAAGGCATTCATAACATTCTTACGTTGGGAGTAACCCTCATGGTTACGTTTGGAATACCCATCACAGTATATACCCTAAATATCTATGGAGAAACCTTAGCATTTAACGCCTTTACATTACCCAATGCATTGGAGATCTCTCTCAAGCTCACCCGTCCTTAGTTTATCTTGGAAAGCCCCGACTTAATAAACAATGCTCAAGAACTATAATCATATCACATAAAACATGCATAAAGGAAACATAACATCTCCACATTTCAATCACATGATATCAATAAAAAAATTGATATAATCATAACATTATCAAAACCATTTCAATACCAAAATAATATAATAGTAAAACATGGAATTTATTTTTCATTTAAAAAAATGTTATGGATTGAAGAGGGAGCTGAAACTCAAATAAGGGTCACGGTGGTGGAGAAGTCGTTGTCACCGCATAGATAAGACAAAACATTACTATTGTCATTTAGTAAAACTCTTCGTATGAAAATATTCCTTTTGAATAAAAGTAAATTTCAAAGGGGTTTATACGCCATAAAAAATAATGTTGTGTATAAAACAAAATATGGCTCAATTATAGGAGATTGAGACGAAGTCCCATACCTCGTGTCCGACTTGACTCGATCATTCTTTAATCTACTGAATAATAATGTAGTGTTAATTTCTACTTCCTTAAAAAACTTATTCAAATTTATTATTCAATTTATATCAATTACTACCATGTTATGAACATTATTTAATTATTTATGTTAATAATGGTCGTTTTTTCGATCTTTGGTACATGAGTCAAAAATAAACATCTTATAATTATATGTTGTTCATGTTGTAAAATATCCATTATATCCAAAATTTCATTCATGATGTAGATATCATATATATCATATATATCTAGTATAAACATGCATTTATAATATTACATAACATTTAGAGGTAAGAGATGAAATGCACCATTCATGGAGACGGTAAGCCATACGTACGCATGAACACTACTTTCATTTCTTTGATTTTCTATTTAATGGAATGAAATAATAATTATATAAAGGTATATTATAATTCCAGTATGATATCATATGTAATTACATTATCTCCATCCTTTATACCTCCCACCTATGGCATTAACATATCAAATCACTTTGAGGGGGTGGTAGTCCGCACTTCCTAAAATGAAATTATCGCATTTAACCATAATGGAAACCATAAGGTATTCCATAAATGAAAAATATAGATGTATAAGGAAAACCTAAAAATAATATATATATCATATATTAATATAGTGACATCTTAATGTCCACCATGAGATGTCTTAAAATAAGACCGAACAATCATCATTTTGTGAGGCAGTAATTCTCCACTCACAGAAATAGTATGTTCTTTAGCCATCAGACAGATGTGTGTGTACGTGTAAATCAAATAATTCTCATAAAAACATCCTATTATACGTAATATACAGGTGTATTTACAAAAGTGAGGAATAAAAATAGTTTAGGGGGTTGGAGAAGAAAAATAATACAAAAGAACATAACTGAAGACATTACATTTAAATCAGGTAACTCTCCTTGGTTTGAACCAAAAGGGTTTCTTGAAGAGGATTCTGCCTATGGAAAGGATTCTAAGATAAAGAGAGGGATGTGGAGAGATACAATAATCAGAGTATGGCTGATCCAATGGCTTGAGAGATGTGGGTAAGGGGGGTAGTGGTGGTGGACTTTAATTAGATGGAGGAGGGGTACTATTGGAATGTCTTGAAATGTTACCTTATAATAAAATGATTTTTGGATTTTAATGGTCCCAAAATGGTATATTTCTAGGATAAGGTGATAAGGGTTATAAATCCACCCATCCAATAGGGTTTTGACCTGTTTATATCTGAGATGTTACATTATATTTTCATTTTATTTAAATCATTCATTAATGAGGTAATCACTGCATCATCTTGGTATCATAAATAAATAAATTTATTTAATGTATAAAAATGTTAAAATAAATACCATGATGTAGGATATCTTATTATCCTTCCAATTACTATTTATAGTATAAGAGATAATTTATTTATAAAACATTAATATTTTTTTACATAGGTGTTACATACTTTTGTTATATTTTCTTTTCTCTAAAATAAAAAGATAAAAAGTCACTATCACACAAAAGTTATTCCATGTGGTCCCAAAGTTGGCTCAAGGCATCCCATGGTCG
This sequence comes from Viscum album, assembly GCA_963277665.1. Classification (NCBI taxonomy): domain Eukaryota; kingdom Viridiplantae; phylum Streptophyta; class Magnoliopsida; order Santalales; family Viscaceae; genus Viscum; species Viscum album. The sequence goes on along the minus strand of OY728138.1, from coordinate 919,146,080 downwards.
ACCATGACACAAACAGTAGAATTAGGACACATGATGGGGTGATTTTATATTATTATGATATTATTTTATTAACCTTAACTACCCGATTACTAATTAATCACGATAATTAAAGATAATTATTGTCGTTACTATTCATAATGTCCAAAAAAACCTTAATTACATAATTTGGATGTTCTGATTCCAAATAAGAACTCAATTTTTCAAAATTAAAATCTCATAAATTTCAGTAATGAATTTAAAAATAATTCCCATTGTCAATACAAATAGCTGGGTTTTAAAAACAATATTTATCAAAAGTTCGACACTTGTATATTCCCAATTACAAAGTGAAATTAATTAAAATGACCAACATTGTATTGAATGGTAAAAATATATTCTAATTAAACTTGAACACCAATTAAAAATATTATCTAACCATATAATTAAATTAGATAAAAAAGTAGTTTTGAAGTAAAATGCAGTATTTTTCGCTATTCATTTAAAAAATTATCATTGTCAAAAAAATACCAAAAATTTATCCAAAGTATATTTCAGTGTCCCAATCCTAATGAATAAGTTTATTTTTACCAACAGTGTTTTTAAAATTGTCAAGAGTTTGATTTAAAAAAAAAATTCCATCAAAAGGCGGTAAAACGATGTATAAAAAATATTAGAGTATTCTATGCCTAAAATTAGATTTGTTAGCATTTTAGGACTCTAAAACACTATTTAATTAATAAATTGACATAGATATAAAAATCCATAATTCTTAACATACCTGTGATGTTACATCGTTTCCCCCTTTATAAAATTACGACTCCACAATTTATTTACTTGTCGAATAAGTGGGGTTATTTATCTCTTATTGCATTTTCAGATTCCTATGTTGCCTCTTCAATCATGTGGGTTTTTCCACAAAACATTACTTGATGAATGACCTTATTCCAAAATACTCTCTCCATGTGGTCAAGAATCTAGACCAGTAGTTCCTCATAAGTTAGATTCTCTTCCTGCTGAACTACCTCTGGACTCAGAAAATGAGATGGATCTAGCATGTACTTCCTTAACATTGAAACATGAAAAAAATTGTGTACCTGACATAAACTCGAAGGTAAAGATACTCGGTATGAAAATAATCCAACTATCTTCGAGATTTTATATGGTCCAATGAACCTTGGTCTCATCATTCCTTTCTTACCAAATCTCATCACACTTTTCCATGGTGAAACTTTGAGGAAGAAAAGATAAACTACCTTAGAAGAGAGATCCTTTATTCTATTGTCTGCATAACTTTTCTGCCTGCTCTGAGCTGTTCTCATGTGTTTCTGTATCCGCTGAACTTTTTCTACCAACTCTTCTTCCAATTTTGGTCCCATAAACTTCCTTTCACCTACTTCATCCCAAAAATCTACAGTTTGACATTGCTTCCCATTTAATTCCTCAAATGGTGCCATCCGTATACTGGAATGAAAACTGTGATTATAGGAATACTCAACCAATGAAAGATGTCGGTCCCTAGCTTCCTTGATAATCCATCGAACAAACATATAACATATCCTCCAAATTATAAATTTTTCGTTCTGACTGAACTTCTGATTGGGGATGAAAATATGTACTAAAATTTAATTCAGTACCCAACATCTTCTAAAGGACTTTCAAAAAGTTAGATGTAAACCTGTGATCATGGTCAAACACAATGGAGAAAGGAACTCCATGTAACCTGAAAATCCCTTTAAGATACAAACAAGAAAGTTGGTCAATGGAAAAAGTATCTCATATAGCAAATAAATAAGAAGATTTAGTCAAGTGATCAAAAATAACCCAGATTACATTATTAACTCGAGGTTTCATCAGTAACCCCACAACGAAGTCCATGGATATGTTCTCCCATTTCCACTCTGGCACAGGTAAAGGGTGAAGCATCCCTTTCGGTAACTACAGCTCTTCTATAACCTGTTGACAAGTCAAACAGTTCACAGTAAAATCAAGAATATCTCTTTTCATTCTATCCCACCAGTAATACTCATGAAGATCTCTATACATCTTAGTAATTCAAGGATGAACTGAAAACGGAGAACTATGAGCTTCAAATAACAATTATCTCTTCAACTTTGAATCACAAGGCACACAAAATCTCTTCCCAAATCTCAAAACACAATCATTATTAATGTTTAATGTAGTTATCATACCCTTATGAAACGGCTCTAACTTTTTTTGCAACTAACTGTCTTTCTTTTGAGCTTGTGTAATTTGGTCTGTTAGAGAAGATTTAACTGATACCTAAAACAAAATAGAATAACATCTTGCACCAGCAACTTATATCCCAAATTTCAGAAAATCCTCAACCAAAGGATCACGTTGTAAATATAACATGATAAATGAAGCATTACTTTTACGACTCAAAGCATCAGCCTATTTATTTTCTTTTCTCATATGGTAAGGAATTGTATAGTCATAATCTTTGATTAACTCTAAACATCTCCTCTGTCTGATGTTTAGTTTTTTCCAAGTAAATATATACATTAAACATTTATGATAGGTATATATTTCACACATACACCATACTAATGGTGCCAGTAAATTTTTAAATTGAAAACCCCCTCAGCTAATTCCAAATAACGTGTAGGGTAATTTTTCTCATGAGTTTTTAACTAACGTGAAGCATAAGCAATTACCGGATCATTCTGCATTAGGATGCAACCAAGTCCTTTTAATAAAGCATCGCTGTAGATAACAAACTCACCACTCCTAAAAGGTAGTGCCAAAACTGGATCATTCACCAATATTCAATTCAATTTCTGAAAACAATCATCACATTCATTTTTTCAGATGAACTTAACAACCTTCCATGTTAACTTAGTCAATGGATGGGACAACCGTGCAAAATTTTTAACAAACCTTCAGTAATAACATTCTAAACCATGAAAACTACGAATCTCGGTTACATTTGTGGGTCTTGGCCATTCTTCAACAAGATTTGTTTTTTCAGTATCAATAGTTATTCCATCATTAGAGAAAATGTGATCAAGCAACAAAAATTTTTGTAACCAAAAATCACACTTTCTGAATTTCCCATAAAATTTCTTTTCATTTAATGTTTTCAAAATAACCCTTAAATGACTTTGATGCTCATCTTTTCTTTTAGAAAACACGAAAATATCAATAATGAAAACAACCACAAACATATCCAAGAAATCATGTGAAATTATATTCATATGGTCCATGAACATAATAGGTGCATTTGTTAACTCGAAAGAAATTACTACAAATTTATAATAGCCATATCTTGTACGAAACGTGGTATTCGGAATATCTGCTTCCTTTACCATTAACTAATGGTAAACCGATCTCAAATCAATCTATGAAAACTACTGATCTCCCTAAAAATAATCAAGAAAATTGTTGATATGAGGAAAAGGATATTTGTTCTTAACAGTGATGTTATTCAATGCTCTATAGTCAATGATAATTATCATTGAACCATCTGTCTTTATAAAAAATAAGACAAGATCACCCCATGGTGATGTGCTAAGTCTAATGAAACCTTTCTCTAAAAAATCATGCAATTTCTCCTTCAACTCTAAAAGTTCAATTTGATCCATTGGATAAGGGGGGTTTGAAATTGTCTTAGCATGAAAAACTATGTCAATAGTAAATTCAACTTCTCGAACAAGTATTATTCTAGGAAACTTATCAGGAAAGACATCAGGATACTCATTTACCACTGGCACATCATTAATTTGAACGGTTCCGTTGTTTTCAACAATATGTGCAAGGTAACATTCGTTTCCATCTTTTATACATTTCTCATCCTCTTGATATGTTATCAATAGTAAGGGTTCATTCTTGTACAGAAAATGAAAGTCTTTCTGAAAAGAAACTTACTTAGCTCTACATTCAATCCTAGCATGCTAAATAGAGATCTAATCAATACCCAGGATAACATCAAACTCTACTAGAGGTAAAATAATAAGGATTTCAAGTAGGATCTTTCCACGGATAAAGATAGTAAGATTCTAATAAATTATTTTTTTCTCAACATTTCCCCCGGGTGTTTTTACCAAAATTTCCGGAGTCATTTCATGAGATGGAAATCCAAATTCACTAGAAAAAATTTCAGAGATGAAGGAATGTGTAGACCCCGAATCAAACAACACATTGGCATAATTTTAATAATAAAACAAAGTACCTGATACCACTTCATTTGATGGCCCAACATATGCTAAAGTCATTTCAAAGGATTTCACCACACCCTTCTTCTTGTAGTATGACTGCTTCCCACCATTTGAGCTCTTTGTCGGACACTCGTTTTCATAATGACCCATCTAATTTCGCTTGAATCATTTCACTAACTATAAATCAAATTTGGTTTGACCATCACCCTGATCATTTCCAGTGCAATCAAGAGCCTTATGTCCCATCTTACCACATCTGTAGCAATTTCCAGAATTCAAAATTCATTCCCCAGTATGCTTTTTACCACATTTAATACAAACTTAAGACATAGTTTTCTTTCCATCAGACCTATTTGAAGGATTATTCCCTTTCTCCTACGACCTCAGTCTCTTCTTCTGTGGGTTTTTATAGAACACTTGATCATTTAAAAACTCCATTTCCACCTTCTCATCACATTGAAAAAGATTTTCATACCTTTTGAACTCACAAGAAGCTAATGATATTTGATATAATGTCTTAAATCCTGAGTAAAAATGATTAATCTTACTATCAAGGTCTTGGATAAAATTTGGAGCATACCTTTCCAATCGAGTGAATTTTTTTCATAAGGAGCCACTAAGTCTTCCTCTTACCCCAATTACAAGAATTGTTTTTCTATCCTAAGTCGAACAGCCTTAGGAAAATATTTCTCAAGAAACATACCTTTGAGTTCATCCCAGTCAAGAGCATCAATCTCATCAGCATCCCTAATATTTTAAACCATCGACCACCACTGATCTTCTTCACCCTCCAAACAGGTATCAATAATACTAACCTTTTGATTGTCTGAAGACCCCATGACATCAAAAATCTTATCTAGATCTTTAGTACTACCTTCAGCTAGAAGAAGGACAGATTATCCTCTGAATGATGGGGGATGTTGCCTCGTGAAATTTTCCACCACTGACATGTTCCTCTACGGTTGATCTGGCTAATCTCGTGCATGGATAACACCACCATTTATTTCTTAATTCAACTGTTCCATTACTACAACAAACTGTTCAGTTCCAATTCCGACCACTTGAGGATGCTGATTTGTAAGTAATTTCCTTTTGTATGCCTTCCTAGAACTTCTTCCTTCTTTCCACTATGGAAAACCATTCTGAACAAAAATTTCTATGATGAAGCAACATTGTTTTCTTTAAAATCTATATCATTTCAATTTGACCAAAAAAATATTTATGGACAATAATTTAATAGAATTATAACTCCAAAAGTTATCAAAACCGACTACTGATACTATCTATAAGGTCCCAGCATTAAACATTACTTAATCTTGAGTTATTATAAGAATACACATTTAGTATCTTTTTAGATTTAGAGTTTTAGAGAATTAGATCATAAATCATGAATTACATTCCACATTTAAACAAGTATGTTACATAAAAGACAATATTCATTTTTCCCATCAATGGAAACATATTTAAAATAAACATGGATTCTTTCTTGACACATCCTCGACAATATCACTACATCATATACTTTTCCCTTGACTTGTGAAAAACATTTCAAAAACATGGGATGAGTATAAAAAGCTCATTAAGGGATATAAAAATACGTATTGAAAACAATCGTCCATGTATACATAAGAATAAATGAAATCATACATTACTCATAAAACATAATAACTTTAATATACCTCATGAAATCATAAGACTCATGAATAACTCATAGAAATCATAAGACATAAAGGTAACTTGAGGCATTCATAACATTCTTACGTTGGGAGTAACCTCATGGTTGAATTTGGAATACCCATCACAGTATATTACCTAAATATCTTCAAAGAAAACATAGAGTTTAACCCCATTGTTTTACCCAATGCATTGGAGGGCTATCTTGGCCTCACCCGCCCTTAGTTTATCACGGAACCACCTGACTTCAAAAATAATGTCCAAGAACCATAATCGTATCACATAAAACATGCATAAAGTAAACATACCATTTCCAAATTTCAATCACAAGATTTCAATAAAACACATTGATATAATAAAAACATTATCAATACCATTTTCAATATGAAAATAAAATAAAATTAAAACACGATATTTATTTTTCATTTAAAATTTTTTAATGGCTTGTAGAGGAAGCTGAAACACAAATAATTACCATAGCGGAAGAAAAGTCGTTGCCTCTGCTTACGTAAGAAAAATCTTTACATTTTTCATTTAGTAAAACGCTTCTTATAAAAATATTCCCTTTGAATAAAAGTAAAATTCCAAGGGGTTTATATGCCATATAAAACAAAGTTTTGTATAAAACAAAATATTCCTCAATGAAAGGAGATTGAGACAATGTCCCTTACCTCGTGTCTGACTTGACTCGATCATTCATTAATCTCCTGAATAATAAACTAGAGTTAATTTATACTTTTTTAAGAACCTTTTTCAAGTTCATTATTCCATTTAAGTCACTTACTACCATGTTATAAACATTATGTAATCAGTTACGTTAATAACAGTCATTTTGTCGATCTTTGTTACATGAGTCAGAGATAACCTTCTTATAATTACAAGTTGTTCGTGGGGTAAAATATCCATTATATCTAGTATTATATTCATGATTTATATATAATATATATCATATATATTCAGTATATACATGAATTTATAATATTACAAAACATTTAGAGGTAAGAGATGAAATGCACCATTAATGGAGACGGTAAGCCATACGTACGCATGAACGCTACTTTCATTTCTTTTTTTGTATTTAATGCAATGAAATAAAAATTAAATAAAGGTATATTATTATTACAGTATGATATCATATGTAATAATATTAACTACATCATTTATATGTCCCATATATGGCATTAACGAATCAAATCACTTTGAGAGGGCGGTAGTCCACACTTTCAAAAATGAAATTATCGCGTTAACCGATAATGGAAACCATAACGGTATGCCTTAAATGAAAAATATAGAAGCATAAGAAGAACATAAACATAATATATATCATATATAAATATTGTGACTTCTTAATGTCCACCATGAGAGTGGTTAAAAGAATATTTAACAATCTTATTTTCGTGAGGTAGTAATTCACCACTCATAGAAACATTATGTTCTATAACCATTAAACAGAAGTGTGTGTAAGTGTAAATGAAATCATTCTCATAAAAAAATCCTAGTATATTTAATATACTAGTTTTTTTTAGAAAATATAGTAATAAAAATAGTTTAGTGGGTTTGAAAAGTAAAATAAAACAAAAGAACATAAGAGAAGACATTACCTTTAAATTGGGTAACTCCCTTTGGATTGAACCAAAAGGGTTTCTTGAAGAGATTTCTGCATAAGTTAAGGATTCTAGGATTAATAAAGGGATTTGGAGAGATAAAATGAGCAAATTTTGGCCAAGCCAATGGCTAGAGAGGTGTGGATAAGGGGTGTAGAGGTGGGGCCTTTTATAATTGGGAGGAGGGGCACTCTTGGAAAGTCTTGAAATGTTATTTTATTTAAATATTCATTTCGGATTTTAAAGGTCCCACAATGAATATTACAAGGATAAGGTTATAATAGTTCTAAATTCAACCATACAATAGTTTTTTGATGAGTTTATGTCTTAGATTGTACATCATCTTTTAATTTTATTTAAATCGTTCATTAATGAGGTTATCACAACATCATCATTGTGTCACAAATAAATATTTTTAATTAATGTCTAAACTTTCTAAAAAAATACCATGATGTCGGAAATATTCTTAGCTTTCTAATTACTATTTATAGTTTTGGAGATCAATTATTTAGACAAATTAAATTTTTTTTACTTAGGTGTTACATAATTTTGTTATATTTTCCTTTGTTTAAAAATAAAAAGATAAAATGTCAATATCATACAAAAGTTATTCCATGGGGTGACAAAGTTGGAAAAAGCATACCATGTTCGTCCATGACACAACCAGTAGTATTATGACATATGTTGGGGTCATTTTATATTATTATGATATTATTATATTACCCTTAACTACCTGATTACTAATTAATCCCGATAATTAAATATAATTATCGTCATTACTATTCATAATTTCCAAAAACAAGAGTCTTAATTACATAATTTGGACTATATAATTCCAAATATGGAATCCATTTTACCAAATTAAAAACACATAAATTTCCGTAATTAATTTAAAAATAATCTCGTTGTCCAAACAAATAGCGGGTTTTTAGAAACAATATCTATCCAAAGATCGACACATGTTAATGCCCAATTACAAAGTAAAATTAATTAAAAAGACCAATATTGGATTAAATGGTAGAAATATATTCTAATTACACTTGAGAACCAATTAAAAATACAAGCTATCCATATAATTAAATTAGATGAAAAAGCAGTTTTGTAGTAAAATGTAGTATTTTTGACTATTCATTAAAAAAATGAACATTGTCATAAAAATAGAAAAAATTCATCCAAAGTAAATTTCAATGTCCCAATACTAAATAATAAGTTTATTTTGAAAAATGGAACCTATATAATTGAAAAATCTTTTATTTAAAAAAAAAATCCATCAAAAGGTGGTAAATGTTTCTTTTATTTTTTTTTAGAGAATTATATGCTTAAGATTGTTTTTATTCTCATTTTAAGCCTCTAAAACACTATCTAATTCATAAATAGACATAGATATGAAAATATATAATTCGTTACCTACATGGGATGTTATAATGTGGTAGAACATTTTAGTGGTTCCAGGGTGAAAAACACATTAGGAATTATTGAAATCTCCCATCATTGACATCATTTTCCCAAATAGTTCTACATTACTATTCTGATAACACAAAACACCCACATTGTAGAATGATCGTTGGGAATATGTCTCCACATCAAAAGTAGATTCTCAAATGGGTTGGATTTTTTTTTCTTCACACATATTCAATGACTATCCATTTCATTAAGGTATTGCAAATGTCAAAGTAGAAATAATGTAGGTACTCCAACCAATGCATCTGGGGGAGATTAAAATATTTTTAAGAGAACATATTACTCAAGATCATGCAGTTTGAATACATAGTAAATCATTATCCATAAGGGTAATGTCACTAATAGATAAACATATTCATTATAGTTATTTTTTCAAGGCCATGGGTAATATAGGTCTTCCCATATGGATTAATATAAAGAGACACATAGGCAACAACTTGTATCCCATTCATAAGAACAAAGAACAATATAGAACCTGAAACATCGAAGAACAAGATATAGCTTTTCCCAGATTTTGGAAGTGTTAACACTAGCGTAGTAGTCAAAATATGTTTCATCTTAATAAAAGAACTCTGAAAATTATCATTCTAGGAAAACTTCACCCGCAACTGATTTAGATTTGTCATTAGAGAATCCAATTTCGATAAGTCCTTCACAAACCAATGATAATATCTGGCTAAGGCCATGAAGATTTAATCTAAAAGACATTACGTGGTTGATCCCAAGTCATAACCACCTTTGAAAAATTTGGATAAAATTCTATACCCTATTCAGAAAGAAAATATCCCTATAATTTACCATCCCAAATCCAAAAATCACACTTTGATATCATGACACTGAGTTGATGATTTCTCAATAGAACCATAAATATTCCTTAATTATTTATAGTATTCTCCTCAAACTATTAGTAAATGGTCATATCATCCAAAAATACTACCAAAAGGTTATCCAGATACTCATGGAAAATCATATTCATTTGAGAAATGAAAACTAAAGGAAAATTTGTCATATCAAAGGGCACAACAATGTTCTCATAATGGTTTTAACATCCATGAATTGCTATTTTCGAAATTTAGGATTCTTTTATCTTAAACTGATGGTAATTAGATTAAAGGTCAATCATTGAATGTACTTAACCCTATTCAATCAATCAGACTAATAAAAAATCCATAGAAATCGATAATTTTTAATTACAGTAAGATGATTGAGCTTTTTAAGGTAAACACATAAGAAAAGGGAACCATCAAATTTCATCACAAAGTGAACTGACACAGACTAGGGTGATACACTCACACGCATAAAGTCTTTCCCAAGAATATCATCTAATATGGACTTTAGATCACTAATTTTAACTTGATCCATTTTGAAATAGGTAATTGAGACTGACTGAGTTCGATGCATTAATTCATTAGAAAACACAACATCCCTTGCTGGTGGAAACCAGATAAGTTATAAAGAAAAAAATTAGAAACATTGAACAGAATTGGAGGGAGATCAATTCTCAATGATTCCCACTCCAAATCAAAAGATAACACAAATATCACTTTCCCTAACTGTAGATAAAAAAGATTGTCACTGCTCATCCTTGGGTCAAATTCTCTTTGAAATAAAAGAGACACACCATTGGGTGCAGAAAGGTAGAACCATCGAAGAAACAAATCATTATGAAATTATTAGCAGTGAGATAATACATCACAAACATGACGTCAAGAGTATTCATGTAGAGGTCCGGAAAACTCCAAGATATCTTGATATATGATATAGAGAAGACACATGTATGACTATAGAGACCCCACTCCATCTTTGTACTATGGGGTGTGGTAATATCAATTTCAGAAGATAAAATCTCTACATGAATATTAAGTATATTAACACTACACATTGATATAAATGATTGATATGTATTATTATGAAATAGAGTAGTCACTAATTATGAAGCTACAAAAATGTTACCTCTAATAGTTTATAGACTTGTGTCTACTTCTTCTAGAGACTCTTCCACTATTTGATGTAGCTTCATTACAGAAGCCTGAGGTAGGAACCCTTTTATACATGAAGCATCTGATTTCACCATAGTTTTAGTATGAGATGACAATATTATCCCTCTACATGGATTAGAGAAATTATGTAAGAATCTATATAAGTGTTATGAATGTATGCATGAGCTGTATTAGGTCATCAATTAATTCCATGGGAATCATCACATATTTTCTTTCCTTTGAAGGTACTGAAACTGCCATTGGGAGAAAAAGGAACTCCCATCAACCTTGACTTTCCTGCAAGGTCCATCTCAACCATCATCACCCTATCTAATAAATCTTCATAAGTAGGATGGTTTATCTAGAAAAGCCAATAATGTATATCTAATTGATGTAAAAAATAAATCCATCAATACTTCATCCTCTAATCATATACTATATCAGGTTTTAATTACATGTGATCAACAGGGCGATTTGAATACTCAGCTAGAGTTCTATAGGTCGTCTCATAACTGGAAAACTACACGACCTTGGCCAACACCATTGAATCTGGATAGAACTTGTTTCTATAAATAATCATAATGTATTTCCCATATAAGACCTCATTTTTCTTCTCCATCGCCATCAAGTACCACTATCACCTTCTCAGTCATTCCATCATGAAGGTGGAATATTTTAAATTGATTTTGTAGGGGATCTCAATGAACTCAAGTTAATGTTATATCATTCCAAATCATTAATACGCTTGTTGTTTGTTAGTAGATCCTTTTAAAATTTGTGGTGTATAGTGAAGAAACACTTTAAAATTATTTCATATAATATCCCCCATATGATCCAAAACTCGACTCTGAACTGGAAGTGGATGTGGTTTCTATCACAGGGCTTGGACATTGTGCATAATTACCTCAATTACATTAGATTCCACTGGAGGATTTGATCACTGTGGTTCAGAAAAAATATCCTCCTGGTTCTAATATTCACTTCTTCTCAGAGGCATGATGCTAAAAAATATCAATATAATACAAGGAAGAACTCATACTAACACTCAAACCGAGAAATAAGGGAAATTATTTCCAAAATATTGAACTGTTTGATATGGAATTTACATCATCGAAATCAAAATAGGGAAAATGAAAGAACTAGTCTAAAATATTTCCTTCCCTAAGAAACTCTGGTGACTTATGATTCATTGTGGTGATATATGACTATGAACCCAAACACAACTATCTCTTATGTACATACATGATTTCAACATCATAATGACTTTAAGTCAAAATTTTAACAGCCACCCTTTGATGCCACATTTTCAAAAACCAGCATGGTTACCCAGGTAACCTGATAAATGAGCATCCCTAACATATCCCAAATTCCATTCCCAATTTCCATGGGTTGATGACTAGCACATGGTACCATAAAACATGCATGTGGTAATAAATTTGAAACAATATAGTATAAATAGAAAAAATGTAGTGTGAATAACAAAATAATCTAAACTATGAGAAATGTACCAGAATTCAACATGTCATTAATGAAAAAAGTACTGAAAACCATGTACCAAAATAGAGGGAAAATAGAACATGTCCTTTAGTACATCACTCACCATGTTCATTGTTCAACCTCCAGTTCCACCTCCAAGTGATCCTTTCCCATTGCTCAAACCAGGATGTAGATAATCTATAAACACCATATGGAACAAGTTGGGAGTGTTTTAAAAATACCAGTATCGTCTCTCCCAGGATTCTAAAATAGTTTCCAACAAAATATTATCCAATGAAATTATTTAAATTTTAAAAGGAAACATGATTGTAATTCTAATGTTTATTTAAACGAATGGTTCTATAAAATTCTAATTATGGAAAGTACTCTATGAATATGATTTCAAAATGATGGAATATTTCTAAAAAAATGTTCCAATTCTTTTTAAAATAGTTTATATAAATTAATAAGGAAGATAAAATAGCTTTATAACATTGTCATATATTTATGTCTCAAATATAAATAATAACCATGAAACATGGTCATCTATTAAATATTTACTATAGTATTTCTAGAAAAAGGATTCCACACTCTCTATGTGATCTCAAAAATATGGTTATAAATATGTACCCCTAACACTAACTAGAGGTGACTAGTCACCCTCCAATCAGGGATGTGAACCACTACATGTATGTTTTAGAACATTGTATTAGTGTAGAGTGAGTCCAAATAACTCACCAGCTACCTAACTCTTGCTTGGAATATTACAAAATCAATTATGAATAAATTATTTTTGGACTAGTTAAAATACAATTAAATCCCATTATTCCATTTCAAGATGTCAATTTTTATTTAAAACCAAAATGGGTTTTAATAAAAAAACATTCCTCTTTTTTAAGGTAAAACCATTTTTTTCAATCAAAACATATTAAGCCATTTTCTCAGGTTAAAAATACATTCAAACCCAATTCCATCAATTATGAAATTTCTTTTAACAATTATATTAAACAATTAAATGTAAAACATTTCCATCAATTATACAATTTAAATTAAAAAAATTAAATCAACCCATTTTCAATAACACTCTCCAATCCAATGGAAATAGGGGTTTTCCAAATTTCAATTCCAAAACCATTTCCAATCATCCAAATCACTATAATTGTGTTTTATCAATTCAGTTAAACTAATTTTTGAGTAAACCGGTTTAAATAAATAGTTGAAATAAATCATGAAATGTATGGTTAATTGATTATTCTAATTGGGATTGAACTAAAAACCTTTTACAGAAGTCAAACACTCACAACAACACCCATTAATACAAACGAAAGCATAAAGGAAATCGAATATCAACCTACAAAGGGGATCCAACTTAATGAAGTCAATATCAATAAACATCAAGATGATCCATTGAAATCCCATTGGAGGAAAAAGAGATGAATATGAATAATGAAGGATAAAACTAATCCAAGAACCACACCTCAATTGAAATGATGATTGAACATCAAAAGAAAGAAAACAAAGTATTTTGAGAGCTTCAGTATCACATTGGGATTTATTTGGTTATAGGGAGTTAAAAATAGAGTGGAGGAAATAAAATTTATCATCTATGCTTCTTGTAAAAAAACACCGTTGGGGAATTTCATAATGTGTAACAGAATTTAACGTTGTGAAATATTTAATATATAGAATCATTTAAAAATGAATTACCACGAATAAAGAAATAATCCATTAAATAACTCAAAAAACCTAAAGGTTAGTGATGATACATAACCATGAAAACATTAATCCCTTCATGACTCTCCTCTATAAATCCATACATGTCACATAGCATAGTTACGTGGTCTGTAACCCTCTTACAGCATGTCATATTAGTTATGGTATGTTAAATTATTTTTAATGGGAAATACATTATTTATTCAATTTAAAAGTCTTAAAATTTTGTAGTATCATAAATAATGGTTCATATACTGTATATAAACTAATAATAACATTAATAAATTATAATTATAATTCATTTTTATTTACTCTCAAACTAGTATTTTATTAATTTATTGGATATTCATTATTCTAATCAAAATAATAAGATTTAATAATAAAGGGAAGGTAACGATATGATCCTATCAGTCGCATTACCATTTAAACCCTATGTATACTCTACCATTCTCATAACAAGATAATGAATATATCACTTTCAAAGGGTCTTCCCTTCTATTGATAATGTTTTTTATATTGAAAAAATTTTCCTTTCATATATTCCTAATTGTATGAGTGATATCCATGGGTGAATTAAGGATATAGAGTTTTTCTATTTGTTTTTATTATTATTTACTATTTATATAACTGTAATCTTTTTAGCAATTGTCATATATATTATTACATGTTATGAAATGTTCATTGAAATAATATATTCATTCTATGTTCACATAAAAAAATAGTTATTGTAAAATAGTATTTCTTTTATATATATAATAATGTAATTCCCACACTATCACATTTCCCACCCTTATGAAATTTCAACATTAAATTTTCTATCTAGCTTAATATAAATTGGGATATTTATTTTTCATTACTATAATAGAATCCTAGAAATATTTTTTTAACATGTGATTTACCACATGAATTTCCTGATTTGGGTATTTTTATTCCTCAATACTAATTCCTATCCATCAAGAATCTTGATAAATTATTATTTATATAACATGAAATATTCGACTTCTACATAATTGTTTTGGAATATATTTTGGGTATGGAATATATATTTTTATTCATTATATGTGGAATACTTGATTGATGATAGAAAGATTTTTTATACTGTTAAACAATGAAAAAATACTCCAACAAAATCCAAAATATAAAATGGTGAATGAATCATGGAATCAGATTTCCATTCACTCCAAATATAATGAATCCATTCCAAGGTCATATTTTTAGAAATACATTAACCCAAGCATGAAATTGTGATATCATCTTACTATTTCTTGTATAAAACATTTTTCAACTATGAGGATACAAGATATGTTTTTTGATCACATGTAAATTATCAAAATTATTTATCAAAATGATTCAAACAAATATTTTTCCTTATCTAATATATTTTAATATTTGGTTGTTATACATGTATTACCAAATAAAGCATTATAATGATCCATTTTAATACATGAGTGAGAACTAATTTTATAAGAAAATTAAATTAGTAGAATATTATGGTTTCAAATCCCATGAAAATAATGTTATATAGACCATTACATTTCATCCAATTTTTAAAAAGTATTTAAAACTACAAATAGTTTTTCTAGGATAGGTTTTCAAAAGTAATACATCAGTATTCATATAATTATGAATAATCCTCTAGTACATAGATATTCATTTTCTACCCTTGTCTAAACTAATTAATTTTGGTTCTTCATAAAGCATAGCCACTTCATGAATTTACAAATGTGAAATACATTTAAGGGATAATTACGCTTGTATAACGATTATATAAAAAATCATTCTTAATCTATTAATAACAATCCAAATAGAATTATTTCCCATTGATATATTAGGAATCCATGGAATAATGTCATATGATATATTTTCATGTCTTCATTTAGGTATGAGTACAGGTTGAAGAACTCCTTTAGAAAGACATCTCCTAATATTAAATTCCTAACGTACCAACCATCCTATAGTATAACCATAAATATATTTTTTCATGTTATCCCACTATTAATCATCCCACAAATCCTTATAGAATTTAGTTCATCCCTGATGAATAGAGCTTACATTGTTTTCAGCTTCATCCCCCATCTATTTTACTAACATTATAATAAATGAGATATATAGTCATATACTAAACCATATCCCACCCTTTTGTTCAACATTTAATAAGTAAAACATTCCATTTTTCTTATCTTTTATCTTGTTCAGTGTTAAATCATCGTATCTTTGTGTTTTCATGATATTATCAAGTAATGATTGTTGTAAAATAATTTGGTATAATATTGAGGAAGTTCCTTAAAAAATAAAATCCATACATTTATTTACTATTTCCTTAAACAATGTATACCCATTGATGATCATTATAACAGAAAATTTGGGTTCCTTAATACAAAAATTTATCAAATTTTTTTTTCTTTTCTAGGGTGATTATGAATAGATCAATCAAACTCACAATTTACCTTGTATCATGTTAAAAACATTTCATGTTATTATCTAATTCATTTGATTTTGGTAATTGTATATATCACTATTCCCCCTGTAATGATAATTTCTATCTTTCTTTTATAAATGTATAACTATAGCTAATTCAAAATCCTGAGTACCACAATTCTCTTTGTGAGGATTAAACTATCAAGATGCATATGAAATATCCTTTTTATTTTATATGAGTAAAAATCTAATTCATTTTAATGTTATAATAACTAAAAATTAATCATTAATCATTTTTATTGGATAAATTATTCATAGGTGCACTATAAAAAATCTTTTCATGATTTTGGATACATTTTTTACAATCTATTTTCCAGATAAAATTCATTATATTTGGAGTTATATTGGTTATTTTATTGAAATATCATGAGAATAATTTCAGAAAAATTATAATATGTTTATAAGCTAAGGAAACAATGAATATTAGTCACTATTTTGGGATGAATTGACTCATATATGACCACTATATTTGTTGGATCATTTTAGATTACTTCCAATGTCTCAATGTGTCTCAAAAAGGTTCGAATTGTAATAAGAACTCATGTTTTTTAAATTCCCAAAAGGGTAATTCTTCCAATGTGCATTCTACATGTCACTTAGATAATCCCATGATCCACATTAATATTGTAATATAATTTAATATCACTAATAAAGAATAAAAAATTTCATATGATTAAACATATACTATAAAAATATTATTCAGAAGGTAGTCTTTGAAATATCATATTTTTTACCCCTAATCGACGATACATTGACCAGTGGTTAATCATGGAGGTAAATTAGTCCCCACAAATATCAGGATACAAACCATAAATAAATAAAATATTTTACATATATAACATTACGATTCTATTGAGTTCACTATCATCAATAAATAACCACGCTGACCCATAGGTTTTTCCTTAAAAAGATAATGTGCAGTCTATATGAAGAAACAATTGGTTGAATAACCACCCAAAATAAGTGGTAGTTGTGTTTTTTAGTTCCATTAAACTCAAATATTCTATTATATATAGGGTATTTGATATTTTATTATATCCAAGTATGATTATAGTTGATAAATATACCTTTATATTTTGTGTATTTCTTATAAATTCTTCTACAAATACATTAATGTTTTCTTAAACAATGAGTATGTGTTATATAATTATTCACTCAATTTCATAACTTTATTTATAAATTAATTTGTTAAATAATTAAATATAAGGTGGTTCTTGAAAAAATTATGTAACGGATATCTATCATTTTATATTAATAATATGTTGAAACATCAAGACAATAGAAATTTACTTGATTTTATATTTGATTGTAACATTATACATTGAAAAAAATCAATTCATATTAGTTTATGTAATTCCACAAATAGAAGGACCAACATATATTCAAATATATTATAGTTAGAAAATAAAATATTTGAGTCTTAGTATATAAATTATTCATGAGTATTTCATATATGACTTTTACCTGAAAATCTATCACTAGTAGTTCAGGGATTAATTTTCAGTAATTTTCAAACATCAATTATAAAATTATTTTTTAGTATTTTAAAAAATGAATTTAATTACAATAATATATTGTATGATGTTTGACCCTAATAAAAATAATTTATATAATCTACATTATTAATTATTATTATGAAATGGTGATATTACACACATGACCTCTACTAGGGTCAATGTCGAATTCGGTCAATCGTCTTTTAATTGTGATTTTTGAAGAAAAATTTTCTTTCTCCATACATATAATTCCTTGTAAATTAGGTTGTACTTACATATCCTTCCCTATAAAATTATAATTATGATGTTTCCGATTTATATACCAATGATAGTTTCAATAAATATGTATTTCTCTTCCATACAAGCATCAATTTCCACTTCTACTTAAATAATTCCTAAAATTATTCTTCCCACACATGTTTCACATGATTGGTCGTTGTTTCATCTCTTCTATTACATAGTATATATTATTTAAAAAATTCGTCACCAACAACCACTTTTTATCATTCAGTCCATGAGACTATTATATTCCTCCTAAAACCATTTCCACATTGAGATAACACCACAATATATCCTCATAACTTCTAAAGTCTTGGATTTTATGACCATTCCGTAGATGTTGCCATATTCCACCAAGGAATTTATTGATCTTCCCATATGAATTAATGATAATTATTGTATTATATAATGAAATATGTTCATATCTCATCTCATAACCCCACAAAAATTATTCTCCTATTGTTTTCATTCAAGGATTTTTCATTCCAATTTCATTTAAAGGATCTGAGGAAAATACATTTTCATAATTATATTTTTTCAACTCCTTCCAATCCATCATTTCTATCTCATTAATTGTTTTTGTGTTCATGATTATTTTCCACCACAAATTAACTTCAAAAACTAAGCGATATACATCCAATGTTACCTTATATTACTCAAGAAATATATTATAAAACATATATTATATAGTATTAATCCATTAATATAAAATAAGTGGACTGGATGCTGCACAAAAATTATGTGGTCATTTATATATAAAGGATTCAAATTTATATTGTTCATTACTTGGTTATGCTAGATGCTCCACATGGTTTAATTTGTTATTCATAAACTAAATTAACTAATTTATCATCATCATGATGTTTTTAACTTTATATTCCATCATATTAGTATGTTTATCATTGAATTTTTCATCACATCTATTATTTACAGAAGCCCTATTCATTTATTCCATATTTTATTATATGAAATCCAATGATAGAAATATTTTATAGGTAGAAATATTATTATAATAATTATAAATAAATAATCCAATTTTTTAATAATAATCTTATATAGTATTACGATTCAACAATTAAAAATTTCATTATCTATATATCTGAAATAATTTTTTTTTAAATGAATGTGGTCATGAAACAAATATCTACAAGGAGTTTCTAGGTAATTATGCAATATTAGGACTACTCATCCTGCACTGAGTAAAAATTGAGTGTATAGTCATCTATACATTTTCAATGAGATTACCTTTATCTGTATATATACCATAATTTTAACCATATTATGTTTTCTGGAAAAGGATATAATTTATAGGAAATAAAACACTAAATATTGTAAAATTATTTAAGAGGTTTTCCTATAATTACACTTGTCTCTATGAGTCTTACAGATGTTTTCTGGTTCTATGTTTCATAAAATAAGTAATACTTATTCTAATACTAATTACTATTACCTATCAGTTTAATACATTATTATTAACATAAGAGCTTACAAAAATACTACCTTGAATAATTGTATTGATATTTTGTGGTATAGTGTATTGGAAACTAAGTACATTATTCATGAAAGAAATATTGAAACAATAAACATACAATTTTCATAATAATACTGAAGGACTCTTATATTAGTCCATCCGTGGTCATATCACTGAAAACAATTTCCTTGGAACATACATTAATATAAAATATTGAGAATAAATCGTAGTAAGGGATTAACAATGGAAATAGAGAAGGAGTAATCATAACCAATAAAACACAAGGAATATTATTAGATCATAACTACAAATAAAATATTCATAACATGTCAATTTTAATACAATATAAAAATGATTCATTCATAATCATATAACTAATGATTAACACTAGGGATCAAAAATCATATTTCAATAGTTTTTAACCAAGGTATTAAAAAATCATATATGAATATTTATTATTTACCCAATGCATTCTATTGCTTTCAAGGTGGAAACATCATATGACTTAATTTATGTGATACACATAAATCATAATAATGCATTTCATCAATAACATGTTGTGAATAAAAAATTATTTTCATATAAAAACATTGGGTACATAAGGGTTAAATTAATTGAAATTATCATAATTTCAAACCTATGATAAGGGAATGTGGATTTCCTAAATAGAAATTTCTAATCTAGGAAGAGTAATTACCAACATTTTAATACCCTTGATTAAAAATATGGATGTTTATTGAAAAAAATAGAGGCACAGAATATCAATTAATTATTTCTTCATCATAAGAGGTAAATATAGTTGTTTATAAGATGAATTAAATGAGAGAAAATTATAGTATCTGAAGTGCACTGTGTTGCATTTGTTGTCAATGAGGCATGAAGTTGTCTTGGAATGAATGGAAGTCAAGGAACGTCACGATGTGATTGACAAAGGTTGTGATGGTGTTGGTGATGAATGGAGAATGGCCATGGTACTAAGATGCGTGTCACTTAGGAGATTCACTAAGTGGCATAGGAGATGTGGTTGAAACATTCTCTAGTAAAATCAGACGATTGTAGAGCTGTTCTTAAAGTTCCAAGAACTTGTATCCTGATGATACAATGTCACAACAGTGATTGAAGACCATGCATTGTATTAACAATGCATGAAGAGCTGAAGTGAACCATCCATAAGTTCCAAGTGGATGAAGTGGTTTTAATAAAGAAGTCCATGCACTATCACTTAGTGCATGTGAATTTGAAGAAGATCCAACTTGATCTCTTATGGGATCATAGAAGCATGTTGAAGAATTATTTGATTCAGGAGCTTTGGTTGAAGATGAAGAACCTTCGGGAATTCCATTCCAAAGTGATGAATAAATTTTGAAGAGAATTGGAGGAATTCTAATGAAGAAGAAGAAATGAAGAAGAGTAAGAATGGCTTGGAAGAAGTGGCATTTGGCATTGGAAACCTAGTTACTTTGTTTTTATACAAAGTCCCTAAGTCTATACTCTAGAAAAAAATTAGCCACCAAGGGCCAGCCTTAAGGGTTCAACCCAAGGCACATGTGGGAATAGGTCACCACGCCCAAGGGGATCCCATGGGGCCAGCCCGAGAGGCCGCGGCCGTGTGTAAGCCGGGGCCACGCAGGGGATCAGGTCCTGCGCAGCATGGGCGCCAGAGCGCGCGCCCGAAGGAACATAGTGGGCGCCAGTGGCGCGCCCGCAGGGAGCAGAGTGGGCGCAGAGCGCGCCCGTAGGGAGAACTCGGCGCGGGGCGGCACCGAGAGGGGAGAAGTTCAATTGCTGAGCTGATGGAAGCGCGAGGGTGATAAACCGCAGCAAAACCGCGCCCCGTTTCGATGTGGGACGCGGAAAAATTCCCGGGAGCGCATCCTGGATGCACGATTGATCGCGCGCCAGATCCGAGACGCACATCTGATCCGCGGCGAGATGATCTGATCCAGGCCGTCTGAGATCAATTGAATCGCCGATCCAATGGCTGCGAGACCGCCTTCAACCCCGAGCTCGTCCGAATTCTCCCGCGAGCTGCCAACGAACCAGCCGCCATCCGAGCATGGTTTTTGAGTTCCCGGCCACCATTTCCGAAGCCGAAGGCTCCATTGAGTTCGTCTCGACGTACTGAACACAATCATGCAATAAAATATGCATGCACACGTTGAATGGAGCATTTCAAGTTCGGCCGAGGCAAACAACGTTGCCGAGGCCTCGGTGTATTCGTGCTTTGCATGGATTGTTTTTAAACGAAGGTATGCATGCATTTGCATGCGCATGCACGTAGAGGAATGAAAAATAAATGAACCCGCGTGGAAACAGAGAGAAGAAAAGAAGATTTCAAAGAAATCTTGAAGATCCGAAATCTTCGGGAGATCAAAGATTTATCGCACGCGGATGATCCGAGACGTCTCTGCCTATAAAAAGAGAGCCTGATCCCTCTTAGAAGTTTGCTGATCCTTTGAATATTTGAAGTCCCGTGAGATCCTTTTGTGCCTCGCGAAGTTTTGAAGCCACCGCGCAAATAACACTTGCGCGACTGAAGTTCCAGAGCCACCCGAGGCTCTGAAGGAGGTCCCTGCTCGCGTACTCGCGCGGAAGAAGGAGCCCTCACTGCCCACAATCTTACGCGGCAGGAGGAGCCTGCGCCGTCCTTGTGGCATGTGAACCTTGCGCGCCCAAGACTCCTTGCACCCACTGACACTTGCGCGGCTTCCTTGCACCCAAGGAGTTCGGGCTGTGTGTGCAAAAACAGAAGAAGGCAGTGTGTGTGTGCCAAGTGGAAAAGAGAACCCGAGGCCATACCTTGTGGTTGTGCCAAATTGAAGAACACACCTTGTGTGTGCAAGAAGAGAAGGAAGGCCGAGCCTTTGTGCTTGTGTTCCAAGAAGACAAGAACACCTACGGGCAGTGGCTTGTTCAAAGAGGGAGAACCCGAGGCCTTTAGTGCCTTGTGTATGCACACATTGAAGAACAAATTAAAAGAACAAATTGTGTGTGCAAATTTAAGAAGTGGCTGAACCTAGGTGTGTGCACTAAGAAGTGTGTATACACATAGAAGAAGAAAAGGGAGGACATCCACACAAAGAAGAACACACATTTATGTGTGTAGAAAAATTGCATAATGTGTGTGAAGTTTGAGAAGTAGGTGTGTGCTGAAAAGAATTACACCCTCTGAGGGTTTACTGCACCAAGAAGAGAAGAAGGGGAGTGCATGCATGCATGCATGCACGTGCACACGTGAACAAAGATAAATCAGTGGTGTGCATTTGAGTTGTCCAAGACCAGGAGTTCTTGAAGAGTTTTGAGAAGCCATGCAATCAGTGCATGAGGATGCAGAGATACCATGCACTCAGTGCATGAAGTTGATGTGAAGTCAGAATGAAGCCAGACTGAAGTTAGAGATATCAGTTGTCTGAGTTTTTCAGTGATTGAGAAGATCATGATCAACAGAAGTGATCAGAAGCTTTGAGCAAGACCAACAGACCTTATCAGAGGCTGTTGAAGATTCTTGAAGAGAGAAGTCAGGTCATCCTGAGAAGAAGGAGATAAAGCCTGAGCAAGACGAGAAGACATGTTCACCACAAGTGATCAGAAGGGGAGAAAGGCCAGCAGCCTTTATCCCAGGCTGCTGAAGATACATGAAGAATCTTAAAGTGAAGAAGAGCTACTCGTGCGAATCGAGGAGCCAAGAGAAGACCATGTGGGACTCAGGGTGAAGAAGTCTTCAGTGAGATTCTGGAGCAGGCCAGTGGGACTCTGGTAACACTGTGTGAAGTAGTATAAAGACCCTCCTGTGGGACTCAGGAGAGATACGGTGGGAAGCTGTATCGACCATTGTAATTCTAACAAGTTATAATGGGAAAATTCATGCTGGGAGAGCATGGCAAGGATGTAGGCCTTTGGTGCCAAACCTTGTAAATCCTTGTGTCCTGTTCCTTTTCATTACTGCATTATCCGGGAAAGGTTGAGAGACATAAGAAGAGTGGATCGAGGCCTTAACAAGCCATAGAGGTTTAATTGATTAAGAATCGATTAGTAAAAAGTTTTAAAGGATCACTGATTCACCCCCTCCCCCTCTCAATGATTCACACTGATCTGGGCACTTCAATTGGTATCAGAGCGAGGTTACCTCTAAAAGATCCAAGGGAGTCTTTATGAAGTGCAGATTTGAGGAAACGAGCGACCAGCCTCAAATGGAGATATCTGCCAAGACTCAGAAAAATAGAAAGAAGAAACAGGCCAAGAAGATAAAGAATGCCTCTCCTAGCTGTGATGAAGTTGAAACAATGAATGATCTTCAGAGTTCACTCAAATATCTTCAGAAGACAGTTCCCATGGAAGTGGCAAAGTGTATAGCTACAGGCATCCATGATCTTCATGAAGAAAAATCACAGTTAGAAGAAGAAGCCAATGAAATGGAAGATCAATTGGCAAAAAGGGTTGGCATAACCAACACTCTCAGAAAGCTGGTAAAGGCTAAAGATGAAACCGTTTCTCTTTGCAATGAAAGATGTGAAGATACTGCTGAAGAATTGCAAAGAAGCCTTTCTGAGAAAGATTTCTTTAAAATAATGGTCAAAGATGTTTTCCATGCACTGGAAAAGAGGCACAAAGTTTCAATGAATGTCAGAGATGCTCAACTTGAAGAAAAAGTCAAATTGGTGAAGGAGCTGGACAATTCATTGCATGAAATAAAGAAGGTGCATGATGACCAAATGGAACAGCTGAAACAGAATTGGGAAGGTAGGTTAAAATTGGTTGAGGATGAGAAGAACTCCCTCAACATGAAATGCTTTGAACTGGAGGTGATATTGAAAAATCTGCAATCACCCAAAGTTGAAGCCTCCCAGTCAGCTGAAAGAAGAAATGTTGCTACTCAAGTGAGCTTTGAGAAGGATGATTCTAAAAGAAAGTCATCCTCTAATGAAAGGTAAACATCTTCTAAAAAGAAGGTACCATCCATACCATCTTGTACTCATGCTTCTAAAAGTGTTTCCACAAAAAGTGCAGGATGGAAGAATAATTCCAAACAAATATGGATGAAGACAGTAAAGAAGCAGAGCTCTCCTGAAACAGCACAACAGGTAAAGAAAAGTACCCTACAATCAGAAGGACTGAAGAGGTCAAGATTCGTGGGACAATGCTGGTGTTGTAACAAGTATGGGCATTGTGCAAAGGATTGTTGGTACAATCCACTGAATGCCAAAGCACAGAGGAAGCCCATGCCAAGGGGGAGAAATCCAGAAGAAAAGAAGCAACATCCACAGGTCAGAGACATCTGTTTACTGCAAATATATTTGCATTACTTGACAACATCTGGGATGGTTACAAAAGTGGTCAAAGAGTTGATACATATCAATCTCTGAATGTATCCCAAGCTGGAATGAAGAGAAGATCACTGAACCTGGATAAGAGAGATTCCTTGGGAAGCAAGCAGAAGAAAGTGGAAGATGCTCCCAAGAAGAGTTTGAAGAATGAAGAGAAGTCCTTGGAATTGAAATCCAAGAAGGGTGATGCATCCAGAAGGACCACCAAGAAAACATGCTTCTACTGTGGAAAGAAAGGACACATCATGGACCTTTGTAAAGAAGCCATGAAACTAAATAGAATCAGACTGAACTCCAAAAGACAATCAATCCAGAAGAAGAAGGGATTGATTGAAAATAAGTTGCCTAAGAGATGTAGCTTAGCAGCATCCAGAGAACCATGTGGAACTTCCAAAACTGAGGCCACTCTTCCAAATGATTTACTTGTCATATGGCCACATCAGTTGCAACTTTCCAGAGAACTACAAAGAGTTGAAGATGAAGCTCTGGAAATTGCTAAAGCAAAAGGGAAGAAGATGGTTTCACATGAAGATGTTTTGAGAACCACACCAGCACAATCATCAATGAAGATCAAATGTGCAAGTGTGAAGACTGGTGAAAATGGGACATCTCGGTTGAGAGAATCTTCTCAACCATGTTGTTCACATTGATGAACCAAGGAGGTTCCATCTTATTCCCTTATACTCTTGGTATATACATGTGCTAACATTGCAGGGAATTGAAGATGATGATCATTCTCATCTGGAGGATGGTTTGGACAGAACGGAGTGCACCCCTTGAGGGGGAGATAATCTGAAGAAGATGATGTTCTGAGATTAATATCATCTTAAGAAAATGGATGAAAGGGGGAGCTTTATCTTTTCACTGAACTTTCTAATGAGTTTTGTGGAGTATGTGCAGGATTTAGCAATTCATTGAATATCTGAACCCCTTAGCATGATCTCACATGTTTACAGTGAATGTGGATAGAATTGAGTTCCTTGGTTACATCACTCTTGTTTTCTACACCGAGTTAGCCCAAGTAGACTTAGAGTTGATTTACTAAAGGTTCTTTGCTAAAGAAGAACATGTGGCATCATCCCTCTCTTAGTGATTTTCAAGAAGATGCTATTTAAAGGGAGGAAGATATTTTTGAAAGTGAACCACACCACACCTTTGCATTTGATTTCCAATAAGGGGGAGAAAATATTGGCACACATATTGACCCATTCATACCCATTCATATGTGCTGAAGTGGTGTATTGACAACAAATACAAAGGGGGATATTGAAGTGCACTGTGTTGCATTTGTTGTCAATGAGGCATGAAGTTGTCTTGGAATGAATGGAAGTCAAGGAATGTCACGATGTGAATGACAAAGGTTGTGATGGTGTTGGTGATGAATGGAGAATGGCCATGGTACTAAGATGCGTGTCACTTAGGAGATTCACTAAGTGGAATAGGAAATGTGGTTGAAACATTCTCTAGTAAAATCAGACGATTGTAGAGCTGTTCTTAAAGTTCCAAGAACTTGTATCCTGATGATACAATGTCACAACAGTGATTGAAGACCATGCATTGTATTAACAATGCATGAGGAGCTGAAGTGATCCATCCATAAGTTCCAAGTGGATGAAGTGGTTTTAATAAAGAAGTCCATGCACTATCACTTAGTGCATGTGAATTTGAAGAAGATCCAACTTGATCTCTTATTGGATCATAGAAGCATGTTGAAGAATTATTTGATTCAGGAGCTTCGGTTGAAGATGAAGAACCTTCGGGAATTCCATTCCAAAGTGATGAATAAATGTTGAAGAGAATTTGAGGAATTCTAATGAAGTAGAAGAAATGAAGAAGAGGAAGAATGGCTTGGAAGAAGTGGCATTTGGCATTGGAAACCTAGTTACTTTGTTTTTATACAAAGTCCCTAAGTCTCTACTCTAGCAAAAAATTAGCCACCAAGGGCCAGCCTTAAGGGTTCAACCCAAGGCACATGTGGGACTAGGTCACCACGCCCAGGGGGATCCCATGGGGCCAGCCCGAGAGGCCGCGGCCGTGTGTAAGCCGGGGCCACGTAGGGGATCAGGTCCTGCGCAGCATGGGTGCCAGAGCGCGCGCCCGAAGGAACATAGTGGGCGCCAGTGGCGTGCCCGCAGGGAGCAGAGTGGGCGCAGAGCGCGCCCGCAGGGAGAACTCGGCGCGGGGCGGCACCGAGAGGGGAGAAGTTCAATTGCTGAGCTGATGGCAGCGCGAGGGTGATAAACCGCAGCAAAACCGCGCCCCGTTTCGATGTGGGACGCGGAAAAATTCCCGGGAGCGCATCCTGGCCACACGATTGATCGCGCGCCAGATCCGAGCCGCACATCTGATCCGCGGCGAGATGATCTGATCCAGGCCGTCCGAGATCAATTGAATCGCCGATCCAACGGCTGCGAGACCGCCTTCAACCCCGAGCTCGTCCGAAGTCTCCCGCGAGCTGCCGACGAACCAGGCGCCATCCGAGCATGGTTTTTGAGTTCCCGGCCACCATTTCCAAAGCCGAATTCTATATTGAGTTCGTCTCGACGTACTGAACACAATCATGCAATAAAATATGCATGCACACGTTGAATGGAGAATTTCGAGTTCGGCCGAGGCAAACAACGTTGCCGAGGCCTCGGTGTATTCGTGCTTTGCGTGGATTGTTTTTAAACGAAGGTATGCATGCATTTTCTTGCGCATGCACGTAGAGGAATGAAAAATAAATGAACCCGTGTGGAAACAGAGAGAAGAAAAGAAGATTTCAAAGAAATCATGAAGATCCGAAATCTTCGGGAGATCAAAGATTTATCGCACGCGGATGATCCGAGACGTCTCTGCCTATAAAAAGAGAGCCCGATCCCTCTTAGAAGATTGCTGATCCTTTGAATATTTGAAGTCCCGTGAGAGCCTTTTGTGCCTCGCAAAGTTTTGAAGCCACCGCGCAAATAACACTTGTGCTGCTGAAGTTCCAGAGCCACCCGAGGCTCTGAAGGAGGTCCCTGCTCGCGTACTCGCGCGGCAGAAGGATCCCTCACTGCCCGAAAACTTGCGCGGCAGGAGGAGCCTGCGCCGTCCTTGTGGCATGTGAACATTGCGCGCCCAAGACTCCTTGCACCCACTGACACTTGCGTGGCTTCCTTGCACCAAAGGAGTTCGGGCTGTGTGTGAAAAAACAGAAGATGGCAGTGTGTGTGTGCCAAGTGGAAAAGGGAACCCGAGGCCATACCTTGTGGTTGTGACAAATTGAAGAACACACCTTGTGTGTGCAAGAAGAGAAGGAAGGTCGAGCCTTTGTGCTTGTGTGCCAAGAAGACAAGAACACCTACGGGCAGTGGCTTGTTCAAAGAGGGAGAACCTGAGGCCTTTAGTGCCTTGTGTATGCGCACTTTAAAGAACAAATTAAAAGAACAAATTGTGTGTGCAAATTTAAGAAGTGGCCGAACCTAGGTGTGTGCACTAAGAAGTGTGTATACACTTAGAAGAAGAAAAGGGAGGACATCCACACAAAGAAGAACACACATTTATGTGTGTAGACAAATTGCATAAAGTGTGTGAAGTTTGAGAAGTAGGTGTGTGCTGAAAAGAATTACACCCTCTGAGGGTTTACTGCACCAAGAAGAGAAGAAGGGGAGTGCATGCATGCATGCATGCACGTGCACACGCGAACAAAGATAAATCAGTGGTGTGCATTTGATTTTTCCAAGACCGGGAGTTCTTGAAGAGTTTTGAGAAGCCATGAAATCAGTGCATGAGGATGCGGAGATACCATGCACTCAGTGCATGAAGTTGATGTGAAGTCAGACTGAAGCCAGACTGAAGTTAGAGATATCAGTTGTCTGAGTTTTTCAGTGATTGAGAAGATCCTGATCAACAGAAGTGATCAGAAGCTTTGAGCAAGACCAACAGACCTTATCAGAGGCTGTTGAAGATTCTTGAAGAGAGAATTCAGGTCATCCTGAGAAGAAGGAGATAAAGCCTGAGCAAGACGAGAAGACCTGTTCACTACAAGTGATCAGAAGAAGAGCAAGGCCAGCAGCCTTTATCCCAGGCTGCTGAAGATACTTGAAGAATCTTAAAGTGAAGAAGAGCTACTTGTGCGACTCGAGGAGCCAAGAGAAGACCCTGTGGGACTCAGGGAGAAGAAGTCTTTAGTGGGATTCTGGAGCAGGCCAGTGGGACTCTGGTAAAACTGTTTGAAGCAGTATAAAGACCCTCCTGTGGGACTCAGGAGAGATACGGTGGGAAGTTGTATCAACCATTGTAATTCTAACAAGTTATAATGGGAAAATCCATGCTGGGAGAGCATGGAAAGGATGTAGGCCTTTGGTGCCGAACCTTGTAAATCCTTGTGTCCTGTGCCTTTTCATTACTGCATTATCCGGGAAAGGTTGAGAGACATAAGAAGAGTGGATCGAGGCCTTAACAAGCCATAGAGGTTTAATTGATTAAGAATCAATTAGTAAAAAGTTTTAAAGGATCATTGATTCACCCCCTCCCCCTCTTAGTGATTCACACTGATCTGGGCACTTCAGTATCCCATTTATATAATATTATTAGGACAATAATGTAATTATCATAAATTGATGATAACATAATTATATTAAAAATAGATCACTAACTACAAATAATGTAGTTTGATACATAGGGAGATAATGATAATATAAAAACTTAAGTACCTTTTTTTAAACATAAAAGAGTAATTCTGTTGGAGTTTGGGAGCTTCATTAATTTGGAAACGCGTATAATTTGATGTCAATGATGCGATAATATATTTTTTGTGGGTTTGTATGAATTTATGATTACTATTGAATTGTTATGGATTCTTCTAAATGGAGTTTTAATTTATTCTTTGAAAATTATCCTTGAAAAAATTTGATGATTTATGATGATCTTCATAAATTTCTAAGAAAGGATCAAAAATAGAAATTCACAGTGCTGAAAATAATGGAATTCAAAAGAATTGTTTTGTTAATGATGATAATAATAACATAATTATACATGAAAATGTTTTCATGCATGAAGAAGTGACTAAATGTTAGCCATGAAAAATATACATACAAATTGAATAATGATGTCATTGGAGGAGATAAGGGGAATTGAGAATGTTTTGTCTACTAAATTTAATTTATAGGGCTTTGAAGTTCAAATATATGATAATTAGATTGTTTATAAATATTTAATTGGACATATATAAAATATAAGGGCCAAACTAGCACCCAGCAATGTCCATATCAACCATGGTCTAATGTTGGATATAGAGGTCAAATATGACCAAGGGAAACATCCTTGAAAAGCCCACAAGAAGAATGGGAAATGTATAATATTGTATGCGTCCTATTTATAAAGTCTACATATGTGGATAGGCACAAGGATCATGAACAAAATTTTCCATTATGTAAATAATTGAGGTGTGGATGTGAGGTGTGCGTGAAGGGTGTGACCAGTGATGATCCTTGGTAGCCAGCTCAAATAATTTAGTAGTAGGGATTGAATGATATACCTCATCCCAGACTAGATGATAAATTATATGGTACTATACATGCATGGTTATAGTTCTCACATAATTAAAATGATGGATATAACATGATCTATCTGATAATTCTTTTCTTACACATTTAATGATTTCACATTTTAAAATTCATCATCCAGTGAAGTCCGATGGTTTTTCCAACCATTTTATAAAACAAAACACTATTTATTAACTCAGACCATTATTGAGGATCAGTCTAGAGGGATAATGGATTCCAGATCAAACCAAATTAATTAATTCAATCCAATTACATTCCTTCACAGGAAGAGATTTTGGAATGAATTATGTCTGACAAAAAAATGAATTTGTTAACGACATTTGTGTAATCGATAATTTTGAGATTTATAAAAAGTGTGAAATAAA
Organism: Viscum album; assembly: GCA_963277665.1. Classification (NCBI taxonomy): domain Eukaryota; kingdom Viridiplantae; phylum Streptophyta; class Magnoliopsida; order Santalales; family Viscaceae; genus Viscum; species Viscum album. The sequence goes on along the minus strand of OY728138.1, from coordinate 919,115,078 downwards.
TGATCATCATCATAAGAACATGGGGATATCACTACTTTGGATATATGAAAATCCCTCATGATTATCTGTATATTCATTTTTATTAAACCTGAATGACTCAGTTATTCCATGACACAACATACTTATCAAGATTTCTACATAGCATAAAACTTGAAGTATAGAAAATGTGTGTTAGTGTTATCTTTTAAATAAAAACTAAATCATGATTCCCATGAGATTATACAACATATATTGAGAAAGATCTTGTTTTCTTATGAAATGAAAAACATTACTGGAGAACCATTTTTTTGAATAGTAGTGATTACATGTACCCTCTATATGCATAAAGAAGAGGAGGTGGCTGTGAGATCTCCACTTGTGCATATGATAGTTGAGGATCCTCACAAAGGATGTGGTTCCGTAAAGAAATAATATAATCATGATACAATTATGTTTTATTCTTTTTCAAAATAAAATGAGATGCTTCAGTTGTCACTTCCAAAAATTATTTGATCAAAGAAGACCCTCTGAATTGTTATTTTAAGGATACATATTGGCAAAGAATGTTAATTTAATGAATGAGTAGTGTGAATAGGGATGCACATGATACAGTGAGTACCTACATAGTTGTATATAAAAAATTTATGTTATTAAGAGTTGTTGTGATTCTCTTTTTCGTGACTAAGAAACATTCAGGTATTGTATAAGAGGAGGTAAATTCATGTATGTATGCATTCATGGATGCAAAATATTTTATGAATATGTGCATGATCTCATGAATTTAAAATTACATGAAACAAAATATAGAAGGAATTGTAGTGATTTTCCTTAAATATTCATCTGTTAAATAATCATAGTATAGAAACATTGAATATTATTTTGAGAATGAAATTTATTTTATCAGTATCTAAATTTAAAAAGTGGTATTGAAATTGAACAAGGATTATTTGCACAATATTTCAACTGGATAAAAATACTAAGACCTATTAACAGGAGTTTGTGAAGAACATTGTAGAACTGGAGTGATGTTAGTTTAAACCTAAATAATTTTTTTGGTGATAACTATATAGTATTGAGTTTTTATAAAAAAACATACCATGATTCTATTATAATTTTATACGGGGAGATTGTGTAGAACAATCATTAGTGAATATAAATTATGAAAGTTTATCTATCAGGAATTATGGGAGATTTTCGTAACATGAAATCACATAATTTATTACTTTTTTAGAATCTATGTCTCATATTATCTATAACACAACATTTCTATATTCACCCACTTTGGGGGAAGCCTTGTAAGAATACCCATGTTTGTTTTCAGTGATTTTGTTATATGATAATGAGACTATAAATAATTAGAGACTGAGATCTTAACCAATAAAAAAGGATTATTTAAAAATAATAAATTGTATAAATTGTATCATTTATTTTCATATCCCCTTCTTAGTTACATATTTGAATATTGTTACTATTAGTGGTATCAAATCATGTTATTTCCTCTATAATAATCCAAAATTTATTGACATACTAATAATTTAGAGTTTCAAATAATTCAATAATAGAGGAGATACATTATTTTATAGAAAGAACAATTTTTTAGGTAATTACCTAATTCTTACATATTTTCTTATAAAAGGAGATGATGTTAGTGATGGTGTAAATGTTTTTTATATAATCAAAAATATTTTCTATCATGAATCATGATAATAAGGTAAATATTTATGTCATTAGTAAATCTATGACTTGTAATTTTTTCCACCTTCTTCTGATAGTGTAAAATTAATTTCTGGGGCTAAAATCAACAATGCGTATGTGTAGTAAACGTGACAATATGTATGAAGGTAATGGAAAGATCAAATAAGTCCAATATCAAACGCGGAGAGATCTGTTTACAGATATTGGAATATATGATGATGGCATTGTTGATGACTACATTACCAATGGTTTTTTGATAGAATGTCATATCAAGGGTTTTGTAAATACTTTTGTTGATTCATTCAAATTCAATAAATTGATTCATAACATTCATCATAGATTATATACAAATAGTTATACCATATAATATTTTTAAGACTCATATCTTGATGAGGTTCATAATACACTTCTCAATTATGAGTTGAAAAAATCACATGTCTTCAAAATTAAATCTAGGTAGTTAATGGATTTTAAAGGAAACAAATATCAAGCTAGAGGAAATAAAGAATGAACAATTATCAAATTCTAATTTGGATAAGGTATGTGATACATATTACAGAAGATTCAAGTCAGTTATTGAAAAAAAAAATCTAATGCTGAAAAGGAATATTTGAAGGTTTACATTTATTAAAGTGATTTAGTTATGGTATAATTTCAAAATTTTCATTTAACTATCTAAAGAATGATTATAATGATTCCAAGAGTGATGATGATGAAGAATAATACATTAAAAATTATCTTCAAAAGATAGAAAATGGTGATAGTGGAAATTAAAAGAAATTCACATTGAAGTACAAGAAAAATATAATGAGTAGTAGTGTTGATGAAATATTTTTAGAATGGAATGTTTCAAAATAATAATATTTTATTTCAAATATTAAACAATTCATAGTATATGTTAAGGTACATATTGATTTTTCAAGTATTGGTGAGAATTATTACAAGACATTATATAAATATATTTTGAGATATAAACATGTAACATATATTTATAAAAAACTACACATATGAAAAAAATCAAAATGGTGGATGAAGACAAAATAATGAAAAACATGAAGGGGAATGATCTTATTGATGGAATGAAAGAATCCATGAAAAAATACAATACTAGGTGAAAATTTTATTTATCATAATGAATAATATGATACTAAATAATAATAATGCAATGAGACATAGTCTAGGTGAATTAATGATTAAAAAATAATAATAATGTGTTATGATTTTGATAATGTTTTGGTTGTCCATAATGAATTATAAAAATATACTATTAACACCAATACAAAAAAGTTTGTATAGGTTATTTCTAATTTTAAAAGAGATACTAAATATATTTTGCATATTAGTTTGTGTCCTAACAAAATAAATTTGAGTAATATGGACTAATGTTGATTGTGAGGACATAATAAGTATGGGAAAATAATATTCTCCATTATTGAGATAAATAATGTTATAATTTTATCTAGAAACTAATTATTTTATCACCAAAATGATTTATAAGTGTTTGGAAGTAGAAATATTTTATATTACTTCTAGTGTTGTGGTGAATTTCGGAAGAAAGGCCAAAACTTCTAGTACAATATATCACTTACTTAGTTTTGGAATATATCAATGGGTATAAATTAAATAATGAAAAGTTGAATCTCTATGATATGAACGAATAATTTTAGAATGTTTTGAGATATCAAAAAGCCAATCTACTCAGAATAATTTTGATTTTATAAAATAAATATATAAAACATATGACCAACAAGGACATTAAGATAAATCATACATTAAAACCCCTCCAATATAAGAAATATATGCTTCTAATGGAAAGAAATGTCAGTGAATGGGGATGATATCTTGATATTTTATTCAATTCAATTATTATTTGACGGGGATTTTTGAGAATATTGAGAGTGTAAAGGATGAACATCTAGTTGTTGGGACACATCATTTGAATCTATATAAATGATTAAATGAAGTAGATAAATTAGATAAATTCTAATGAAAGAATATGGTTTTAGAAAATGAGGTTGAAGTTGAAAATAAATTATCCACTGATTGAGACATAGAGATCTAGAATACTAAGGTGTAAAAATTCAATTATCATAATGAATATGAATGTTGAAAATTTTAATTTCAAATTAACTAGACTGAAAACAAATAAGAGAGTCCAAACAATTCATCTTGTGCTCTAATTTGAAGAATAGAATGGCCTAGTGTTAGAGTAACCACTTAGTCTTATTGTTATTTACAATAAACATTGAAGCCACTAATTATTTTTTTTATGTTATAAATTTTGAACTATCAATGTAATGAATTAAACGATATATTTGAGGATGTCAACGCAGGAAAACCTGAATAGAGTATTATTCATGGAGATTAAAAACAAACCTGAAATGTAAAATAGTACCATGTCTCTTATGTGGTAGAAAACATGAAAAAGAATCTAAAACCCTTTGAGAATATTTAAAACGTAATGTCATGGTACTAAAATACCACTTTTATCCCTTATAATTAAATCTATTATCTTATCAATTAAGGGGGAGTTCATAGTTAGTGTTAGAATAAGCCAAAGGGGGCTCTTTATATTATCGACATGGTATCTTTTATGTGTTTCTGGAATTATATGTAGGATTTACAATTTCATTAATAAATATGATTATTCATAACACCATTGATGATAATTGAGACATTATAAGATTGATTTCACATAAATGGAATTTTTTGAACCATGTAGACATCATTGGTTGTATCTCTATTTTTTCGAATTGTTAGACCATGTAGTGTTATAGTCGATTAATTAATTTATCTTTTCTAATATAATCATATAAGAACATTCCTCTCCAAAATGTGATGATGGAATTTCCATATAAAAGTGATGATAATATTTTAAGAAGAAAGATGACATCAGAAAAATCCACCACTAAGTCATTTCAATTGATTGTCGATTGGGGAGAAATTTTATTGCACACATATTGGATATTTAAAATGTGAAAAAAATATTGAAATTATATAAAAGGGAGAGATTGTATGTCTATGTGTATCATTTATTGAAAATTATGTGTCAATCTGTGTTTAGTGAGTTAGGATTATGTGGTTACTCCTAGTGAATTGTTATGGATTAATCTAAATGGAATTGGATTCCCCTCATGTAAAATTACACCTGAAAGATGAGATGATTTGTTGATGTTGATCACAATTTTATAAATATGTGACAAAAACAGAAATGAAAAATTCATTCAAAAAATATATACCATTAAAATATTTATTTGAATAAATAAAGGAGGAATTGATTTAAACAAGAGAATATTAACATTCATGAATAAATGATTAACAATTATACGTGATAAAAAGCTATATTTTTCAATATAAATACATTTGAGAAGAGATAGGGATTTAAAAGGGTTTTTTCATTGAAATATAATTGAGGAATATTTTCAATTTATTAATAGAAAACTTATACTAGCTCTATTTAATGAATGCGACTTATATTATAACAAAGTTCTACCCGACTATCCTGAAAGGGATTTTTAAACCTTGGGATCATGTGGGATTGAGAATATTACCATTCCCAAGGGAACTATCCAAGGAATTCCCATTGAATTGAAAGACCTATATAAGAAATTAGAGGCCTATGTATAAGGAAAAAAGGATAAAATGTGTGCATGGGTAACACCCATTGGGTGCCTTTGACTATATAGGTGAGGTGAGTCCATGAAGAATTTGTGAAGGGTGTGACTGATACTGATCCCATATATCATGTTTGAATGGTGTAGAGGTAGGGATTGAACAATATACCAAATCCCAAACCATAGGATAAACCAATGTGAGACTATGAACATATAGTTTCTATTCATGCAAATAAAATCAATGGTATAATGTCGTCCATCTAATCATGCTATTGAGATCCATTTGATGCTTTCTGACCATCTAATTCCTCCAACAATGATGTCATAAGGTTTCTACTCAATTTTGATTTTCCAAAATACCATTAATCAATTCCATATATAATTAATCATAATGCCAGAGGGATGAGGTATTCATGGTCAATACAAATTGATGAATTCAATATATCCTATTGTATTCATGTGAAGAGACTATATAGTGATCCATGTGTGAATACAAATGATGATGTATAATACATTTGTGTGTTTAGTGAGTTTTATAATTCAATATAACTAGAATAATGAAACCATATCTTATTCAAAGAAGGATATCACAACAAGGATGATACGTGAAGGTTCCAGTTTTTTTGGTCTATACATTTTAAGTAATCATGAATGAATCTTGAATATCAGGACATGAAAATATTTTATAGGTATTCTACAATTAATATATCTCCGAGTAAAGAGGTGTGTCCTAGTGGTATTTTTCCTAAAAATACTAATGCATGAAGACAATTATTTTATGTTACCAATATTGAGAATGCTTTTGATTTTTGTAGAAAAATAGAGCACCATGATGTGCCCATTTTAGAAATATAAGTGATTATGTGTACCCTTTATTATTATAAGAAGTGGAGTTGTGTATAAGAACATAGCTTGTGTATATCACTCTCGATGTTCTTCATGTATAACTTTATTACAAAATATAATCAAGGTAGAATGACACCATCATAAATAGTCCTTCAATTTTGCACAGAAAATGAGATACCATACTATTCACATGTGATAAGGATTTTATATGATAAGACCCCAAACACTGTTTTGTGAACGAAACCCAAACAAAAAGAATGTGGATTTCTTAAAAGAGTAGTGTGAATAAGCTTTTTCATGTTACTGTGAGTGGCTACACACTTTCACATAGAATACATTGCGTTTAATGTTTATAAGACGAGTCATTATTTTGTTTTTACAATCATGAACCATTCGAGTTGGGATAAGAATAGGGTAGTTCATGTGTTCATGCATATGTAGACACATAAGAATTTTAGAATATATGCATGATCTTACTCATGTAAATATGTTTGAACTCAAATATCAAATGAAATATGGTGAGTTATATAAAATATGAAATGGTAATTAAAAAATTATGATAAATCATTGATAATATTATAAGAAAGACTTTTATATTTTGAGATAATGAATTAACTGAGTGGTCTTAAAATATAACAAGACCAATGAGAACACTGTGATATTCAGAAGAAGTAGTTAATGACCTTTTCATAAACGATTTTGAAGATAAATGAAAAACTTTGTAGAATCTAGTATAAAAACTAGATAATTTTAGAAGATAAATCCATGGATGGATGTCTGTATTAATAAAACTAAAGGGATTCCTATTTAATGATCTTGTTCAATGATGGACCACATTAATCACAAGTGAAAATGCATTACTATTTATTGACTATCAGACATTTTTCAGATTGGATTTAATTATAATTACATTCATTATCACTCTTAGAGTACCAGTGTCCAGATTATCAAAAAAACAAAAAGTATTTGGTCAAATACATTAGGGGAAAACATTGTAAAAATAATCATGTTGATTTATAATGAATTATTTTGTTTACATATAAGGGAATTGAGACATTACTAAATGAGGTATTGAGATCCATACAAATTGGAGAGGTAGGTTTTAAATGAATAAATTAGAAAAATTACATCATAGATTATCATATTCTCCTATTAGTGATACATATGAATATGTGATCTACATCGTTAAAGATATTACTAAGAGAGTAAGAGAGGGATAGAAGATATAATTATTTTGGGAGTGAATGAAATTGTGTGTATATATGGTTATATATCATAATGTGTGTATATATGTTTATTATTTTTCAATTATATCAATGTGCATTTTATGTTTTGGAAAATACATTTTCCATGGGTAACCCATCATTGAGGATAATGAATTATGAAAGAAAGAATGATTTTTTTTTGTAATTTTTGAGTCTGATAACTAAAAATATATTTTATATTACTTTTGGAATGGTGGAATATGAATTATATAAAATAATGTTTTAAAAACATAATTTCATATTTTGACATTGAAAATATTATTATAGTCTTGTATGGTCATTGGAATCCATTAAAATGCATTTTATTAATATATTTACTTATTTTTCATTATATATTAGCCTATTTGGATTATTAGAATACGATTAAATTTTAATAAATTAATAAAACATACCAAATAAGAAAAATATATTTATAACATTCTCTAAAAGTAATGTATTTTAAGAAATTTAAAAATTTTCACTCTAACATAGTTGTAATATGAAGATTTCAAACATATTTTTTTATGAAAGTAAATTCTTATTTATGAGGAATAAATTTTTTAAATGAATGTTATTTATATATTATAAAATATTATTTGTTAAATTAAACAAATAATTTTTTTATCTTTAAGGGTTTATGAATTTTTTTTATTAAATACAAATTGGTTCATAAATAGGATATGGATATATAATATCTTACATATAAGATAATTATAACACTTCTATATTTTTTATAACTTTTTTTTTATTTTTTATTCTATATTATTCAAATTCCAACAATTATATTATGGAAACTTTTCATTGTTCATGTAGTGTAAAGGTAATGGTCATATCAAAATAGTCACATTTCCCATTACAACATATATATACCCCACCATTCTGATACCTCAATATAAACCACTTCTCTTACAAATGGTATTCACTCTACTTGATGTTTTCTATTTTATTACTAAGACTTTGTTTTCTTGTTAAATTAATTATCGTAGGAGTGACCTTCATAGGGGGGATTTGGGCCTATGTATATTCCCTTATAATTTTTTATATTCTTTAGTTTTTATTTAAAAGTTATATTTTTTGATATTGTCATCAATTTTATTTCATGGTGTTCTATTTTCTTATGAAATTTAATATTTTCAATATGTGTTAATAAAAAAAATAATAGTAAAATAATTTTTCTGATATTAAAAACAAAATGTAATTTTAATTCTATTATTGAGTTATTTGGAAAGTACATTTACACTAGAGGATTTTCTATATGTTTCATCCATTATTTAAGAGAGGTTATGAAACCTAGGTTCCCTTACAACTCCAATGGTTTATAAAAAGTGAATCAATTTATAATGTGTTCTCCCATAGTGTCAGAAAAATTTAAAACCACACAATTCTTCAAATTTGTACTTCTTTCATTCATTATTACTATGTTTTATTGTACCATGTTTTTTAATTTGGAAAATTATATTGTTAGAAAAATGTCTAGGGTACGAAAACAAAAGAGTTATCGAAGATCATTTTAAAAATTAGGGAGTGATGTGATCCATTTTATATACATTATGTTCGTAATGGTTTCGTATTGTATCAATCATTATGGATACATTGAATTATACATTTGGTTGATAAGAAACTCTGATAGAAGGAGGTGGAATGATTCCAAATAATAGTATCCATACCAAGTTATTCTATATATATGGATAATGTGGATCAATTCTCTACAATGTTTAGTATTAAATCTGTGGTGGAAGAAGAGCCTTGGGGGTTCTCTATGAGTGGATCAATGAAGATTAGAGTAATTTTTGTCGACCTTGGTTGAACAAGATAAGAGTTTGTGAAAGGTTTTGGACACTAGTAACATGTTAATATCCTAGTTCTTTAGAATAACTATGTACTTTTTCTCCTAATTGAATTCATTATGATATTTTTAGTCCATTTACACTTCAAATTTATTGGGAGTTCATTTTTATTATTAGGATAAATTATAATAGGGAATGTTCCTGATTAATAGTTTGAAAAATGGTAAGATTCAAATTTTGTAGAATGTTTTTTTTATAATATTCAAGGATCCAATTTTTTTTAATGGGCTTCATAAAGAAAAAATGTTTTTGATAGAATGGATATAAATGATTTTAATAAAATATATTATTCTATAGAAATTTTCAAGATAGATGGTGTATGAACTAAATAAAATATTTCAAAAATTACAATCTATCTATAGAGTTGTAGGAATGAATTGATATGATTTCTATGTTTTTCATTTAGACATATTTTTTTGTGGATAAATGAGTTGGAAAGAGTATACTGAGTTCAAAATTCCTATTTATGAGGATGTGTTCCCAAGGTTCAAAAAATCATATAGCTAAATAATATGTATCTATTTTTCAACAGAGTGTTCATGTTCATGAATTCATGAATTTTATACTCTAGGGTTTTATACATTAACAAATATGAAATGGAAAATGTGTTTTCAGAAAGAATCATTTGGAATATTTCTCTAAACTATTCCAAATGTTGTGGTTTTATCCAGTTTTAAAGAGGAGGATTAGTAGTATTTAGGGAGGGTGAACTACTCCCCGCAAGAATGATATTATGAGGATTTTTAAGAGTTGTTAATCTTTATTTTTGGTTTTAAATGGGATCATGATGGGGGATTAATGGTTTTAGAATAGTTTGAATTATTTAATTTGATTCCTCTAAGTAGTTGAGAAGTATCATGCTTGATGTTGGGATATATACCCAGATTATTGATTCAATAACACAATCCTATTTAAAACATAGATGTGAGAATGGGGTGAAAAATATAGTTACTTTCAATATTATTTTAACTTTGATTCAGGGAGTTTAGTACATACAGTAAACATAGTATTGAGATGATGTAGAATGAATCATTTGTTTTGGAGGGATCATGATACATGAATCAAAATCATAGCATGTTCTAGTTGTTTTTAAAGGTTTCATTATTATTTTTTATTATCATTGATGATGTAGAATGGGAATGTTCAAATGTTTATTCCTCCTGAAAAGGGTTATATAGTTTTATATCATTTATCTATGAATAACCAAGGTATATTTCAAATATATAGATAAATTAGAGTGTATTGTAGTGTGAATCATTATGATAAAGAGTTAAAAAATAAATTATGATTTAAAATATCATATGGTGGAATAAACTATTATTTTAGGAGACTAAGAAATGATAACCTAGGGATGATGTCTAAAATAAATTTCTTATACATTAAATAAAAAATTCAAAACCATGTTGGGGTTCCATTGAGATATCATATATTTAATATCAATACATTATCATGTCAACTATCTATCCAAAAAGTATGGTACAAGATGATCAATGAATGTATAAAAATAAAAATTATCTTACAGATCAATGTTGTTTCGGTTCAATTTGGACACACAATATCAAGGGACACATTAACTACAAAATGGATATTCTATTTGTTCTCAAACATATAATGTCTCAGTATATGTCAATATTAAGCACACATATTCGACAAGTTAGAGGGGAATGAAAAATTATAAGTCGCATGTATTTGTAAAATGAGGGTGATAATGGATTTATAGATTCTAGTTATATAACAATGACTTATAGAATTTCATAAATGAATCAATATTTACACCATAATAAGGTTTATTCTATAGAACGGTTAGATCCATGATGAGATATAGTGAGAGAAATGGGATATGATTAATATGGTTTCATTTTCAAATAGTAATTCAATAGTGTTATATTATTTTAGTTGGAATTCATTAGTATAATGATAATAAGAATTTTTTAATATTTTTTTTGGTGGAGGCAAGTTTTGAATTTATATTTTAAGCTAGATGTATAAATTTTATTATCTTATAAAACATTTACCAGTATATTTTTTCAATGATGAGGATGAATGTACTGGTTCCATGGACATGGTATATGAAATTGATTATTCATGAATGTTCAACAAATTTTGATATTGGTATGAACTAATTTTCTGGAGTAAATTTCATGTAGATATTCATAAGATTGTTTTTTATAGAACTGATAATAATAGTCTATAATTTTTTGGGTAGAATTATCTCAATGAGACGTGGAATATTTTGGGAGTGGTGGAGATCAATGGGAACACAGAAAAGAAATGAGTAATAAAGGATAATGCTTCATTATAGTTTGAAGGATTTTGTAGAATCCTTGTGATTTTCATTAAAGCCGGACATTAGTAGGCTAAAATGATAAAAATAATTACCTAGTAGGAGATTTTTATGTTTTTTTCTGAGATATTATTTCATTTTATGTTTTTGGAACTACAAATAATTTTCATTAAAAAAATACAAAAACATAAGTTTGATGAAGTTTATTAAAATTCAGATAATATAAATCCTAATTATTTATATCGGTACTAAAGATCCATACACATTCATTGGATGCAACATGATAGTATTTTCATGATGTCAAAAAGCTAAAGAGATGACCATAACCAACATATTATTTTGATGATAATAATTCTTAATTAAAATTATCTTGTATAAGAGCAATCCTAGTGTTTCTAAATATGTTTTAGAATAATATGGAGTGATATGTACAATTAATATAGATTGGATGGATGATTCTAAAATTTTGTGGTAGTGAGGATGAAAGAGGACATATTTTTAGAATCTTCCTCTAATGTGGGAAAAGTAGCTGAGAATATGAAGAATACACTATTTATAGAATAGTTCAGTGGAGGTGTTGGATATTAGTTTCCTTGAATAAATATTGGGTTGACCATGATGTTTAAGAAGTGTTGAAAATATAAAAAGAAAATATCTACTTCGAAACACTTTTACAAATAGAGGGTGTAAGATAAAATAATAAATGATTTAAAGGGGAATATATTCCCATAGGGGAACTTCCCCAAAAAGATATTATAGATGGATCATTATGTTGGATATATTTCAAGTTGTTTCTTTCTTTATATTGATTGGGACATGAAACATAGGTTCCCCGGTAAGATAATTTATTTCTCCATGGTGAAAAAATTTATAGAATGTTATCTTATAGATTATAACTATATTTGAATGAAAATATTCTAATATGGTATTCTTGTTTCAGTCTTTACTTGTGTGATTTTTCAAATACATTAAATTTCCTTAATAAACGATTTTTTATTAAGAGATTCCATGAAACATAACTAATTTGTGGTAGTGATTGAGTGTGATAAAAAAGATGATATATATATATAGTAAAATTAGTGGAGTGTTACTGGGTTTGGTGGTGTCTTAGACTATCCGATGACCATGTCCGATTGTTGAAGGACAAAAGGAAACTCATTAGTATGAGGTTAGGGGCTTCCAAATTACCTGTTCCATGTTGTGTTTTAGGAGTCTGATAGAGGGAATGAATAATTGCTTCAAAAAAACATAAATATTTATTGAAACATGATAATGGTAAATTAAATTAAAATCATTATTCATTAGAGTGGTTATTTAACCTAGTGGTAGATGTATAGAGATGGAGAAGATAACTGATGATTATTTATATATTATATGATTTGTGTGTCATAGATGGATTTCTGGGATGTTAATTTTTGGGTTTCTATAATTATTTCCAATTTGACATCTATTTTCAAGATATGTATATTTGTTTCTATAGTGGATTTTTATAACCTTTTATGTTCGAAAATAATATATCAAACATCGAATTGCAACCATTTTAATTGAGTAATTTTTATTTTTATTAATAATTTTGCTTGTACAGTATATGGAAAAGTCATTTTTGAATTTATAAATTATTTCAATAGGAGGTGGAAAATTATTATAATTAAGAACCACCCCAAGGGAATTTATTATTTTATCAAAAATTATTTACAACCATTAGTGATCTATGGTCACACTTAAGTCGATATAACATTCAAGATGAACTCAAGCGAGGATGATAGGTGGTGGGTTGTGTTATGATGTTAAAAAGAGTATTAATTTTATTCGATTGAAAAATAGGAATTAAAATAGTGTGGAATCCCAATGTTTTTATTTTTAGTACATTTTATCATTATAATAGTTTTAGAATAATAATCATTAATGTTTTTAAAATATATAAATTATAGGTGTTGCATTGTGTCATAATCTATTAAATGTTATATTAAAATGTCAATTATTCAATATAGTGACTATTTTGTTATTTTATCATGGTGTGGGAGAGTGTGCATGAAAATTATAAATTAAAAAACATCAAACCAAAATATTATTTTCAACTGGATAATTTCTCATGTCCCTCTTATTTGGCTTGTAGATTATTTTAATAATAATATTTTATATTCATTTAGATAATTTATTTTACTGAATATGATTCCATTGATTTATTTTATGTGTTTTAAAAAAAGTTTATGTGATGTGTGACAAATTTTTATATAATTATTTTAAATTTTTTTATAATGAAGTTAATATATATTAAAATTTTGAATAATTTTTTTATTTTTGAATGATTATAATAAGGGATTATAGATATACATTATTTATAGTAGAATTTTTTATAAAGGAAATTTTATAATAATTATAACAATAACAATAATATTATTTTTTTATCTTTATTATATATAAATAGTAAAGAGAGGAATTAAATCACATTTTCACCCCAGTTCCACAATTAATGCAGAAGGGGTGATAGGGACCTCTCAATTCATTTACCTTATCTAAATCATCATAAAAAATCTTCTATATAAGTTGTGACTTATTTTCACCTTCTCTATTATTGTTATTCATATGATTCCCCTTTATCCTCCCAATATTGTTTTTCACTTTCTGTTCATGGGATAATTTGGGGTTTCGTATTACTAGGAAAACCCTTTAAATTTAATTTCTTGATTAGGGGTTATAAATCCATTAATGACTCCAATTTATCAATGTTTTCTAAAGGAAATCACAATTAATGAAGTTTTGATTAATGGACACATCCCATGACATTTTATAGTCATTAACTATGCTTATTATGTGGTTAAATTTGATTTAATATATGTAAAATTATTTTAAGAATTATTTTTTGTAGTTTTTTGGATGTGTTTCCATTTTTTAATTGATTTCATAAAACTAAGAAAGATTATTTTATAGAAAAACAAATAAATTATTAGGATGTATTATATTTCATAGATGGAGATATTTAATAATTATACCAATATTTAGAGTAAAATAAAAAATTCATATTTGATAGAATTATTTATTATGATTTATAAATAATTGATGTAGTGATTTCATTAATTTTTTATCTGAGTAAAGGATCAATTATTGAGTAATATTTTATTAATTAATTTTAGCTTCATTTTATTTATTATAGGTTATTATTATATGATGGATTATTATAAGGATGATTTCATATATATACATTTTTATAATTTTTATGACCAATGTTTTTCAATATGTATTGTTATTGTTAACTATTTGAGACCCTATTATTATTTATTATTAGTTTTATTGAGGTAATTGTTGTATTTTGTGATGTTAATCACTATTGAATGTATTAGAAAAATGTAATGTTTCATCAGGGTTTTTTTGAGACAATATAGTTATTTATACACATTATTTAGTTTTTTTATGTTTAAAACATAGTATAGTTAAATGGGAATCAAGATCTTATATAAATGAATTTGGGGATAAGCTCTATAGTTGTTATTTATTATACTATGGCCAATATTATCCTAGTTTAAATTAGTTCACATGATAAATGATTTCTAAATTGATAGATTATTATGTGTAAGTTGAGGTATGTGTCCATAGGGTTATTTCATAGGTCAATATATGCATCTGGTTAGTATGGTATAATATTACCATATATTATCAAGGTAGTTATACCATTTTTTATTTATGTTATGTTGTTAGATAAATTTTAATAAAACATGTGACACATTTTTTTTTATTTCTTCATTTCAGGTCCATAGTTATTTCAATACAAGGTTGTTATAAATGGAAATAGAGGTAATATAATTTTAATTTGATTTCATTACCATAAATATATACGATATAGTATTTTTATCACTTACATTATTTATATTAATGATTTATTGTATTAACAAATAAAATTAATATAATATTGGATGTATCATGGTAATTATTCAATATAATCCATATATGTACACCTTTTCTCACTCATAGATTATACTACCTTATTTTTCCTTTCTGATAGGGACTAAAACATTAAAATTTAAAGAAATTAAAAGTTACACACTAACTTAGGACAACACAAAACATATCCCATGTCACTGCATTACAAGACCTGATGTATATTCTCAATAACCAAGGGAATAATAATATTGTCGATACATCAAAACATACAGCAATGGGAATTATTGCACTTGATAAAATAATAATTAAGAATGGAATTACTTGTTATTTTCTTTGAATAACCAAAACATATGTTATATGATAAAATAAATTATAATAAATATAATTATAATAAAAAATAAATAAAAAAGTAATAAATAAAATAGAACCCATCAATGAAAAAGTAAGAAATAAAATAATTCTGAATGTCCCAATAGAAAATATGATCAAAATTAAAAAAAATAAAATATTTATGATTGAAAAGAAACAACTGTTAGGGAGAATTAGTAGAATTATAAATATAATGAACCAAAAAAACAAAAGATCATTTATAAAAAAATTTAGAAAAAAAATAGATCTACAGGTGTCAAGTGAATATTCTTCACATTCTATCCCCAACATAAATTTACCCAATTCCAAAAACCATATTATATATTAAAGAACAATTAGAAATTAACCTAGGATATATGATACCCATTAGCCTAAATATACTATTAAGTATCCTCTATAAGAGAAAATCATAACTAATAATGTAAATCCACTCCATGAATATTTTAATAAAATTATGAATCTAATCTGAGAATTCTACATAAAATTTATCATGGGACTATAAAATAATTCCTTTCCTCCCAAGGTAATAAATTCACTAATTTTAACATAAATATATTTCAATTAATTTAATTTAAATATGATATTTGGGATAAGGGGAACAATTTAAAATACTACATTATAAATACTCATGTTGTATAAATGATGAAATTTTCCAACGATGTAACAAAAAAAATATAATGAATAATTGAGATTCACTTAACCTTTTAATAAGGAAATAACTTTTCATGAGTATATAATTAAAAATAAAGGAAATTTTTTCTAACTATAACTACCATTCACATTTAAACATAATCATCTTATATAAATAGATGCATGAACTTGAATAGTTTTTTTGTGAATAGAATTCCAACATATTTACCATAAACATTTGGTACAAAAAAGGATAATAAACCCAAACATAGTAATCATTACATAATTGATGTAAGAATATCTTGAAGAAACCCTAAATCAACTATTAGTGGAAAAATAAATTCAAAAAAATCATGGAACATTATAGGATCTATAGAGATAGTTTTTGAAAATTATAAAATATAATCCATATAAATTGAATTTTAATCCATTCAACAACCTAAATAAAATATTTCTTCCACACACATACTAATGAAGATGAAAAATACCCTATATAGAAAAATTTTATTCATTATTTTGATTGTAAGATTTTTATCATAAACAAGTGTTGTACTCATACCTAGATTTCCCAATGAGTTACTTGTGTATTTTCATGAATAGAAATAGATTTGATAAGTAAACAAGTAAAATATAACCTAATATATAAAATTTAATATTCAAAAATACACCATCTCTTATAATACCTCTCGAAGAAGTAGCAATTTTTTCTAATAATAATGATTTAATAACCATATCCCATGTCCATGATAATTCTATAAATTTTCAAATAATATAAAAATCACTTTTAACCTTTATAAATACAATACTAATTGGATCACATCAATGTTTTAAATACACCATGAGGGCATATTTTTATAAAGTTTTACATCGTATTTGAAAAATATATAAAAAAATGTCATAAATATATATTCTAAAAAATTACCCCTAAAATAGAAGGAATTGAAAAATCATAGATTCCATTAAAATATCATCCTATCATATTCATGTATAATAAATAAATTTATATCCCCAAATAATATAAAATTATCCATAAATCATGATTTAAATTAAAAAAAGAAAAAGAAACATTGAATTAAAAACCAAAAATTTAAAAAATTATTTACGTACATTATGGAGAGATAGAGAGCCAAAAATATCTTTTACTATCTATTTTCATTAGAAAAAACTTTCTTTGAATTTTTATAAAAACATGAAATGCTTTTTATTTTATTTGAAATTTACGAAATTGTAAATAAAAAACAATTATACAAAGTTATACTTATGAAAAAACTAAATTTCATTGGAAATATATTATTAGATACACTGACTAAAGCTATAATGGAAATAATTTTTTTATCAAAATTAAGTCAGAAGTGTTTCGAATAACATTAAAATTAATAAAATGTAGAAACATTCCTTATATCAATGAATCCATTGAAACTTGTGTCATACCACAAGAAATAGGTAACAATTTCATTGAGAAGATAATTTGAGTCCCTAAATTAACGAAAAAGAATTTAATAACCAAACAATATCAAACCATATATCACCATTACAATATTAGGAAATGAGAGAAAGAAAAATATGGTAATGGGGAGGGGTTTTGAGGTTTTATTGTGTTCACAATGAAGATTAATCAAAAATGGATAAATAAATTCATTGAGAAACCATATGGGGTTTAACAATGAAATATAGACAATGGATGGTTATTTTAGAGTGATGAATAAGAAATGGATAGACCCTAAAAAGGATTCAATCTAAATTGTGCACATTCATAAATTTATATTAATTAAAAACAGATTTTTTACATATTTTTTCACATTGATTTGTAAACAATGTTCTAATTACACAACTGTTAATACATTAAATTTATATACCTATATGGTTAACTTATATGTTGACACAAAAAAATTCATAATCCATGTGGAATCTACCAGTATTATACCTTATATATGATAAATTCACATTATTACTACTACCCATGAATCTACCATTAACATCTACTAAAATAAAAATCTTATGCATACGACAAAATCATATTATTCATACCAACGATATGTTTGATAAATCAACATGTTAACAACTTAACGTGCACTGAATATGTGCAATAATTGAACAAGAAATATCATGTATATGATAAAATTTCTAGGTGTCCAATAAGAATGTTTGGATTATAAAAAGACCATATGATTGAATTTATTCCCAAAATGATGAAAATTTGAAACTCAAAATTCAAAAAATTAATTAACAAATAATAGTGTATTAGTAGGTAGAAATTTACAATAAAAATGATATCTTGTTGGGAAAATTACCCCACTATAATAATTTTGATCCCTAGAATATCATTGTATATTTTATTGTTCAAGTAATATCTAATTCCATAACCATAAACAACATTATTTAACATCAATATAGAGTTTGAGATAATATTTCATACCTAACTCCATACTGTATGGGTCAGTTTAATGGGATACATAATAGTTTAACAAAAATAATTTGTAACTAATGTATCATTGAATTATGATAAGGTACTGTTTGTTCGAGGAATTAAATACGTCTCCCTGTAGTGTGATATAAATTCCTTTATAATGAATCAATGAATTATAACATGATGTTACCATAATATAATAAAGAGACCAATGGTGTTTCATTACCCTTCTTATTTAGGATTCCACTTATATGCATAATTTCAAAATCAATTAATCACTCTAAAAGGTAATATAAAAAATTAATCATCAAATTTCATAATAGCCTAGTTTCCTTTTAACCAATGAAAGGAAAATTACAAAAAAATTGAGTACATCAATATATTATAGATAATTTCTACAAAAAGATTATTAATTCATTATGGACTTCTTAATAGATAACATCCAAAAATAGGCACCCAATGTTTTACCAAAATTATATTCCCATAAATACTATTACCAATAAACAAAACCAGATTATATAAAAAAATATCATAGATAAAACTATATCTGAAAAGAAATAATATGTTATCATTTACCTCATGGTACTATTACATATATATCATGTTTAGTGGGTTAAAACATTATATCCACTACTGGTGTAGATATTCCCTTACCACATTTATATGATACCTTTTTATAGATCCTTCAGAGAAGTCCTAATCAACAATATATATGATAGGTCATTGGAGCTTCTTCACATGAAAATTTTATATGGATGCACTTATTTCATAGATGAATTTTGATGGGCGTACTTCTATATGATTATGATTTGAGGAAACTATATGGATAGTTAAAAACACCACCCACTTAAGCATATCCACTAATCGTCCTCAAAAAAATATTTGGATTTTCTTCATAAACACAAGGAATTGCAGAAGTATTAATTACCTATGATACATCCTAAAAATCAGCGTTAAACATAATATCATATTTTACTTACACTACATAAGACGTTATCCCAAACGATGAAACATTCAGGTAAATATCCCGATTATAAACTCTTATAAAAAATAAATATTTTATATAATTATCTAATAATAGGTGAGTTTATTATGGTACTAGCTCAAATAGGATATGTCCATATTTGTTAACTGACTGTTCTCTCTTATCGAGGAAATATTATCCCACAAGATTAAATGATTTCATAGCTTCATTGATATACTATTATACAAAAAACTCCTTAATAAACACCCCAAAAAAGGCACTCCTAGTATCGTTTAATTTTAATAATGGACATCTCCACATAAATATCAGACCATTGTTAATAAACATTAAAAATATGATTATAATAAACATTTAAATTTAGAAAAGTTTGAAGATGCTTTCTAAAATCACTATCCTATATCCCACGTCATGGGGAATTTGAAACCCATGGAAGAGTAGAGAAATAAAACTCCAAGACTATAGATTGATTTATCAATGATAAGAAATAATAATAATAAGAATATGAACCATAAATAACGTAAATTGGGAAATTATCTCACGTAGGCTCTGATAAATTTTATTTTTCACTTGTGAATAATCACCGACAACTCCCTCTTGATATTACATAAGCACATGGTGGGGTGCTATATAAACGAGTGTGATGATAATATACAATTAGTATTGGAATAATAATTTTATGGATAAAAAATATAATAAAAACAAATGAATCAATATCAAATCATAAAGAGGATTACATTTACACCCTAATAGTAACAGTCATTTACTTATCAAAATCCAAAGCATATGAAAACCATAAAATTATACTTATAAAATCATCGAACTTAGCTTCTGTTTAGAATTATAATATATAAAAAACTATTTATTCCATATCTAAAATATTTAACAAAATATATTGATAAAAACATAAAGGGAATTCTATTATAAAAACACCAGACCAACTCTAATATATAAAAATAATAAAATCGATATCCGGAACATATTTCTGATGAAAAATCAAATAAAGTCCATGAAACTTTAATAGATAACATATTATAATTATTACAATTTTTCCAATATATCATATTACCCATAAAAGCATAGTACTTATGATCCAAACATCGATTTATGTTCAAAATATAAACAATTTTGGTTAAATTATAATGTTTAACTTTTTAAAAAATAGATACTAAGGATTTAATCACAATATTTAAAATTATAATAGTTATATTAATAAAAATAGTTTATATAAACCAATTAAATTCATCTTAAATATCTAATAATATTTAAAAATAATTATATAGAATACACAAGAATAAAATTTTTAAAAGATTATATAATTTTTCAAAAACCCACAGTGTAGAAAAACAGTTTAGAAACAAAGTGATAATCATGTGAATCCAATAGGATGTTACCCAGAATGAAATTAATTAACAATGATTGTTTTTATAGTATCTTATTTAGAACTGTAAAACCATGGTATTATTTCCATGTTAACCCTCAAATCATATATATTCCAAAATAACTCAAAAATCTAAAATGTAATAAAAAAATATGAATATAATTACGAATTCTTGAAAATAATATGGACTTATGCCCAAATTAGACACAAATACATCCCTAACACTCATAATATTTTAATAATCAACATGAAAATTATTATTTTTAACAATATTTACAACCTATCATTGTGTTCTAATGTTCTAACTTTATAATCCATACTGACTCCGAAAATAACAACCAGGATAAGATTATATTTTATCTTCAATGAATATCAATTAACCCAACATGTGACCTATGCGATTCGATGATAAGACCTGAGGTGAATTCTTGATCTCTATGGGTTGAAAAATATTATTATGAAATATCAAAAGGATTATTGTAATGATTTTTCCAATAAAATAATAATAAAATAAGGGACACGATCCATAATGTTTCACATGACCAAATGATAAGTCTTGGGATTCCAGCAATGATAATAAGAAGGCTATGAATATAATGGAAGTAAAAAAGTAATATAAATTTGAAAATAACTCCTAAATAAATAATTACGATAAACAATACATCAAAATATAAGAACAAAACACTGTTTCAACTTTAATTAATAGAAAACATTGATGATTTAAAAGAAACTAGAGTCAAAATATGATGTTTTATGAAACACCACATAGACCTTGAAATAAACTAAATAATCTCCAAAATAATGCCTAAAATACACCTATCCATGAATAATTATGATCATAAATTCATTACCCCACCAACAAAGTGAAAATACATTCCAAAGACCATCCATCATATCTAATAATATCTCATACTAAACATATAATATATGATAAGTGTGAGAATAAAATGAATTTTTAGTATCATCCACAACCACCATGTTTGATCATTAAAATTAAATATAATACATGATAGTTTGAAATAAAACATTTAATATAGTGTTTTTATTTAAACTACAATAATTTAATATGTAACTATCCATTAAATTTATTATTTTGGATGTATAAAAGGTTTAGATTTTATCATATGAATTATGTAATTATTTTCAGGGAAATTTTTTCATTCAAAATATGACAAATAGGTTTAATTCTTACATTTCACACACAAACTTTATAAAAATAATGGAATTAAAAAATTAATTATATAACAAATCAAATTAAATAAAAAAAGAAAAGTGAAATCTATTTGTGGTTTTGAGAATGGAATTTTTTTATAAAGAATAAGTAAAAAAATAAATGAATACGTGTGAAAATGAAGAAACTATTACCACTTAAACAAAATCATTTTATATTATGGAAAGGAAAACATATCTTCAAATTTTTTGGAAAAATACCATCCTATTGACCATAATAATTTAAGAAAAATTTGTGATAATAATTATTAACGTAACAATCATTAAAACTGTGATATTATAGAATCATAAAGTAACTGTTACTCAACTATAAATGATATAATAAAACCACAAACAACATTGGAATGTCTATGATATCTACAAAATTATTGGAAAATCTAAATTAGAATATATCTTTTTATAATATTATGTGATTAAATATTCTAAAAATATTATTTATCTATATTTTTTTATCTGAAATTAACACCCCATACATAGAGTGTAGTCTTAATTTGGGATAGTATCCATAATGGATTGGTAAAATATAGTGATACATGAACCTATATTTTCTATACATATAATATTTCATCCCCATGACCAAAAATATAGGTGAGTATTCAAAATGTTATATATATATATAATATTTATGAGTTATAACATGAAAACTCAATTGATTTGTTATTAAAGAAGTATCCTATTTTACCCAAAATACCCATTTAATATACATATCTAATAAGTAGGGAAATTCCATAATGATTATGTAATATAAATATAAAATTTATGCAAATAAAAAATATGGGATCATTTAAATGGTGTAAATTTAATAGGAGAATCTATTTTATAAAGTGCCAACCGTGTATTTCAACATGTTTTTGAAAAACCATGTTTTAAAAAATATTTTTGAAAATGAACCTAGGAAAAGGATATTTTAATCTTTATAAAATAAAAATGATTTTCCAAATATTATAAAAGAATATTAAATTATATAAATCTCTTATATATCCTTATATAACCTCAAATATTCAGATGAAATTAGATAAATGATTAGAAAAAAAACCATACACATCCTCGTTTTGAAAATTATTCTTTAAAAAAAGATATACATAAATTAGAATTATATTTGGTGTTAAAAACCATCATTAATAATAAAATTTTATTGAAATGAGACTGTACAGAATTATAAAAATCATTTATCCTTTAAAATAAAGTGGTTTAGAATTTTAGGTAAAATAAACCATGAAAAACACTTTTTGAAAAGGATGTTTCTATGATGACTGTATTTATTTGATAAGGAATCATTTTATATACGTTCTATAACCTTTATGAAATAAAAAAAATTGTTTTATAAAAGTAAATAATGTATGTATTATGATTAAAAAAAAGTCATTGTAAAATTTAACTCATTGGTATTTTTAACAAGGAATCTATACTGGATAACATTCAAAACATAAAACCCCCAACATAAACAAAACAAGGAATGATATTATTTTAAAAATGACCACAATATCCAAGCAATTTATTTTTTGGGTCTTTATCATATTAAAAATTTTATGATATATATATATATATATATCTATTTATGTGTCTGTGTGTCCTACTAACTATAAATTTATTGAAAAATTATTTTTAAATAATCAATCATGTTTTAGTAAAGTAATTTAATTCAGAAAATACTTGTTTTAATCAAAATTGATTTTTATTGATTTTTTTGTAAAATTACTATAATTAATTTAAATAAATTTTACAAAATTTATCTTATGAAATGAATCTATTTTTTTTATTTAGGAATACACAAAATATCTTATAGTGAATTTTATTTTATCTTACAGAAAATATTGATATTTTAGTAAATAATGAAAAATAACTATTTCTATAAAATTGTAAATTGTTTTCAAAAAATTAGGTATTAAAAACATTACATTATGTTTTGAATATTATTTCATGTAATATAAATATTCATTAGTTAAATTTAACCCACTTAATTATTTTTGAATAATCTTTATACTGAATTATTATAATTTTATTTTTGAGTTTAAAATGGATTTTTTTGGAACACTATTTGAAAGTTATTAATGTTACTAAAATTTATTTAATTAAAATTAAAAAAAATGGGGGATGATTTAAAATATTTTTGTAATATTATATATCTATAAATTAGAATTGATATTTATATAATGATTATATATTTTAAAGAGTTGATATAAAATCATCTTATTCCTAAAAATATATTTCTTGAAAGAACCGATTTTTTCATCACTTATTTGGGGTTTATTTTAAATTAAATTAATACATTTTTATCATTTTAATTTGTTTAAAAGGTTAAAATATTTTTATAATCATAATTTACATTATCAAATAAAACTAAATTAATTTATCTCATAATGAATTGTAAAAATTGTAAAAAAAATATTTGGCGTAATTAAGATTAAAATTGTGTTACAGATTGGTTAAACTAAATAGATATGGATATTTTTAAAAATAGAAAATTTTAAAATATAATTGTATGAAAAATTTTTACATATTATACATCCAATTTTATAATATATATTCATTTTGATTTTTTTACAATGACATTATCATTTTGGTTCTTTTCGGAAATTTCCATGTAATTTCCATGTGGGTTACATTGCCCACTAATCAAAGGGTACCCATTATCCTAAATTATTCAAAAATACTAAGACATTTGTTTCGGATAAACACAACATAAATAACTATTGACAACCATATCCATGTTTTAGAGCTTCTTTCATTCCCAAATTACCAAACCATGGGGTTTTAATTAGAGTTTAATAGGGAGTTTCTATAAGTGAATATAAATTTTACTAATCAAATTATATTATTACTTCCTATATTAGCACAATAATTAAAGACATAAATATTACAATATAATACAAAATTATCTACCGTATACAGATATGTTGTTATGTTAATAGAATAACCCAAATCACCCTCTTATTCATTCAAAACGGAAAAAAACTGTCATTTGTGTGACATAGGGAAACTACCATTTGTAATAATGTATATAATTTTATTTCATCACATATATTAGTAATTCATAACCACTGAATTAATGTAAATTTTTTTATTTATGTCATAATTTTACATTGACAATTATTGTATCATATATACCTTATAACCACCCTTCTATTTATTACATGTCAATATGGGATTTATCACACAATATTACACTAAATAAACCTAGGAATATAGATATGTATATTGTATTTTGGAATTTCGTACATGGTGTAACAACATATTGTTGTAAATACATCATCTTTATTGCAATCTTCTTTGGCATGGTCATACTTAAACTGGAATGGGATAACATGGGGACATACAAAAGAAATGGGAGATCTATAAAGCCCAAAAAGTAATAATCATAGAATAAGTTAATAAATTATAGAAAAAATTAATATTTATAGGGAATTTAATGAACATGAATAATAATTCATAATATAGAAAGATAATAATTACTTGATAAATGTGGAAACATTTGAAATACTATATCTCAAATATAGATAAAAAATAACAATTAAGACATTATAATAGAAAAAATTACCATTAAGTAATAAGTTTCACTACCCCTCCCAACATGAAATATTATGATACTAAACACTACCAAATATATTGGAGACCTATATAATTTTGGGCACACCTATCACTTTCATTTCATTTTTATGATTAAGTGTCTCACATAAATCATAGAACCTGGATTCATTAATTATAAATTATTCCAAAATAAAATATTTTGATTTATATAAATGTTTCTCCCAGTTCAATGAAGTATAATTGTATAAAGGGTAATAAACTTTCTAGGAAATGTGATGTTTATTCACAATACAATTATTTTAGCATGATAAAATCATTTTGAAATTTCGATTTCATAATTATGTCACTTTAAAATTCATAAAATGGGTTCATAATTGAGAAAGTATTCTATCATGATTTATATATAAAATGGTAAATAATACGAACATGTAATTACAAGTCCCAGCTATAGGATTTGAAAATTTAGGGAATAAGATAATAATGAAACTTTAATTAAGAGGAGAAATGGAAGAACACTTACTAGTGTGTGTGACACCAAATTCTATGGAGGAGCTTATTGAGAGCTTAGTGGGAACCATTGGGGTACTCAAGATGGGATAGGTAAGAGATATGAAATTATCTATGAATATTTTGTGAATATTAGTGGGATCATGCATGGGTTTATATTGTAAATGAGTGGGGAATTCATTATCATTTCTAAAACATAGGTTTTGGATTCAATATAACAAAATAACACAAACCACAGACCTTACCATGGGTTTTACCCATGTTTTCTACCAAATGGGATTTATTTACATTATTTTATATAAGAAATGTATTAATTAATAAAATAATACACTTTCTTATATAGAAGTGATTCATTATTTAAAAGTAATTATTTTATAACCCTAAAACATATTAACAGTTTTGTAGGATTCATAATGGCTTTATAAAATTCATAATGTAATATTCAAATATTATTTTTGAAAATAGAAAATAATTATTTTGACGTGGAAACATTTCATAGTTTTTTATATCACTTTTTGTTCATTATTTTGTCATAATACACAAATTATAATTATATGGTATAAAATTATTTCCCAAAAAATTTACTGACTCATAAAATCATGAAACAGTTCTGACAAATGGTAATTTTTTCCTATATTTCCTAAAATAATATTAATATTATCTATCTAATTATTTTTAAATTTACTTTTAAAATAAGAATTAATATTTATTGATATTTGATGGTATTTATGAAAATGATATTATTCCAACATTTATAAAAATTACCTTTGACATCATAAAAATTATAAGATCATTTATATTTGATAAAATTAATTTAAGAGATAATTTTTTAATGAAATATTATTTATTTCAAAAATCTAGTGAATCATCAAAATATATTCCATTATTGAATTAGAATATTATTCTAAATTACTATTTGTATTTTGTTGTCTCAAATGAAAAATAATTTATAATGTGGTAATAATAGGATGGGAAAATACTCATTATTAAATGAAAAATAATGTACATACTCATATTGGTTGGTTCTAGATACATATCCTTTTGTAACTCTAGAAATTCCTTAAAGGTAAGGTGAATGATGGTGAGACTTTCATGGGGTGGTTTAGAATACATAGTTTGGTTCATGAACTCAATGAGATTGGACTTCTCCCATAAATGGTTTTGATCATTCATAAGTTGTTGTATCTCAACATGGGATTGGTCAAGTAAAAACTCAATTGATTATATCTCCCTTATAAGCTCTGGTTTATGGGAATCATAGGGTATGATAATTATGGTTGACACCATATACTCATTTTTTAGTTTTAATTGGATATTTTAAAATCCTATATTTACATTAATCGTGTGATCACTCTTCAACGACTATATTATCAATGGTAATTATTACTAATAGTATTTTAAATTTTATAGAATATAATAAATAGAAAAAATTCATTTATTTTCTATAACAATATTACAAAATAATATATTTAATAAATTAAAATAGGAAATTTTATTTATAGCAGTTTAGGTCTTTACAATCATCCCTCATTTAGAAATTTCACACTCAAAATTTTCATTTCAAAAATAAAATGGATAAGGGTAACTCTATTTCATCACCTCCTCTGATGCCCATGTCACTTATTCAATATTTTGGTTTCTCTGTATTACATTGAAAATGTGAATAATATTATTTCCCATAGCATTGTATCTACGATCTATGATGTTTACCAATAACTCATCACATCAGAGAACATTATCAAATGGCACCATCTCATGATTTAGTACATGTGAGAGTGTCTAGTATGTAATTCCTCAAGACTAATACATGAAATATACCATGTTATTGAGATAGTTTAGGTGTGAGTGCTAGTCAATATTCTACAGCTCTGACGTGATCAATGATCAAAATGGTATTGATGTATCCTGATCTAAGCTTTCACATTTACCCAAATATCATCACTTTATTCAATAGAGATATACAGTGGAATACCATGTCCCTAAAATCAAACTATAGGTCTCATTGATGGTTTTCAACATATCTCTTCTATCAAATCTGAGTAACCTTGAGGTTTTTTTAAATTATCTTATCCTTTTAATCCATTTCCTAAAGCATTTATAGACATAACAGATTTCATTCCCCAGCTTCAACCCAACATGTTGGTATTCTACAACTCTTTCCATAAATAGATTCAAATGTATGTCGTTATTTTCATGTGTAGAAACTATTATTATAAGATAAATATATGAGTGGAAAATATTTATCCCATAAACCTTTGAATTCAATTGAGAATTCTCTAAACATGTCCTAATGTGTCTAGATAGCCCTCCCATATTATCCATAATTTTGAGGAAGATAAGATGTGCAATATTTCAACTTAGTGTTTAGAGACTTTTGGAGACTTTTCCAAAACAAGAAGCTGAATCTTAGATATTGATAAGATATAATTGATTGTGGTATTCCTTATAGCCTCGCCACTTCTTTGATGTGTATTTGTGCAAGTTGATCCAGTGAGAAGTCCTATCAAAGCACAATGAAGTGTATAAAATAGTACAGTCTGAATAATTGCATCACTAAATGGGGGAGGGGTGTATTAGTGAGAAATTTTTATTTTATGTTTCTTTTCTAATGAGACCAACTTCACCTCTAGTTAATGGATTTGTTCACTACTGGAAAAAAAAACATACATCCATTAGAATAGAAGAATTTATTAGGGACATTATTCCATAAGAATAAAAATGTCCTTGGTTTGGTTTCGAAACAATACAATACCACACAATCCACAAGAAAAAAACCTTTAGGTGTGGAATAAAATGAGAAAGATTTTCTCATCCACTAATATAGCACTATAAAAAAAATATGTCAGTAAATGTGTTCCTTATAGCACCAATGATGACATAATAATATTGGGTAAAAAATATGTTACCTGTGTATTATTATCATCTTACACAAATGTATTTGTTTTAAAACAATTTGTCACATTCTCACCCAGAAGCTGGTATAAACGTTGAAGACATTGAAATGAAAATCATTCTAATTTCCCAATACTATATTCCAAATCTGATTCACCCTATTTGACTTCTAAACACACAAATTATTACACTATCAGTATATGATTGAGTCAACTATGAATGATTTCATCCTCAGCACATAAATCCCAAAACGATATCCACATTCATATTATACCAACCTAAATGATGACTATTATAATATGATGACAATAAGAATATGATAATCAGATGAATATGATGACCCACTATATATGAAAATCAGCTAGATATTCTACAATCTTCTATCTTCTCCTTTCACTTATGACAGAAGAAATCAACATTAACAATGTTAAAAATGGAAAATTCATTTCCCCCTTGATCTTTAGATATTAGCTCTCCTCCACTATGAATTGTACATTGGTTATAAAATGTATGTTGGACTTCTATCCTTTTATAGGTTACACAAAGAAGGTTTTGGAGGGAATATAAAATTGTTTCCCGCTCATCCATATTTCCCAAATTTGAATGATTCCTAGAATTCCAGGCTCATTTATAACTTCATCAATGCTTCTTAATCCTTCTTTATTATTATAAAAAATGTTTCTAACTTTATAATTTCTTTCCAAGAACTAGTCCAATTATGATTTCCCATTATGATTTTTTAAGCACCATTTCTTCGGAATAATGATCAATACTAGTTTAAATTCATGATGAAATAAAGATCTTTCATTTCATTGAAAAACTACATTCCAACTCTTCACTTTGATTTCTTAATATGATTACTTAATTACATTGAGCTGCAACATGTAAATACAGATAACATATTATCACTTTAAATATAAAGCTATCCCTTTGAAAACTCTTCCAACTATCTCTCTGTATGATTATCCATCTTCTTTTTTTACACCCATTTGATATAAAAAAGAAAAAAAAATTCAACCTGATAAATGGTTAATAACATTATTGGTCATTATTATTTTGTTTCAAATATGATATCAATGGTATTTATACAAAAAAAAATTATTTCTCTTTCTTTATTACAATTACCTTTAACATACTTCCCTAAATATTATAATTTTTGATTTTCATTTGAATAAAATTAAGTAGCATCAGTTTCTCACATTTCCTAAAAAATTCATTGCCTTTCAGAAACTAAAAATCTGATGAACTCATTATAATTAGTTTGAGACTAGACAACATCAGATTAACCAACATTCTTCAATCAAATTTTTTTGTGGCATGACATATAATTCATTAAGGATCATATTTTCAATCGTTTTATATACAATGTTAAGAATTTTGACATCAGATTTCTCTAGAAATAAATATTCTTTCTAACTCATCATAAACATGATTGGTATGATTTTGACTAGGTTATATATGATAAGAATCTCCTTTTATTCCTTTCCACCCAGATATAATTATTAAGAGTAAGATTTGATACACTTCTCCTCCCCCATTCCTTCATCAAGCGTGCATCACAAGAGTCACAACATAATTATGATTTGTGAGAAATGTAAAATAGAAAATCATCATCACATTTGTTGTAATAGTCATGGAAAATCCAATTCTCTAACATTAAGTCCACAATTTCAATTCCGCACATTGGGAGGTTCTGATGACCCTTTACATTAAAAAATGTTCTTTCTAAATAAAATCAAACCTTTTGTTCTAAAATCATTGTGAATCTGATGAGTGTTTTGTCCCAGCTATATTCTCATAAATACAATAGTCATTTCGAAGAATTTCGAGTCATATTCTTTCAATATGATAGTTAGTCTGATTTATATCAATATAAAAAGTGAGTTGATTCTCCTATCTTATTAAACATCCTGAAAAAAGACAATACATAAATACAATCAATTTTCTTATATTATTGGTACTAATATTGTCCCACCATGGATTTGGTTTTCAACCAAGGTTTATAAGCCCCATAACATTATATCACTATGAAATGGATTACATATCAAACAATTATAATCCAATATGAGATAAATTATTTTATGAAATAATAACTATTTATAGAAAAGATAGTTTGTCAAAAGTATTGAACATGTAAAAATTCTCAGATTCACATCCTCAACATCTCTTCACTTCATCAACATTCATTTAATAAATTTTTTTTTCAACAACCACACCAATGAACATTAATAATAGCAGAAATAGAATAAAATATTGAATTCATAGATTACACAAAATTCATCTATTTACATGCTTCCAAAAGGATAGATTTATGTAACAATTCTCCCCCTTATCAAGAAAATCCAAAGGAGTGATGAGATAAGGGACAAAAAACACTCCAAAACCATGATGTGAAAGAGGTTGTATTAACATATTCATCCACAAGATATAAAATTATCCATTTTATAAATAATGTTTTAACATTTTATCTACATGTTCTAATGTTGGAACTTACTCTAGATTCAATTCATTCTTCTCCACATGCTCATTGAAGAAATAATATATTATATCATTATGTTTTGAAAAGGAATAATGTACTTGATTCTTGGGGAGATTGATTGTATTTAAATTATCAAACCCCAAGAGCAAGGGTATCATTACATTACCATGTAATTATTCTATGTTAGTCTTCATCAACATATGTTTAGTACTAGATTGAGTGGAATTAGTATACTCAGATTCAACCATACTGAGAGTTACCAAATTATGTTTCTTTTTATGAAAATTAAAACGATTATCTCCCATTATAATACTCCACTAGATGTAGATCTTCTATCATCAACATTTCATAAAAATTCAAAAGTTGAATACCCAAAAAATAAATATTTTCTTATCTATCATTCCCGATTCTAAAAAAATTATGCCTTTCATGTATTTAAGAATTCATTTTTTAAAGGTAAATGTGATTCCTTAAGATCACTCTAAAATCATGAACATAATGTGACCAAAAATATAATTTTGTGTCATGAGGTAGCCAAAAATAAAAAAATTCAAAAAAACTTCTGATATTATTTCTGATCAACGTAATTTCCATATGAATCATTAGAAAAAAATTTTCTTACTAAAATTGGTATGGAAACATGTTTTTCTCTATAGTGCACCACTTCTAGAGATCATTAGAAATCATTTCATGAGATATAAAAATATGATTCTTTTTTTAAAACATGTAACCTAAATGATTATTCTATTTCCACTAGCATGGATAGCTCAACTAACTTTTTAATTTCTTTAGAAAATCTCTCACATGTTCAATTATCATTCCTAGTAATGATAATTTCAAGAACATAAATAATTAGGTTGTAAGAATACCATTGATGTTACTGGATTTAAATATAGATATAAAATCTTCATTTAAATAAACCCATTTTCTTTAATTATGTAACTAATTTGTTATAAAATTCCCTCAGGTATTATATTATCCTATACAAGGACTTTGTTTATATGAAAAAATAAATTTTATCTTTTTTAGTAATACTTCAAAATGGTTGTTTAATATAACCATCCAAATGAAGATCCACGTTCAGATATAAAAAAACATCATCCATTCTAATTATTTCTTTCACATTGTTGTGCAGATATTACAATAAAAATAAAAATTATTTCAAATCATACAAACAAATAAATGGTTTAATCAAAATTTGTACTTCCAATTTGTGAATAATATTTGCAAACAAGTCTTTCTTTTTTCCATACCACTTCGCATTATTCAACTGTCTTGTTCTTGATAACCCACATCATGCCAATAATATATTTTATTTTGTATGGGTATGAGTCCCCATGTATCAATTTTCCACCCTAATACAACTCTTCATTCATTTCCTAGAGCAATTCTAGATAAATAAATGATTCTTTTTCATCATTTCACCTAGATTTTGAATACAAAAAGTATGTTTTGTGACATTTTTTTCTTATTGTATGAATCTTATAGTGTTGATCACCAATGATATTCTATGATTCCACCTACTTCATCTCCCTAGAATGATATTTTAGAATATTTTCATCTTTACATGAAATAGATGACTGTGATTCTTCATGAGTATGAATATAATTGTATGGGATGACAATTCTGAGGGGAAGCGTCACTGGGTTTCATGGTAAAGAATGGAAAAGCCAATACATGAGGGGGGAGTTAAAGTGAGGACCCTTGAATATATGTTTCATTGTATGCATGCCAATCTGGCATGGGATGTGATCGAGGGGAAATCATTATGGGGGAATTCCATGTCCTACAGTAGGATGGGGGAAGAGGAGTACACTGGTGGTAATGGTTCCTCATTCTGGTCCAGAATTTATCCTATCATCAACACCCTGAAACCGCACTCCTGTTGGATTGTGTGGGAGGTAAATATCTTCTTTTGGAGGCATAATTGAGTTGGCTCTGTCACAGGCTTTCCAGGCTGCCCGACCCCCTTGATAACTTTTAAAGAAGCTAGTATCCACCCCTCATTTACCAAAGCTATGCTAGACAAGAACAGGATGAGATCCATGACTCAATTGGTGTTAACGCAGACCCTGACACTTGCATATTCACGGGTGCCTCCTTAGGGCTCTTTTCATCCAAGGATTATCATAGGATCTTGGCTCCGAAGGACCCTTGCGATCTATGGAACACCACTGTTAGGTGCAAGAAGATCCCTTATAAATTTAATTTCCTGACATGGAGAATCCGGAACAATGTGGTGGATACGGACGAGCACATCAATAAAATAGGTATTTGTATGGCCTCCAAATGCCTGTGTTGTCATAGACTGTGTGAAGATAGCACGACCCACCTATTTTTTGAGAGTGAGTGGGCACACAGTGTATGGTCATTTTTTGGAGGCTTTACGGTGTACTCCTCTAGTTTGCAAGTTGATGATCCCTTTCTGGATACGTGGTTCCACTAGATGGACTGTTCAGATACAAAAAGGATGGCGTGGTCCTTTATTATCAGTGCAGGGTGCTGGAATTTGTGGCACGCCTGGAACCAGGCCCGCTTCGAAGGTGCCACCCATACTGCACGGTCCATTATTGCAAGCATGTGACACCTGCTACTGGACCTGGTCATGCTCATACACAATTGGCGGGAGGCTCCATCGTTGAAGTTGCTGCTGGTAAGTACTCTTCCCGTTAATCCTACCACTAGTAAGCCCCAAGGGCAGTGGATAAGCTGGCACCCTCCGGACTCGGGCTATAAACTCAACTCGTATGGTTTCTGCCTGCTATGATATATGAGAGGAGGGTTGTGGTTCGGGATAGGTGTGGCAATGTTATGCTGGTGTTCTATGATTTTTATGGTAAAGGCACCCTGCTTTAGGAAGAGGCCAAAGCCCTTCTCACCGGACTATCCCATTGTGATCAGAGGGAAATTGTGATCACTCAAGCAGAAACTGATTCTATCATTCTTTATATGTCTCTGAATGGAAAAGGAAACACACATTGGTCAGTATCATACACAGTTAAGAAATGTCACACTTTACTCCACAATGTCAGAGTGACCCACAAATGGTGGTAGGGGAATAGAGTTTTGGATCATCTTGCGTCATTAGCAAGCATGGGATCTAATATCACTTGCCTCTCTTCGATCAATCTCATGAAACCTAATGGGGTTAATTTGATAAGAGGAGACACTCTCAGTTTACATTACATTAGACCCCCCTATCTCCTAGTTTCCTTGGTGCTTGTCTATTGTTTTATTTTGTTTTTTGTTTTTCATTTCGTCTTCTTTTCTTGTTCCCTTTGTATTTATAATTAAAATTTTATGATGATGATTAGGTTGTTTATATTCATTTTACTTTTAAATATATTTCACATCAATAAAAAAATAATTCTTTATGTATATTTGGTGAAACATCTATATCATCTTCCATATAGAGAATAGACAATAAATATTCCATCACCACCTTTCTTCTTACACATTCCAAAGTTTCCACCTTTCTTCATTATAAAACATGAACTCCTAAAAACTCATTACTATTTTGATGTTGGAGTTTTTGCATAATAATTTTCATATAGAGTCATATATTGATATTTTATTATATAAACATCGTTTTTGAATGTACACAATAGTACTCATGTTTTTCTTACAATAGTAATAAGAAAAACAATGTTCATGCAACATAGTTATTCCTAATTCCACAAAAATTCTATTGTTTCTGTTAGAAAATCTATTTTTTTGAGGAATTTATGGGGAAATATACTAATTTAAAATTCTATTTTTCACAAGATAAATTTTTAATTATTCATTTATGTTTTCAATACCATTATTAGTTTTAAAATTCATTATTGAATACTCACATTTTTTCTCATCTCTCTTTTTAAATACAATTAAACATTTTGAAAGAATCATACTTATGTTTCAAATATATAACAAATGTAATGAGTGTAAATTGATCAATGAATGTAATGAAATAATTATCTTGGTATTTTAATTTCCTTTTAAATTGGATGATGGATAGTTAAATTGATAAGTTCAATGTTTTTTTTGAACAAATATCAATGTTCTTATGCAATGAATTTGCAATCATCAGTTTATGAAAAATAGTTGTTCAACAATCCCTTCATCATAAAAAATAAAAATTTGGATAAACATTATATATCTTTGATAAATTTATAATATTTATTTTCCACATGTTTCTCAACATTTTATTCCACAATTGACACTCTTTCACTAAACTCAATTAACAAGAGTTTTCTGCCTCATCATCTTGTAATAAGATTCACATTGTATGTTGTCCATTTGTAACTATAATTACATCCATATAACTTTCACATTAAATCCACATTTAATAAATATAAAATTGTTTCACTCATCACAATTTTGTCAAACACAATGTATGTTGTGTTTCATCCCATCAATATATAACGTTTTCATTGATTTTATCCTTTTTTTCCAAAACATGGATAATAAAACATATTTTATTATCATAGATTAATTAATTCAAAATTTCACTATTAATTATTTATAGTCGTTATAATTTTTCAAAACATGAAATATCTTATCATATGAGTAGAATACACACTATCAACAATACGAGGTTGATCTACTTTTAATGCATTTAGAGAGGTATCAATGTGAAGAGATTTTTCTTATACCGTTTCTTTATTTATCAACACCTTCTAATAATTTTAACGAAACATTAGTTTTTGAAGTAATAAAATAAGACAACCCTTAGAATGATTAAAAATTTGATCACATATTTTAGAAATGGTTTTTAAAATTTGGGACCTTTTTTTTAATATTTACCCTATACTTCTTAGGATTCTTCAAAACATTCTTTTCAGAATTATACTTTTGAATGGATTAACTATCCCCAAACCATTTCTATTAAGAACATATTAAATAATAGTAACATTTTTGGTTTATCCAACACATAATTTCCACATCTCTCAATCCATCACAATTCCAACATTATCCCTAAAATGTGTATTTACATTTGAAACATCCATAAGGACGAGATATTTTAGAATATATCATAGAAACCTTCTTTTATATCATATTATATCCACCAAAATTTATGTTATCAATTGGAATATTATTTTTATCTTCATAAATATTGGAACCAAGAGAGACATTTATACATTTCAATGTAAAGAATATTTTTTGAAATTAGAGAGCTTTAAATATTATGAATTCTACACTTTTTTAATCTTGGATAGATACATATCATTCCCAAATTTCTTCTTTTCAAAAACTATTCAATATTGGATATTTATTTTTTATAGTAAATTTTAATGAACCTTATTTGGATTCTCATTTTTATAACATGTACAGACATCAAAAATATTTTTTTAAACATTAATTTCTCACTTCATCTTTCAAATGTTTTTGTTGGACAAGATCCAACACTTATTATTTTTCAATCATCTTAACATTTGGATTCTCATCAAATATCAATTATCCTAGAATATATTTATTAAAATGATTTATTTATTTAACTAGCATCACCTTCTCATCATGAAAATTTTCATAATTGTTTTTTACTAAATTTCTTTCTCCCATTAATTCAAATTATTCTTAGTATTTCATTCAACTCTTCTTTCATATGAAAGTAAATTTCAGTTTCTTCTTTATTAAAAATACTTATTCTAAATTATTAATCACTCAACATTGTAAAAATGTACTATCAATATCATACATAAATGTTTTCTCATATTCATCACCACTGTCTATTTCTTCTTCATATTTAGAAAAGAATCGTATTCTTTGGGATTTAATATTTTTTTACCATTACCTATGGATTAAATTTTATTTTATCTCCCTATTTCGTCCACGACCTCCTTGACCTCCATTTTTCTTCATCAATGAATTCTTATTTTTTCTTAATGGAAAATTTTCCGAACTGTTCCCAATGGATACACATTTAAAAAAATTCAACATATGATTCACTTTATATTTCTTTATAGAAATTTTATAATATTTAGTGAACAAGGAAAAAATGTCATCAATATGTTTATATACCTCATTTTTGGAATCAAAATTACTTTCTTCAACTTCAATATGTATATTCTTTGACATCTATTTCAGATAATCTATTAAAAAAATTCTCCGTAAACTTTTGTTTATATTTTCATATTTTCTCCCTTCTCATTCCATAAGTGATTATAGTGATTTTCAAATCATCTTGAGATAATGTTTCGTGATATATATTTTCCAATGAAGAAACATTTTCATCAAACTTGCTTGGAAGAATTCTCAAGATATTTTCAGGAAATTTAGAATATTATAACATTTTATAATGACATAAGATAGGGTTAAAAATGTCATTCACCCTAAAAAAGGTCTCTAATAGATTCATACTCATATATTTTCAAATCATCATAATTAAATATCTAATTTTTAAATTTTCCTTCCTTAAATAATGTATTTATTTCATATATGTTTTTACAATTTCCAAATATACCTTTACTATGGAACCAAATTTCACCCCGAGGAATTCACATTCATAAAGTGATGATAATAAAGGATTATTAACACTTAAATCATTCTATGTATTCTTCTTACCAATATATGCCAGGGTAAATATTTCATCTATAGTAGGAAAGACATCATTTATTTCTTCAAGAACATCATATCAAATAGACATAGGATAAGAAAACATTCTATATTTCCTGATATGATAATTATTACAATCCATATCCAATATTTATTTACTATTTAAACAATTTAGTTTATCTATAAACTTATCATGAAAACATCATCGAAGATTAAGTGGATAGAACCTTTAGCTTAACTACCATATGAAGGGGCCTAGTCAAGACAATTTAGTCACTGAGATGGGGAGTGGTGAATTAGTGATAACATTTTCATGTATTATTTATTTCAAATGATACAATCTTCACCTCATATTAAATAATTTGTTACCTACTGAGAAAAAACAAACACACATCCATAAGAACAAAAAAAATTACAAGGTTCACTGTTATATAAAAGTACCTATGTCATTGGTATGGTTTGTAATAAATACAATACCACTAAATACTCTTTAATATAATAGTTTGGTGTGGAAATCAATTATAAGGATATTCCCTTACCCTTATGTAGCACTATGAAAACAATATACTAGTGTGTGTTCTATTTCTTACACAAATGATTGAATAATTTTTTTTGTAACAAAACACATTACAGATTTTTATTTATCAACATTCACAAATGTATTTTTCTTAAATCAATTCTTTACCTTCTAACCATGATGATTGTAAGAACATCGAGGACTTTAATATAAAACTCATTCTTATTTCCCAGTCTGATTTTATTAAGTAGATTTATGTTATCTTATTTCTGAATAATGAAAATATATCTTTGTCCGAATATGATTGAAAAAACAATGAATGATTTCTTCCTTAGTTAGAAAATCCCAATACAACAACCCCATTCAAATTATTGTACTAAATAAAATGACCAACCAAATATGATGACAAGTAGAATACTATAATTAGATAATATGATGATCCACTAAATATCATGATCCACTAAATATGTTTCAATCATGTATCATCTCCTGCCACTTCATTCTGATGAAACAAATTCAACAAAGCTCAAATGGAAAATTCATTTCTCCTAAATAATCTAGATTTTCTATCTCTTCCTCTATGAAAAATAATTTTGGTAGAAAAAGTAAGATGTATAGGTCTCTGTTTATTGGTGACCCAGTGAAGGTTTTAAAGGGAATATGATATTGTTTTCCACTCATCCAAATTACCGTAATTTAAATGATTCATTAAATTCTATGTGTATTTATTAATTCATCAATACATATCAATCCTTCTCGCTTTTCCCCACAAATTCATCTCTCTTAGGACTTTCTTTTCAAACAGTAGTCCAATTCCAAATTCCAAATTGGATTGGATTAGTATTATTTTTTCATTATAATTATTTATTGATGATTGAATTCATGATTAAATAAAAATATTTCATCTTCTATATAAAACCATTTTCATAATCTTCACTCTAATTACATGATATGATTACTTCATTACAATTTTCTACATCATATGAAGAGACAAAACATATTAGTCTTCACATTTAATACCCCCTTTGAAAACGTATCCATCCATCTCTATGTGGGATTATTCAACTTCTTTTCTTCAGACCCACTATATATCAAAACATGATACCAAAAATTCATATTGATGAATAGATTAATACAATGGTGCTTAGTCTCATTTACCTTTTAATATGATACCAATGACCTTTTAAAAAAATAAAATTATTTATCATTAATGATTATGATTATTTTCAACATATATCTCTAAATAATTACACCTTTTTCCTTTTGGTTTGATGGAAAAATATTACCATTGGTTTCTCACATTTTCCTCAAATGCTCCCATACTTTAAAGAAATATGAATCTGATGTAATCATTATGATTATTTTGAGAGTAGAGGTATTTGGATTCACCAAAACTATCCATTGAAATATTTTAAATTGTGTCATGAATTATTTCATGACTTCGAATTCATTATGGATCAGCTTTAGAATCATTTGACTTACAGTGGATGACATTGTAACTTCCAATTTATCCATCCGCCAATATTATTTCAAACTCATCTTGTATACAATTTGAATGATTACGATCATCCAAAATATGATCTCTATCACCTTTTATTACTTTACACCCAAAAACGATTAAGCAGAGTCTGATTGTAAATAGTTGTCCTCCCCATTTCATTCATTAATCATGCTTCACTTGTTTTACAACTTATGAATGATTTGTGACAAATAAAAATCTACAATGCATCGTCAGAATTTATTTCATTATGAAACAAACTCTAATTAACCACCATTACAATCAAACATTCAATTACAATCTCAGGCCGAGTCCAATGACCCTTTTCTTATAAAAAGTCTCTTTCTCAAAACGATCAAACCTTTCATTTCAAATTCATTGTGAATCTGATTATACTATTCATTGATCTAGATTCTCCTAAATATGAAAAATATTTACAAGAATTTTGAGTGTGGTTCCTTGAATATGATGGTAGGTTGGATTTTATTCAAAATAAACATTGAGGTGATCATATTTTCTACTTAATCATACTTGAAAAAACAAATACAATACCTAAATAATAATACATTCATTATTATCTTTGTCTAAAAAATCTCCCCCTTGGGATTTATTTCACAAACTAGGTCCATAAATGACTAATCATTATCATACACAATGGAATACTTATCAGTAATTATAAACCTACATGAGCTAAATAATTGTATGAACCATGAATTATTGACATCAAATACATGTTGTCCAAAAGTAGTGATCATGAAAATATTATCTACTCCACCTCCTTAAAATCTCATCACATTATCAACATTCATTAATTATAAATCTTTTTCCT
Organism: Viscum album; assembly: GCA_963277665.1. Taxonomy (NCBI): domain Eukaryota; kingdom Viridiplantae; phylum Streptophyta; class Magnoliopsida; order Santalales; family Viscaceae; genus Viscum; species Viscum album. Next base: position 919,073,907 of record OY728138.1, on the reverse strand, counting down.
CCAACCACATCAACGAATATGTAAAGACCCGCAAATTTCAAGGAAATTTTTTTTTCTTAATTTTCTTTGGAATTTTACAAGAGCGCAGCTTCAGACGGCACCTGATTCCGAGGCCCAGTGTGCCCGGAATCAATTTCCGAAGTTTGGCTCGGGTACGTTCAGTGAACGGACGAGCGGGTTTTCTATCTTTTGAACCGGTGCCCGGAATCGAATTCTGAGGGCACCGATGAAATCGCAGCGCCGGTATTTGCTTAGAAACGCCTCTTCCGGAGTTGCGTTTGCTCAGACGTGGTTTTTAAATTTTGCGGCTTTAAGTCAGAAATAAAATAAAGTTTGTGCGACAACTTTATTTTATTTCACTTAAGCTGCTTGGAAGCCACTTGAAGTCACTTAAAGACGGCTTGAACTGAGTTGAACTGGATAGGATGCTATCCAGAAATATCCTACCCCTTGGTAGGATATTTGTGCGGTGGGGCCCACACGAGCCCCGCCGTTTCTTTCGCTAAGTAACGCACCCGCGAAAACCCGTCAAAGTAACTGAAAAGTCAACCGACGCGTTTTCTTTAATTCGTAACAGACCATTTAATTGAGCGGTTTATTTCGTGAATTAAATGGACTGTTTCTTCGTGAATTAAATGGGTCGTTTCTTTCGTTGAATTAATTCAACGAATTGATGGATCGTTTCTTAACCGGTTTCGTGTGTTGGCATGTTTATAAAATAAGACCAACCCAAAAATCCTTGGAAAGGATTTGAAAGAATCTTCGTTCCTCCACCCTCTCCGCGAAGAACGCGAAGAACGCGAAGAACGCGAAGAACGCGAAGAACGCCGGCGACCGGAATTCGACGACGCACACCAAGATCTGCGACGTCGACGAGATCTACCCGCGACGTTCTTCGGCGACGCCTCTTCTTCCGCGGCCGACCCTCGTTCGGCAACAAAGGTGAGAATCGGATCTTTTCTTCTCCCTTTTTAATTTCAATATCAACAGATTTAAACTAATTAAATCCGTTTGATCTTGATCCGGAGATTGGCGACGCGACGCCGGATACCGCGACGACGCGACGATCTCCTTCCTCCGCGACGAGCGATTCCGCGACGACCCCTCGTCCGACGACGACGACAAGGTAAGGGATGTTGGATTGTTTTATCTTTTTCCCGTGTTTATTCTTTTTAAGTAAAGAACATAATCTCCGACAATTTTAATTTAATTAAAATTGTTGTTGATTTTCCCTCCCGGTGACGTTTATGACTAACGCGGAGGGTGCGGGTCTAACGAACAAGACCCGACAACCCTCCGCCGATCTTCTCTTTTTTGTGCGGATTTGGCGGACGACGACGAACCGTGCGGCAAGGGCAATTTGTTGGCTCCGCAGTGAATATCGTCCCCCGGGAGGAGCATCGGCGCAGACGGGAAAGAAATCGGGCCACCGGAGCATCTCCGGCGGCCCGCGGAAGGCGGCGGCGGCGCCCGGCGCGCCGCCGTGGAGGAAGCCCGCCGCGGCTGAAGCCGCGGCGGCAACGGCGGCCGGTTCCGCGGCCGCGCGGAACCGGGACGGACGCGGCGGCCCGGCCGCGTCCGCGTGACAGGCGGCCCCCCGTGGGGCCGCGGTTTTCCTCAAGCCGCGGGTTCAACCCCGCGGCGGCGGCAGTTCGGCCGCTCGGCCGAGGCCGAGCCGGCCGGTCCGGTCGGCCGGGCCGTGCCCAGGCCGGACCGGACCCGGCCGAGCCGGTTCGGGCCGGGTCGGGCCGACCCGGTTCGGGCCGACCCGGTTCGGCCGACCCCAGGGGGGGGTTCGGGCCGGGTCGCCCCGGACCCGGAACCCCCGTTTCGGGCCCTCTTCGGTCTTTCGCCCATATCTTGGGCCTGGGACCTCCGATTGACGAACCGTCAGCGGCTACGCGATCCTTGGATCGAGACGGTCGTTTCGGTATATTATACTCAAGGTTTCGGAAGACTTTGGGTTCGGCCGGGTTGGTTCGCACACGAAACCAACCGGGCCCTCGGAGCGGAAACGCTCATAACTTGAGCTACGGACGTCCGATCGACGTACCGTCAGCTGTGGTAGTTTCCTCTAAGTGAGACGGAACTTTTGGCATACTCCGCCCGAGGATCGGATACAGGCGGAGTACGGTCAGGTTGGTTTTGCCCTAAAAACCAACCGGGCCCCTGGGACGAAAATGCCAATAACTCTCAGACCGGGCGTCCGATTGACGCGCCGTCTGTCGCGTTGAGATCCTGTTGTCGATACGGAACTTTTGGATACATCAACTTCGGACTACGTGTCAGTTGATGTATCAGCCCCTCGGCTCGTGGAGCGGACCCTCCTAAACGAGCTCGCTACGTGCGGGAACCCTAGCGCTGGCTGTGACCTCGACGACAGAGCAGAGATCCTCCGTGGACTGCGACGACGGCAGAGCAGAGATCCTCCGTGGACTGCGACGACGGCAGAGCAGAGATCCTCCGTGGACTGCGACGACGGCAGAGCAGAGATCCTCCGTGGACTGCGACGACGGCAGAGCAGAGATCCTTCGTGGACTGCGGCGACGACTGTGCAGAGATCCTCAGTGGACTGCGTCGACTACTGCACTCAGCGATCCTATGCGGATCAGTGCCCGATCCTATGTGGGTCCTACTACCGGTTCTGTGTGAGCCACTGCCTACCGGTTCTGTGTGAGCCACTGCCTACAGGTTCTGTGTGAGCCCGATCCTGTGTGGGTCTTCTGCGGGGGTTAGTACCTATCGATCCTTCGTGGGTCCGACGACTTAGATGGATCAGTGATCATCTTTGACGTCATCTGAAAAAGTATACCTGGTTGAGCTGAATCTTATGTTACTCTCCTTTGTGGATTGTGTTGAACTATCCTATGTGGATTTACTATTTACTCTCCTTTGTGGATTGTGTTGAACTATCCTTTGTGGATTTACTGTTTACTCTCCTTGTGGATTTGAGTCTTGCTTTCCTTCGTGGATTGAGTTGTTCTTGAGCTCGTGAGCAGAGTTAGAATTGGGGACTTAGGTATATGTATGGGCATATACCTAAGTCAAGTCAGATGTTACTTCGTGATTGCATCTTTCTTTTGTGTTATATCCTTTGTGGATTTCGGGAGACCTTCGGGGGTCTCGGGGTCCTTACTAAGTAGTTGTACTCACCCCTGCACGGGCTATGCCCGCACCTTGTTGTGTTGGTTGCAGACGACGGACAGCGCTGATCACGGTTGGGGCGTGGAGCAGGACGGTACCTGGAGGTGGACCACTGGGCGGGACGTGCTCGGAGCGGACGTGGGACCCGAGGAGCCTGGAGGCTGTCTGTAACCACCCTTCAGGTGGGATTGCCAGTGGACGACACGAGGCCGCCGTCTTTTCTTCAGTTGCTTTACTTTCAGTTGTACTTTACAGTTGGGCTTGTATTTCCGGCCCCTTTACTTTTCTGTACTTTACTTTCCGCTTGCTGACTCTGTGTGGTTGTTACTTATAAAGGCAATGCCTTCCCTGTTTACTGGGATTTTACGCCTTGGTGCTAGTCGCCAGCCCCTGGCCTATGGAAGGCGGGCTTGGGGTAGTCACGGCACGGGCCCCGAGGACGGGTCGTGACAAATTGGTATCAGAGGTGGTCGGTTCTACCGCGGACTCTGATCATCCTTCCTTTCTATGTGAAGCAATAGTGTTTAGTGTATTGAGTGTGGTTATCAGTTCAGGGAGCCCAGTGTTGGTGCGGCGGCCGACGTATCCGTACACCAGGACCCTGACTCCTGATTTCCGACTTAATGCATGAAAACATTGATTGCGTGTGTGTTTCAAGTTTTCTTTGTGATTACTTGTGTCAGCTCACCGGGTATACTGATCTGCTTATGAAAGTCTCAAGTTTTCCTTGTGATTACTTGTTCCAGCTCACCAGGTATACTATTCTGACTGTGGTGCTCTTGTTCTCCTTTTCAGGATGGCCCCGCGACGACAGCCAGCTAGGGTTCCGAGTGTAGGGCGCGACGGCAGCCCACCGAGCGACGAGGCCTCGGTGCAGGGCCCTTTGCCAGCTGTGGCACCGGCGGTAGCTTTACCCGCCGAGCCACCGATGCTACCAGTACCAGACGCTGACGATGCACGTCGCCTCAGGGCACTGCACGAGTTTCAGAGCAAGCGACCGCCCAGGTTTCGCGGTGAGGCGGACCCCCAGGCCGCCGAGGACTGGCTAGAGGCGGTGGTACGGACCTTCAGGCTAGTGAGGACACCAGCGGATCTCATGGTGATCCTCGCAGCGAGCCTCCTGCAGGCGGCGGCAGGACGATGGTGGAGCCTGATGCTCCAGGTTCACGATGAGGCATCCTTGCTCTGGGCGGACTTCGAGAGCCTCTTCCGCTCTGAGTTCGTCCCGGCCACCCTCCGAGCGGTGCGCATCCAGGAGCTTCTCCAGCTGCGCCAGGGCAGCATGACGGTCGCTCAGTACGCGGCGAGGTTCACGGACCTATCTCGCTACTCGACCGACATGGTACGGGACCCCTTCTTCCGGGCCCGGACCTTCGAGCAGGGCTTGCGACAGGAGATTCGGGCGTCGCTAATCTCCCTCAGCATTCCGACCCAGGCGGGAGTGCTGGAGCGAGCCCTCCTGATCGAGAGCTTCCTGGCAGAGCCTTCTTCAGCGGCGAGACCTAGCGCAGGGCGGCAGGTAGCTGAGTCATCGGCAGCTGGTAGCCGACGGATGACTCACGGGTCCAGGCAGACCAGACCCCCTCGCAGATGGCCTCAGGACACCGGCTCAGCGGTGCAGGGCACACAGCGGAGTGCCAGCCTTTCGAGAGGCAGGCTGTGCTACTCTTGCGGCGGGCAGGGTCACATGGCTCGTGACTGCCCGACTCGCCGACCAGAGGAGCAGCAGACGGTGGAGGGGCCACCCAGGCAGAGGCAGAGGGTCGACCGTGGCGGTCCGCAGGGAGGAGGCGGACGAGGCAGAGGAGCTGGCCGAGCAGCGGGTGGTGGGCGACGCTTCCAGGCTCTACCCCCACCACCACCAGGAGGGCCACCTCGACCACAGGGAGCTGGCGGGCAGGGACAGGCCCAGCTCCAGGCAGTGGAGGCCTACGACCCCGACCTGCCAGAGATGATTCGAGGTACGATCTGTGTCTATTCCACCCTTGCTGTAGTGCTTATAGACACAGGAGCGAGTCACTCTTTCATAGCCTCTGCCCTTGTTCGGAGCTCGGAGATTCCGACTGAGCCGTTGGCTCGATCCTTACGGCTAGAGACTCCTACGGGAGCAGACTCGACGATTACGCACTGGTGCCGGCAGTGTGAGCTTACTCTAGGAGGCGAGAGCTTCGGCTGGGATCTCCTTGTAGCGGCGTCGAGGCCTTACGACGTCATCTTGGGCATGGATTGGCTATCCACGGTTCATGCCCAGATCGACTGTTTTAGGCGCAAGGTGCGATGTGTTCGTACCGACGGGAGCAGGTTTACCTTCACCGGCGAGAAGGGAACCTTTGCAGCACAGGATGGACTTCCGCGGAGGAGAGTTCAGCCTATCTCTCATCAGTTGGCTAGCCTCATCCTAGGAGCAGTGGACGTGCGGAGTCCGGCTTTTCCTGCAGTGGTGGACCAGTACGTGGACGTCTTTCCCGACGACGTTCCAGGGCTACCTCCTCGTAGAGAGGTATACTTTTACATCGACTTGTACCCCGGGACAGCCCCGATATCTACTCCAGCATATCGGATGGCCCCCGCCGAGCTTCGAGAGCTGCGGTTACAGTTGGAGGACTTGCAGAGCAAGGGGTTTATCTGACCCAGTGTTTCACCCTGGGCTTCCCCGATTTTGTTCGCCAAGAAGGCGGACGGGAGCTTGCGACTATGTGTCGACTATCGTCGCCTGAACCAGGTGACAGTGAGGAACAAGTATCCGCTGCCACGGATTGATGACCTCTTCGATCAGCTCAAGGGAGCGCGGTGGTTCTCGAAGATAGACCTCCGGTCAGGCTATCATCAGCTCAGAGTTCGAGACGAGGACGTGCAGAAGACGGCCTTCAGGTGTCGGTATGGACATTATGAGTTCTTGGTTATTCCATTCGGCGTAACCAATGCTCCAGCAGTGTTCATGAGCCTCATGAACAGGATCTTCCAGCCATACCTCGACCGATTTGTCGTTGTCTTCATTGACGACATTTTGGTATACTCGACGACTGAGGAGGAGCATGCATACCACCTGCGGGTTGTGCTAGACACACTCCGAGAGCACCAGCTTTAGGGCAAGCTCTCAAAATGCCAGTTCTGGTTACGTGAGGTCCATTTCTTGGGGCACGTCATTTCTGAGGCGGGAGTTGCAGTGGATCCCGCGAAGATCGAGGCAGTGCTAGCTTGGGAGCCACCCAGGAGCGTGACAGAGGTGCGGAGCTTCCTGGGCCTAGCCGGATACTATCGGAGATTCGTGCCAGACTTCTCCAGAGTTGCGGCACCACTCTCATCCTTGACAAAGAAGGGGAAACCCTTTGTGTGGTCAGACAGATGTCAGCAGAGCTTCCAGGAGCTGAGACAGAGATTGACCAGCGCACCTATCTTGAGGTTGCCTGAGGAGGGAGTTGGGTACGTAGTTTACTGCGATGCATCAGGGACTGGACTCGGGTGCGTCCTGATGCAGGAGCGGGCCGTGATCACCTACGGATCACGTCAGTTGAGGCCGCATGAGCAGAACTACGCCACTCATGACCTGGAGTTAGCAGCAGTGGTCTTCGCTCTGAAGACGTGGCAGCACTATCTGATGGGCGAGCGCTTCACGGTCTTTTCTGACCACCAGAGTCTCAGGTATATCTTCTCTCAGAAGGACCTGAACCTGAGACAGCGGAGATGGCTTGAGTTCCTCCAGGACTATGACTTTGAGATAGTCTATACTCCTGGGAAGGGGAACGTGGTAGCCGATGCCCTCAGCAGGAGGACGGGCATTCAGCTATTTGAGGAGGCGACGGAGCAGCTAGCCTCCTTGCAGATATCCTTAGTGGATAGAGACGGAGCATCCTTTCTTCAGTCTCTCACAGTCTCTCCTCCACTTCTACAGCGGGTCAGAGAGGCTCAGCGTGGGGACGCTGACTGTGAGACCCGGCGTGCACTGATATCCTCAGGTCAGGCGCCTGATGGTTTCTCCCTTGGAGCAGAGCACAACATCCTTTTCAGAGGGCGTACCTTCGTACCAGTTGCTTTACGAGAGGAGGTGCTGAGAGAGTTTCACACTTCTCCCTTGGCGGTACATCCCGGAGTGGCGAAGATGTACCAGGATCTCAGACGACAGCACTGGTGGCCGGGCATGAAGAAAGCTGTGGCAGAGTTCGTTTCACGATGCCTCACCTGCCAGCAGGTGAAGGCAGAGCACCAGGTACCAGCAGGCTTGGTACAGCCCTTGGAGGTCCCGGAGTGGAAGTGGGATGACATATCTATGGACTTCGTGACTGGACTTCCACGTACTTCCAGAGGTCACGACTCCATTTGGGTGATTGTCGACCGACTTACCAAGTCGGCACACTTCTTACCCATCAGAGAGCAGGGCTCAGTGGAGAGCTTGGGACGTCTTTACGTCCAGGAGATCGTACGGCTTCACGGTGTGCCATCGTCTATCGTCTCCGATCGAGATGCTCGTTTCACTTCCCGGCTTTGGAAGGGGTTGCAGGAGGCGTTCGGGACGCGGCTCCATCTGAGCACAGCCTTCCACCCTCAGACGGATGGACAGACGGAGAGGACCATACAGACACTCGAGGACATGCTCCGTGCATGTGTTCTCGACTTTGGTCGCAGCTGGGAGGACCACCTACCCTTGGTGGAGTTCGCGTACAACAACAGCTACCACTCCACCATCGGGATGGCACCATACGAGGCGTTGTACGGCAGACCCTGCAGATCACCGTTGTGCTGGACAGACCCTGGGGAGTCAGCACTCGTGGGACCAGAGATGGTCCGAGCCACGACAGAGAAGGTCCAGATCATCCAGGAGAGGATGAAGACAGCTCAGAGCCGGCAGAAGTCATATGCTGACAGGAGGCGGAGGCCACTAGAGTTCGAGGATGGCGACCACGTCTTTTTGCGTGTCTCACCTCGACGTGGTTTACGGAGATTTGGCCGAGGCGGCAAGTTGTCTCCACGCTTCATCGGGCCTTTCCAGGTCCTCAGCAGGATAGGAGAGGTGGCTTATCGCCTGGCTCTACCACCTCAGTTGCACCGGGTGCACGACGTCTTCCACGTGTCTCAGCTAAGGAGATACGTGCACGACCCGACGCACATCATCGACTTTGGGGAGCTGGACGTGGACGATGGGGCGACTTTTGCGGAGGTCCCAGTGGAGATCGAGGATCGACAGGAGCGGGTCCTACGTGGGCGGTCGATTCCTCTTGTGCGCGTCAGATGGCAGCACGGGAACCTCCAGGAGAGCACTTGGGAGCGGGAGGCTCAGATGCGTGCTCAGTACCCCCATTTGTTCCCCTAGTTTTTGATGTATCTTTACGGGGACGTAAAGCCCTGAGGTGGGAGTAATGTAAAGACCCGCAAATTTCAAGGAAAATTTTTTTTCTTAATTTTCTTTGGAATTTTACAAGAGCGCTGCTTCAGACGGCACCTGATTCCGAGGCCCGGTGTGCCCGGAATCAATTTCCGAAGTTTGGCTCGGGTACGTTCAGTGAACGGACGAGCGGGTTTTTCTATCTTTTGAACCGGTGCCCGGAATCGAATTCTGAGGGCACCGATGAAATCGCAGCGCCGGTATTTGCTTAGAAACGCCTCTTCCGGAGTTGCGTTTGCTCAGACGTGGTTTTAAAATTTTGCGGCTTTAAGTCAGAAATAAAATAAAGTTTGTGCGACAACTTTATTTTATTTCACTTAAGCTGCTTGGAAGCCACTTGAAGTCACTTAAAGACGGCTTGAACTGAGTTGAACTGGATAAGATGCTATCCAGAAATATCCTACCCCTTGGTAGGATATTTGTGCGGTGGGGCCCGCACGAGCCCCGCCGTTTCTTTCGCTAAGTAACGCACCCGCGAAAACCCGTCAAAGTAACTGAAAAGTCAACCGACGCGTTTTCTTTAATTCTTAACAGACCATTTAATTGAGCGGTTTATTTCGTGAATTAAATGGACTGTTTCTTCGTGAATTAAATGGGTCGTTTCTTTCGTTGAATTAATTCAACGAATTGATGGATCGTTTCTTAACCGGTTTCGTGTGTTGGCATGTTTATAAAATAAGACCAACCCAAAAATCCTTGGAAAGGATTTCAAAGAATCTTCGTTCCTCCAACCTCTCCGCGAAGAACGCGAAGAACGCGAAGAACGCGAAGAACGCGAAGAACGCCGGCGACCGGAATTCGACGACGCACACCAAGATCTGCGACGTCGACGAGATCTACCCGCGACGTTCTTCGGCGACGCCTCTTCTTCCGCGGCCGACCCTCGTTCGGCAACAAAGGTGAGAATCGGATCTTTTCTTCTCCCTTTTTAATTTCAATATCAACAGATTTAAACTAATTAAATCCGTTTGATCTTGATCCGGAGATTGGCGACGCGACGCCGGATACCGCGACGACGCGACGATCTCCTTCCTCCGCGACGAGCGATTCCGCGACGACCCCTCGTCCGACGACGACGACAAGGTAAGGGATGTTGGATTGTTTTATCTTTTTCCCGTGTTTATTCTTTTTAAGTAAAGAACATAATCTCCGACAATTTTAATTTAATTAAAATTGTTGTTGATTTTCCCTCCCGGTGACGTTTATGACTAACGCGGAGGGTGCGGGTCTAACGAACAAGACCCGGCAACCCTCCGCCGATCTTCTCTTTTTTGTGCGGATTTGGCGGACGACGACGAACCGTGCGGCAAGGGCAATTTGTTGGCTCCGCAGTGAAGATCGTCCCCCGGGAGGAGCATCGGCGCAGACGGGAAAGAAATCGGGCCACCGGAGCATCTCCGGCGGCCCGCGGAAGGCGGCGGCGGCGCGGGTCGCCGGCGCGGCGGCGCCGGCGACCGGCGGCGGCGGCGCCCGGCGCGCCGCCGTGGAGGAAGCCCGCCGCGGCTGAAGCCGCGGAGGCAACGGCGGCCGGTTCCGCGGCCGCGCGGAACCGGGACGGACGCGGCGGCCCGGCCGCGTCCGCGTGACAGGCGGCCCCCCGCGGGGCCGCGATTTTCCTCAAGCCGCGGGTTCAACCCCGCGGCGGCGGCAGTTCGGCCGCTCGGCCGAGGCCGAGCCGGCCGGTCCGGTCGGCCGGGCCGCGCCCAGGCCGGACCGGACCCGGCCGAGCCGGTTCGGGCCGGGTCGGGCCGACCCGGTTCGGGCCGACCCGGTTCGGCCGACCCCAGGGGGGGGGGGTTCGGGCCGGGTCGCCCCGGACCCGGAACCCCCGTTTCGGGCCCTCTTCGGTCTTTCGCCCATATCTTGGGCCTGGGACCTCCGATTGACGAACCGTCAGCGGCTACGCGATCCTTGGATCGAGACGGTCGTTTCGGTATATTATACTCAAGGTTTCGGAAGACTTTGGGTTCGGCCGGGTTGGTTCGCACACGAAACCAACCGGGCCCTCGGAGCGGAAACGCTCATAACTTGAGCTACGGACGTCCGATCGACGTACCGTCAGCTGTGGTAGTTTCCTCTAAGTGAGACGGAACTTTTGGCATACTCCGCCCGAGGATCGGATACAGGCGGAGTACGGTCGGGTTGGTTTTGCCCTAAAAACCAACCGGGCCCCTGGGACGAAAATGCCAATAACTCTCAGACCGGGCGTCCGATTGACGCGCCGTCTGTCGCGTTGAGATCCTGTTGTCGATACGGAACTTTTGGATACATCAACTTCGGACTACGTGTCAGTTGATGTATCAGCCCCTCGGCTCGTGGAGCGGACCCTCCTAAACGAGCTCGCTAGGTGCGGGAACCCTAGCGCTGGCTGTGACCTCGACGACAGAGCAGAGATCCTCCGTGGACTGCGACGACGGCAGAGCAGAGATCCTCCGTGGACTGCGACGACGGCAGAGCAGAGATCCTCCGTGGACTGCGACGACGGCAGAGCAGAGATACTCCGTGGACTGCGACGACGGCAGAGCAGAGATCCTTCGTGGACTGCGGCGACGACTGTGCAGAGATCCTCAGTGGACTGCGTCGACTACTGCACTCAGCGATCCTATGCGGATCAGTGCCCGATCCTATGTGGGTCCTACTACCGGTTCTGTGTGAGCCACTGCCTACCGGTTCTGTGTGAGCCACTGCCTACAGGTTCTGTGTGAGCCCGATCCTGTGTGGGTCTTCTGCGGGGGTTAGTACCTATCGATCCTTCGTGGGTCCGACGACTTAGATGGATCAGTGATCATCTTTGACGTCATCTGAAAAAGTATACCTGGTTGAGCTGAATCTTATGTTACTCTCCTTTGTGGATTGTGTTGAACTATCCTATGTGGATTTACTATTTACTCTCCTTTGTGGATTGTGTTGAACTATCCTTTGTGGATTTACTGTTTACTCTCCTTGTGGATTTGAGTCTTGCTTTCCTTCGTGGATTGAGTTGTTCTTGAGCTCGTGAGCAGAGTTAGAATTGGGGACTTAGGTATATGTATGGGCATATACCTAAGTCAAGTCAGATGTTACTTCGTGATTGCATCTTTCTTTTGTGCTATATCCTTTGTGGATTTCGGGAGACCTTCGGGGGTCTCGGGGTCCTTACTGAGTAGTTGTACTCACCCCTGCACGGGCTATGCCCGCACCTTGTTGTGTTGGTTGCAGACGACGGACATCGCTGATCACGGTTGGGGCGTGGAGCAGGACGGTACCTGGAGGTGGACCACTGGGCGGGACGTGCTCGGAGCGGACGTGGGACCCGAGGAGCCTGGAGGCTGTCTGTACCCACCCTTCAGGTGGGATTGCCAGTGGACGACACGAGGCCGCCGTCTTTTCTTCAGTTGCTTTACTTTCAGTTGTACTTTACAGTTGGGCTTGTATTTCCGGCCCCTTTACTTTTCTGTACTTTACTTTCCGCTTGCTGACTCTGTGTGGTTGTTACTTATAAAGGCAATGCCTTCCCTGTTTACTGGGATTTTACGCCTTGGTGCTAGTCGCCAGCCCCTGGCCTATGGAAGGCGGGCTTGGGGTAGTCACGGCACGGGCCCCGAGGACGGGTCGTGACAGAATAGCTAGAATAGTTCACACCCAATATAATGGTGAATTCATACCATTCCCATATATCCCCCTTTTTACATGATTCTATAAGGATAGATTTATGAAAACATTAAACCCCATGACAACACTATATAAAGGTAACACGAGTGAGGACAAAATTTCTTACCACAACCACGATAAGAAAGAGGTTATATTTCCATGTTCTACATGAATAGAGAAAAGAATTCCTCAGTAAAGGTTTTGTGAAATTGTCACCAACTTATTCTGTTGTTGGAATATAATATATCTTCAATTCATTATACTCAATATGAAATTTGATGAAATGATATTTTATATCAATACTGTCTGAATGAGAATTTTGTACCATATACTAAGTGTAATTAATTATAATTTATTTATTATGACCTTAGAGAAAGGGAAAACTCACATCAATAAGTAATTCGTAGGATTGAGACAATATCTACATAATTTTTGTATTGGGTTGAGTAGATCCGATATATTAATATTTATCCATAATGAGAGAAAATTAATTCTATTTATCTATATTATAATTTAAAAATTATTTCCTAGAATGAATACTCCACTAGATGTGGATATATTAACATCATCATTTCTGGCCTAATCAGCATATAAATACACTAACAATTCAATAATTTCTATGTTGTCATACCTTATTAAAAAAATTGTTACTTTTATGTATCAATGAATCATTTTTCTATAAATTAAATATAATTACATAGGAATATTCTAAAATATTTTATATAGGATGATAAAATAAACATTGTTGTCTCTTGGGGTTGTAATATATAATAACATTCTAATTAGATTTGGAAATACCTTCTGACCAATATATTTTTTTCTTAATATTTATAGAACACTATTCCTGTTGAAATCAGTGTTCAAATATGTTATGAGTTTTATATAATGAACTTCTTTTGATGCTCCTTAGTATACATTTCATGAGTGATAAAAATATATATTATATATTGTAAAACATATAACCCAATAAAGTATTTTATTTCCCTGTATCATGAAAATCGCAAAAAAAAATCATTTCTTCAAAAAATATTTCAATTGTTATTTCATTACTCCTAGAAAAGATAATTTCATCAACATGAATAATTACAATGAGGGAATAATATTTAATTTATTTTATGTAAATATTTCCATCAACTCATCATTTCATAAAACTCATATTCCTTAAGAATATTTCTAATTTACAATAAAATTCCATTATATATTTTTTTTATCCCATAGAATACGTTCATCAATATTAAATAATAACTTTCATCATTTAGAATTACAATTCCACAAAGATATTCAACATAAATATCTTAAATATGATACCCATTAAAAAATGTTGATATTATATCCATTTGAAGGATTTATTTAACATTTTTAGGGAGATATTGAAAAAAATATACTAATTGTTTCCAACCATACCACTAGATAATTGGTTTCATAAAAATCAATACCTTCAATTTGAGATTATGCTTTACAAACAAGTCTTTCTTTTTTCATTATCACTTCACATTCTTAATCCAGATTTATTTAGAAAACCCACATTAAAATAATAATATTTTTATTATTTGGCTTGGGTATGAGATCCAATGAATAATTATTTTCAACTAGATATAGATCACCATTAAATTCATAATTACATTATATATACTCATAATATTATTTTACATCATTCATCTCAGCCTTTGAATTCAACAAATTATGTGTAATAGAATTTTTTGTTCTTCTTGTTCGAACCTATCGTGTTGATAACCAATGATATTCTAATCTTACACTTTATTTTTAATACTAGGATTATATTTTCAAACGTCTTCTTCATCACTTGAAAAGATGAGTCTGATTATTCTAGAGTCAGATTACATTTTTCCCAAAAATTTATAATAATTTTTCATATTATTCTCAACTTCCTTTTCTACATGAGTATGTTTACCTTCAACTACCATTTCGATAACTTTAACATTAATAAAATCATAAACTATTCCTATTTAATTGTTTGAAAAACTAAATCCTATTATATCTGAAGCACCGCCAAGAAATATTTCATCTTCAACTTTCAACTTAAATGTTGTAATGTTTCCAAATTTCTTTTATACAACACATGGGAATCTGAAAAATATTAAGTGTTTCAAACAGAAATATTTTCAATGAAAAAATTTATATGGAGACATATATAAATTTTCCCTATAGAAACATCATTTTTGAATGTACATAGTAGTACCCATAGATTTCCTCCAATAGTAATGAGAAAGAACACTCTAAATAAACATAGGACTTCCCATTTCCACCATTCTTCTATATATTATTTTATCAACAAGATTTTGTAGAGGAGTGTATAGGTAACTATAATCCTGATTAATTCCTTACTTATTAAGATAATTTTCAAATTCATCATTTATGTTTTAAACACAGTTTTATATTCTCAACTTCTTTATTTAAAATTCAACTTCTTTCTCATATTTCATTCTAAAACATTCAATCTTTTTCGAATTATCTGACATAGTTTTCTTATACCAAACACTAGTAATGAATGAAATGTCATTAATGAATTTATAAAATACATATATCTATTTCTTTATTGTTTTTCTTTGGAAAACAAATACCATAAAAGATATGTACTAGGGGACGTTTTGAATAGATATCAACTTTATTATGCCCTTAATTTGTATTAATTCTTTTCTACAAAATAGTGCATCACTAGTATCATTTCATGAAAAATAAGGAATTTCTCAAACATTTCATCATATTGATAAAATTACCCTATTACATTGACACATGTTTACAAGCCTTTTATTCCAAAATTTATTATCTTCCTCCATACTCATTTTACATGAGATTTGTGACTCAGAATCATGAAAAAAGTTTCCCTTTTTTATGATATCCCTCTGTAACTATCATTCTATCCTTCTCACTTTTCACAAAAAACTATCCTTTCAGAAGATAACTTTTCTTAACTCATCATAATGTTGTTAAATAGTAAGCATGTTGTGTTTTATCCCACCATCATATAATTTTTTCTAGGATTTGATCATTTCATTCCCAATGATGGATGATGCAACACCATTATTTTTCAAATACTCATCATTGTGAAATGATAATGTTCAACTTCAAATTCATTCACATTATAAAAAAACATTAAATCAACTCTCATATAAGAAGTTTACCCACTATCAAGAATCAATGTTCATTCTCCATTATATGATTTCAGATAAGTTTCAACAAAAATATATTTTTTCTTCTACCTTTTCATTCTTTATCTATAGATTATAAGAATCAATAAGAATCTTTTTTTGTGCCTATAATAAAACAAAACAACCCTTAGCATGATTCCATGATTTTTCACATATGACACAAATAGTTTTAATGGGTTGGAACCTATCTTCAATATATACTTTATCCTTCTCAGGAATCCACAATAACTTCTTTTCAGACTTCTTCATTTGAGGGGAATGACTCCCAGAAAAAAAAAATTCCTTTCAAAACCATTGAAATAACTGTAATATTATTGTTGAAACCAACAAATATTTTTCTTTTTTCTAAATATATGACAATACCAGAAATATCCCTAAAATGAGTATTTTCTTTTGATGCTTCCATACTAACCAAAGATGTAAAAATGTTTCTCAGTAACCGTATTTTTTTCCATATCTCGGCCCAAAACTTTTAATTTATCAATTGGAATATTTATATTCATTTCATAATTTATATAAACATAAGAAACATTTTTGTATTTGTAATCATTAGAACCATTTTCAACCTCTATAAATTTTGAATCTTCTTAATTATCCAATCTATTAATCTTGGACTTATCGATAACATTCCATAATTTAATATTTTTAGAAACAATTACTTCTTTATTATATCCTTTTTAGGGAAATTTTTTTTAACCCTATCATGTATATACATATGATAATTTTTACCAACTAAAAACAAATCAAATATTTATTTCTCAATTCATATTTTAAAATTTTTTGTTCAATAATCTCTTAATGTTATTTTTTTCCTTCAATGTCATTTTCAAATACTCAATATTATTATTTTATTACATTATTGATTTTTTCAAATAATCAATTAATCAAATTATATTTACCTTCTCATCATGAAAATGTCATCTATTTGATTTTTGAGGAACATTCATTTTCCATATTGTTGATTTATTTCTCCTGGATTCCAATATTTCATACGAATTATTTCAAAACTTCTTTCAATTGAAATTTATATGGTGTCTCTTCTTCTTTAGAACTACTTCATTTTAATTATTCATTATTCACTATTGAAATAATATTATTCTCTATACCATACTCAATATATTTATCAAATTTAGTATCCATGCATTCTTTTTCTTATTCATTAGAAAAGAAACTTCATCTTTTGTATTTGTAGATTTTTAAATATTTCTCTATGAAATATTATTTTTTGTTATCCTCTTGTTTCTTCAGGGACCTTCTTTCCCTCTATTATTCTTCATCACTAGCTTATTATTTCATTATTTTTAGATAATTTTCTACAATGTTCCCAACTGTTCCTCTTTCAAAAAATATCATGTGATGTTTCCCTTTATATTTCCCAATACGCCTTTTCAATTTTTAGAAAACATGGATAAAATGTATTATGTATATTGACATCCCTCATTTACAAAAATAGAATCAAAATCTTCATCTTCAATAAGTATATTTTGTAATTTCTCTATCCTATAAAATAGAAATTTCATTTTAATATCATGTTTTTTCATTTCATGTATTTCTACCTTCCATTATATAAGTTATTGGAGTTATATAAAAATCATATAGAGATAGGTTTCATGATATATATCTTGAAAGAATTTTTTTTATAAAACTTGTTAGGAGGGATTCATTAGATCATTTCAAAAATTGTATAATCATTTTACTTTAAACCAAGAAATCTGATAGCACTGACAATGTCATTCACCCTTGTAAAGAAGTCCCCACTAGTTTCATAATTTCCCATTTTTATTTCTTCGAACTTCAATATCTAGTAATATACTTTTATATTATTCACTATTTTATTGGATTCATGTTTTTATAAATTTGTCACATATACCATTGGTTGTGGAAACAATTTTCACACAAAGGAATTTACTTTTAGAAAGTGATGAAAATTATTCATTCTTGGCCCTTGAATTATTCTACAGATTCTTCTTATCAATAGATTTGGTAGGAATATTTTATAGAATATGAGGAAACCCTTAAATTACATATTAAAGAACGTCATATCCAATATACATAAGATAAAAAAATTCAGTCATTCTATATATGATAATTCATACCATTAAATACCAAAATTATTTTACTCATAAAAAATCATATTATACATCATCATCTCTTCAGAACATAAGATTAGAATAAGTATAGGGAACCTTCTGCTGTGATACCAGTAGAATATTCCCAATAAGTATAATGGTATCAATGGCTAGGGGAGGGGTTGAGAAAATTATATCTCTTTATTTTATGTTTATTTACTAATGAAACAATATTTTCCACATATTAAATAATTATTTACCTATCGAACAAATAAAACACACATCCACATGAACAAAAAAATCCAATAATTACTGATAAATAAAAATAGCTACCTCCTTATTAAGGATTGGAAGAAATCTAATATAACAAAATACATTCTAAAACAATCAATTGGATTGTAATACAATAAGTATAATTTTCACCTACAGTCATGTACCACTATGAAAACAATCCCCTAGTGTTTGTGGTCCCTCTAGTAAAAATGGTGTAATACAATGTTTTCGTAACAAAACAAGTTACCAATGATTGTTTATCAAAATCAAGAAATTTATTATTAGTTAACAAATTATTTACATTCTTACCCAAAAGATGTTAAGAAAATTGAGAAACTAGAAATGAAACGTAGTCCGATTATCCAATCCGATTTTTTTCAATTTGATTATCCTTCTCTGATTAAACATTATAGAATATATAACTCCATCATGTTACGATTAATAAATACCTAAATGCATTATTCCTATGTCTGAAAATCTCAATATGATAACCCCATTTAGATTATCCATCTTGATATAATGACCAGTGAAATAGGATGCCATGTATAATATAATAATAAGATGAATATGATGGTCCACTAAATACGATGATGAGCTGAATACGTTGCAATCTGGTATATTCTCCTTTTATATCGTTCTGATGATAATTATTCAAAAAAGTTTAACAATGAAAATTTTTCTCCACATAGAAATATATAACTTCTCTCTATTAATCTAGGAATTTTACTTTTATCCTGAAAAGTATGATGTTCCTCTCATATTTTATAGGAAAACCAATGATGATTTTGATGGTAATTTGTAATAGTTTCCCACATAACCAAAATAATTGAATTTTAATCATTCCTTCAATTTTAGGTGTATTTAATATTTCCTTATTTCCCCATGATCCTTATAGATTCTTCTCACAACTTCATATCTCTTGAGAGTTTCATTTCAAACAGTAATCTAATTTTGATTTCCCATTCCAATTTTCTCAGCCCTATATATTTATTACAATTCTTCATACCAATTTAAATTCAAAAGTAAATAGACATCATTCACCTTCTTTAAAAAAACCCATTCTGAATCTTCAATCAGATTGCTTGATATGATTTCTTCATTACATTGATCAATAGCATATTATGAGAAAAACATATTATTCATTGAATCACATGGTACATGTTTAACAACACATCTAACTATAATTAAGTGGTATTATTCATCTTCTTTCCTTTAGACCCACTTGATATCAAAATAAGAGACAAAACAATCAACCTGATGAATGGTTGACTACATTATTGATCAGTCTCATTTCTTTTTAAATATTATATTATTGATCATTATACAAAAAAACAATCATTCTCATTTCAAATAATGATTCACTTCAAAATACATAAATAATTATTTATATATTTCTCCTTTGGTCTGATTAAAAACTACTACCTTAGGATTCTAACATTTTCCTCAAATGTTTTAATCCATTACACAAAGATTAATCCAATGAACTCATTATGATGATATTAAGAGTAGAGATCTTCATATTCAATGAAATTATTCATTAATAAACTTCTTGATATATTAAGACTTATTTCATGACTTCAATTTCATTGAGGACCAGCTTTAACATCAACTGAATTACAATGTAACGCATTGTGGCCACCCTTATCTCTAACAAAAATAATTATTTATAACTCATACTAAATAATATTGGAATGATTTAAATTACAATAAATATGATCTCGATAACATTTTCTTCCGTTCCATATGAATACAATTAATCTAACTATGATTGGAATAAAATCTCTTCCCCCTTTATCCCATCAATATTTCATCACATGTTTTAAAACATACTTTTGATTTGAGATAAATACAAAATAGGAAAAAATTGTAACATTCAATGTCACAGCCATGCATTCTATGATTATACGTGATTAGGATAACACATTATGTTCCAAACACTAGGAGTTTTTGATGACCCTTTACATTCAAAATGATTCTTTCTTAATATGATCAAATATTTCACATTAAATTCAGTGAGAATGTGATGATCCTTTTCATCTAGCCATATTCATTTAAAAATGTAAAAAATTTCAATAATGTGATTCTGATTCCTTTAATATTATGGTGAGTCCAATTTACATCCAAATATAAAT
The DNA here is from genome assembly GCA_963277665.1 of Viscum album. Taxonomy (NCBI): domain Eukaryota; kingdom Viridiplantae; phylum Streptophyta; class Magnoliopsida; order Santalales; family Viscaceae; genus Viscum; species Viscum album. Next base: position 919,054,109 of record OY728138.1, on the reverse strand, counting down.
TAAGGTGATTTTTTCTACATTAACATCCATGAAAATAAAATTCAATACATAAATATGATAACATTCCTTTTAAGCTTGGTTATAACAATATCCCCCTTTGTATTTCTTTCAACCAAGACTCATAAATTAGTTAAATTTTTATCCTCATGATGTGGATTAATTATCAATTATTCTAAGTCTATGCGATCTAACTCTTTATATGAAATAATAATTATTGTCAACAAGGCCATAATGTCCAAAATTAATGATCATGAAAACATTATCAACCTCACTTCCTATACTTCTCTTTACTTCACCAAAAATCTGGGAATACAAAAACATGTTTCCTCTAACTAGTCCAATGAATAGTAATAATTTTTTATTTGTAATAATATGAATATTTCAATGATTACACATAACCCCCCCCCCTTTACATGGTTCTATATGGATAGATTTATGACATAATACTAGCCCTTGATGACACTATATAAATATAAGATGAAATAGAAGAAAAATAAACATACCTTATCCTTTATAAGAAAGAGGATGAATGCCCATGTTCAACGTCAATTTATAATTGAATTCATTCGGTAATGTTTTTGTGAAAGCGATAGAAACATGTTCCAATGGTGGAACATAATTCAATGTCAATTAATTATTCTCCATATTATATTTGATGAAATAGTATTTTATATCAATATGTTTTTAATGGGAATGTTGTATTGGATTCTTATTTAGATTAATTAAACTATGATTATCAAAAACCCCAGAGAAAGGGTAACATCACTTCAATAGTTACATATAATAACTGTGTATTTATCCACATAATTTTAGTAGCAACTTGAGTGGAATAAACATAATCATCTCAATCCCTTCTGAGAGTTACTGAATTCAATTTATATTGATTCCAAAAACATAATTCATTCCTTGAACAAATATTCCACCATATGTGAATCTTCTATCGTAAACATTTCATGTCCAATCAATATTTGAATACCCAAAAAATCAATATTTTCAGAGATATCATACCAAATTTCTATACTTTTTGTTCCTTTTCTATATCTGAAAATTATTTTTTGAATGTAATTTTGATTAGTTAGGATCACTCCAAAATATTGTACATAAGTTGAATACATAAACAAATTCGGGTCTTGAAGTAGTAAAATATAACAAACTTCTTATCCACCTATGAAATTATTTATGAACAAATTATTTTCATTCTCAATATTTTAAAACAATATATCTTTAAAATTGTTGTGGTAATAGAAATTTAGTTTTCCACTCTATACCTCTTCAAAATATCCTTATCATATTTTTTCTAATAGAGAAAAATGTGTTTCTTCTTATGAATAACACGTAACCAAAGAAAGTATTTCATTTCCCCCTAGTACAGACATCTCAAATAACTATTTCATTTCATCATAGAATCATTCACATGTTCATTCATCATTCAAAAAATTAATAATGTAATAAAAATAAATTTTTTTGATAATGGTATACTCTTGAATTACCTTGATGTAAATATTTTTATCAACTATTCGTTTCTTAAAACCCATCTTCATAAAGAAAGTATCTACTTTGGAATACAATTCTCTTAGAAGTTGTTTTAGCCCATTCAAGGGATTTTTTAAAAAAATTCATTATTTCCAGTAACATATCCACAGGGTTGTTCAATATAGACATCCTCATCTGGATCCCCATTCAGAAATAAAGACTTTTCAACCATTTGAATGATTTTTTAAATTTATTATGTGGAAATTATAAAAAAATTCTGACGGTTTCTAATCATTCCAACAAAGAAAATGTTTCATCAGTATCAATACCTTAAAATTTTTAATTCCCTTTGCAACCACGTATTCCATTGTTCTTTATCCCATCAGATTCTTCATTCATTTTGTTCTAGAAAAGCAATTTTGTCTAATATTTTGTTATTAGAAAGATTGGGACTGAATTCCAATGTATCGTTAATTTTAATTTGATCCAACTCTTCATTCATGGCCTAAAAAATTCCAAATACAGAAAATATTATTTTACATTATTTATAATCTCATATCAATAAAAATATGTGCAGGTAATGCCTTTTGATGTCCTTCTTGTTCAAAGCTTATGATGTTGATCACCAATGATATTCTACGATTCCCCTTGCTTCCACTTACTAGGATGATATTTTATAATATATTTATAATCACTTGAAATAGTTTTGTATGATTCTTCTTCAGTTGGATTTGAATTTTCCATATCCTTTTCATAACTGTTTTCCCGATCATGCTCACTTTTTTTATCTACATGATTATGTTTATCATCTTCTACCATTTCAATAAAATACACATGAATTGAACAAACAATTATCTATATTTCATTGTTTAAATACCTATATCTACATACTTCTAGAGCACAGCTATGAAATATTCCATCTGTACCTTTCTTCTCAAACTTTCTAAAGATTCTACCTTTATTCTTTATAACACACCGACTCCCAAAAACTATTAAGTGTTTAAAACATTTAGTTTTTCAATAAAACATTTCATATGGAGTCATATCTGAATTTCTCATGTAGAAACCAATGTTTTGAATATAAACACCAATACTCATGTCTTTCCTATTAATTTAATGAGAAATACCATGTTCAAGATACATAGTTCTACCCATTTCTTCCAAACTTATATTCATTATTCTAGAAAACCAATTTTTTGAGGACTGTGTGGGGAACTGTATTATTCTTGAATTTCATGCTAATAAAGATAAAATTAAAACGATTTTAATTTCTATATTCATCACCAATTAGGTTCTCAAATTCTTCACCAAATACTCACATTCATTCTCAGCTCTCCTTCATATTTTTTTAATGTTTTGAATGAATATAACTTATTATTTATATATATAACACATGTAAAGGTTTTAAATTTATCTCTGATAGTAATGAAATAATTATCTTCATTTTTTTATTCTTGTACTAATGATATTGGAATGGATAACTCTCATGTGTCTTCTTAGCAAATATAAAATTTCTTATACACATAATTTTTAATCCTTCCATATTAAAAAATAGTACAGAAGGAATCTATTCTTCTTAAAAAATTAAAAATGGCATAGAAACTATTTCGCTCTGATAAATCACCCATGTTTCTTGGAAACATGGTTACCATCATTTTATTCGACAATTAATTCTCTTCCCCCATACTCAAGTAACAAGATTTTGTTGCCAACAAATTGATATATGTTTCCCTCAGTACACTTTCATTATATAACTATCATTTGATCCATCACACAATTCACAAAAAATCCATATTTTCTAAATACAATAGTTTTCCTTATCAAAATGTTGTTAAAATATTTGAAATATGTGTTTCATCCCATAAACATATAATGTTTTCTTGTATTTAATATTTTATATTGCAATGATACCTGATCCAGCACCATTAATTTTATAAAAATCACAATTTCATAATTTCACTATTCATTATTTAAAGTCTTTCAAATAATTCTAAAATCTTGAATATCATTTCATATAAGTAGATCACCCACTAATTAGAATCCATGATAATTCTCTATTTAATTCAATCAATGAAGATTCAACAACAACAACTTTTACATCTCCATTTTCATTATCTATATTCATATTATGAGAATTATTAAGAAAATTTTGTTATGGTGGTAACAAAACAAGACAATTCATAGAATTATGCCCTAGATTTTCAGATATTTCAAAAATATTTTATATGGGTTAGAACAAAATTTTAAAAATTTAGTCCAAACGTATCATGTTTTTTCCAAACATTCATTTCATAAATATTTTTGTATATCATTGGCTCCCCAAAATCCATTTCATTTCATAACATATGAAATAACCATAATATTTATGGCCGATGAAAAGCAAATTTTTTGTATTTCCAAATCCATTAAAGTACCAGTATTATCTATAAAAAATTATTTACCTCTAAAATTTCCATACTGATCGGAGTTATAATAGTATTTCTTATCAATATTCATTTATTTCATATATAAGCCGCCAATATTTATGTTATCAATTAGAATATTCGTTTTCTTTTGAACCTTATCATAAATAGTAGAATCATTTTTGTATTAATAATTTTTAGAAACATTTTTGGACTCACGGAATCTTGAATCTTATGAATTCTCTACTCTATTAATCTTTTCCACATATATAAAATTTATTTGTTTCTTCTTTTTATAAATAATGACATCTTTATTCTCACATAAAGAAGGATATTTTTCTCAACCATTTTAGGTTTCTCCTTACAAGAACTTCCACGAACATAAAAATAGAATTTTTCAAACTTGTATTTATCTATTTATCTTTCAATAGTTTTTTGTTCGACACACATTAACTCTTATTTTTTTCACCATCAGCTTTACCATCATATACTCTTTACAATTCGTTCCTTTCTCAAGATATTTTTCAAATAGTATATTTATTCCACCTTCCATACGCATAATAATGAAAATATGATTCATTGTTTATTGAGAAATTTTAAATCATCAAATATGGGGTTAATGTCTCATTCCTTCCAATATTTACCAATCATTCTTTCAACTCTTCCATAAAATTACAATCATTTTTTGTTTCTTCTTCTTTGGAACTATATTTTCTAAATAATTAATAATTCACTGTTGAAAAAAGTGTATTATCAAAACAACACTCAATTGTATTTTTGGATTTAACTTCCCTTCCTTCTTCTTCTTCTTCATATTTAGAAAAGAAAATTTTTATTTTGGATTTGAATAATGTTATGTCATTCCCTTTGGAATACGATTCTTTTTTGACTCCATGATTCTTCTATGACCTTATTGGATACCATTATTCTTCATCATTTCCTTTTTCTTTCATTATTAATGGAAAATGTTACACAAATTTACCATTATATCCACATTTAAAAAATTTCAAGGGAATTTTCCCTTTATATTTCACTATACCTCTTTTCCATTTTTTAGAAAATAGGGAAAAAATGTCATCAAGATTTTTACATTCCATATTTTATGAATTTGAATCACCATATTCGTATTAAATAAGTATCTTAATTGAATTTTCTTTATTAGAATCCATGAAAGAAACTTCCCTATAAACATTGGTTTTTCTTTTTGTATCTTTTATTCATTCTTGTTTCATAAGTAATAGGAGTTATATCAAAATCACCTAGATATAATGTTTCCAGATCTATGTCATCGAATAATGAATAATATTCATAAAACATATAGAGATGGATTCTCAAGATCATTTCAATAACTATTGAATTTTCTAAATCTTCACCAATACATCTAACAGTGATGATAATTTAATTCACCCTCGTAATGATTTCCTAACTTATTCATTCTCACCCATTATAACATATTCAGAATTCAATATCTAGTTTTTTATCGTTTCCTTATTCAATTTTTTATTTCTATCATATATGTTTTTCATTTTTTACCTTATAACATTAGCTTGGGAAACACATTTACCCATAAGAATTCAATTTTTGATAGTGACAAAAAAATCATTCTTTTACCTTCCATCATTCTCATGATTTTTCTTATCGATCAATGTGAGAGTGAAATATTCATAAATTATAGTAAACCCATTTCTTGGAACTTCATGGATATCATATATGATAGAATTAATATAAGATAATATTCAAAATTTATAGATATTCTAATTCATACCATAAAAACATAAATTATTTTACTATTCAAATAATTTAGATTCTTCATCAACATCACGAAAGTACTTAAAAAAGAATAAGGGAAGGGACCATTCAGATCTAATAAAAATTTAATGTGCCAATCTATGATAATATTATAACTAAGTGGGGGAGGGGTGAATCAATATTAACTCGATCTTTTATGATTCCTTGTTAATGAATCAATATTTTTATTCTATTAAAGAATTTTTTCCCTACTAAAAACAAATAAAACCCACATCCCTAGGAACATAAGAAACTATATGGTTTAAATATTCAATAAGAATACATATTCCCTTAGTATTGTTTCAAAATAGTAAAAATACCATACAATCCACTACAAAACAGTCATTTGGTGTGAAATAATATGATTAGGATATTCCCTTACCCTCATGAAGCACTATGAAATCAATCCACTTTTTTATCCCATTAACACAAATGATACAATATAATTTTTTTTTGAAAAAAAATGTTACATATTTTTTTTTAACATCCATAAATTAATTATTTTTAAATAAATTATTCAAATTTTTTACCGAGAAATTGGTAACAACAATGAAGAATTTGATATGAAACACAATATTTTCTTCATGTTTAATTTCCCTAATTAGATTCTAAATATAGAATTTCTCACTGTGAAAAATATATCCCTATAAGGATAAGATTATGAAAACCAAAAATTCCATCTTCATTTATTCAAAAATCCCAAAATGATTACCCTATTTTGATTATAGATTATGATACGATGACCATCTGAATAAGATGATAAGATGAATATGATAATTTTTGGAATATGATGACCCCCTGAATACGATGATCACTTTAATACATTTCAATCTTATATCTTATCATTTCAATTTTGTTTTATGAAATTTTTCCAAAAATATCAATATACAAAATATTCACTCTCTATTAATATTGATATTCTCCCTCTTACTCTATGAATAGAACTTTAGTATAAAAATTTGCAATGGACTTCTTTCCTTTTATAAGTGACACAATGATGGGTTTGGAGGAATTTGAAATTTTTTCATGATCAATGAAATTATTAATTTTGAATGATTCTTTGACTTATAAGTGTAATTATTATTTCAACAAAGCTTCTCACACATATTTAATTATTCTCACAACTAAATATCTCTTTAGAAATTCTTTCAAAACACTGGACCAATTTCTACCTGCCATTATGGTATTCTCAATATAATTTTTCTATTGTGACACCCCATACCAATTTGAATTCATGAAGAAATATACATATTTTATCTTCTTTGAACACTCCATTCTGACTTTTCACATTGATTTCCTGATATTATTACTTTATTAATGTTCCCTATAATAGGTAAAGGAAATAAACAAGGTATTATTAAAATTTAATACCCCCCCCCCTTGAAAACACATCCAACCATTTATTTATGGGATTATTTCTGTTGTTACATCTAGAACCACATTACATTAAAACAAGAGAAGAAATAATTAAAATGGATTAGTGATTCAATACATTTTTTATCGGTCTCATTTATTTTTAAATATGATATGAGTGATCTACCCAACCAAACTATTTCTTTCCCTTTTCTATGTATGATTCTGTTCAAATTATTTTTTGGAAGATTTATATATTTTGGATTTTAGTATGATTGAAAAATTATTTGATTTGTTTATCACATATACCTCAATCCTTTTCTGCATTAAATGAAATTGTTTTTTGATGATTTTGAGATCGAAAATATTTATCCTCATGGACATTCTTCATTCAAAAACATCATATACTATTATGACTTCCTTCATGATAGTGAATTCATTTTGGATCAACGTTAACATTGTATTACATACAATGGAAAAATGTTTCAATTCAAATTTCTCCATAAATAGTTATTCCTTCCAACCCATCATGCATACAATTAATATGATTAACATTTGTTGACTATAATCACTGGAACATTTTTATCCTTTACACCCTAATAAAATTAATCGATGTATGACTGGAAACACTTATCCTCCTAATTTCTTTCATCAAGATTATATCAACTGTTTCAATACATACATATGATTTATTCATATATAAAATAGAGAATCATCATTACATTTTATGTCATGGTCATGAAAACTCAAATTCCCCACAATTACGATCACACCATCCATTACAAACACCATGTTAGTATAACATCCCTTTACATATAACATGAGGTTTCCTCAATATGATCAATAAATTTATTATAAATTTAGTGTGAATCCAATGATCCTTTTCTTGTATCCATATTCTTCTAAAAATGTTAGACATTTTCATGAATTGTTTGTTAGATTCCCTGAATAATATATTCAGTCTGATTAACATAAAAATACAACATGATTTTATTTTCCATTCTTCTTAATCATAAATGATATCAAATGTAATTATATGAATATTATAACTTTCCTTATCATCATGGTCCTAACAGTGTTTTATCTTTGTGAGATTATTTGAAAAAATCCAAATGACATTTTTTCCATTGGATTTCATAAGAATTATTGTGATAATGATCATGGTGATGTTTTCCCATTTCATATCGGAATGGGTAGTGGATGCATCATCACTATAGATTATTTCATTTATTTCATCACTTGTTGTCATAGAAGATATATTGATGTATATTTTGTTATCTCCATTAACATATTGTCCCACAAAGAGTCCTCTCAGAGATCATGATACATATATGTTTTTCTAGGATTGATGGAGAAATTTGAGTGATTTCAATCATCAAATTGATACTTATTTATCATAGGATTTAATGGTACACATAGTCTAGACCCAAATCCCACAAATCCATTATCATTAACATTGATCTTTGATTATTTTCATTTCATTATATAGTTTACTTTATTCAATATAATCGCTTTTAGAATCCATTAACTACTCCTTAAGACAAAGTTGAGAAGTCAATTAGGAATGTATTGATGACGTTTCTTCCTTTATGATTCCATTGTCCATCATATCCTAATCTCAAAATATTGGATCCATATTAATACCAATGGTTGATTGAATTATTGGATCCATTATCCTTAAAATATATTATACATTATTTGATTTCCTGTGATGGTGGTGGATTGAGTAGTCAATTTCTTTGATCATCTCTAATCATCTTCACTAAAACATATTCATCTCTTTATATTGGAATATATACTTTAGGATTTTGTGATATGTATATATTTCTCACTTATACCTAAAGAGATAATACCAAAAAAGGTAAAATAAAATACAACTATAGAAAAATTTGGAATGTTTGTTGGGTAGTACTTTTGATGAACTTTCAACTATCTCGATGCATAGTCTATTGATTTTTTATTTCTTATTAACATACAACCGAATCTTTATTCAATGAATTATTGAATAACATGAATGGTTACCCACTTATAGGAAGTGTGAGTATTGGTACTGTGATAAAACTAATTTGAATATCCTTAAAACTTCCTTCACATTCTTCATTCAAGGAAAACATTACTCCCTTCCTGGGTATCTTGTTAAGATGGTTCGACAATCATAATATATTTCTCAATAATCCATAATAATACCCATCTAAAAAATGAAAACCATTGATATCTGTCAAATATGTTGTCTTCATACATCCTTTAATTTCTCCTATATTTGAAGGATGAAAATATATCACATTTCATGTGATAATATGGTCCATGAAAGAGGCATCCATCAACCAGATCTCACATTTTTAGTACCTGGAAAAAATCTTATCCTTTTGTTAGGACATTATAAGAGTGATCAAGATATCCTCATGTTTATACTTTCCTTTGAATTATACTAGAATATCATTGAAAATGAATAAAAATTTATTTTGAATGATAATCTATATATACTATATTCAATATTTACAAGAAGATTTTGACAGAATTGTTGTTTCTAAATGGCATTACTATGAACTCCTAGTGCACTTACCTTTTACGAAAAGAGAGCATGGGGATATCTTCAGTCTTCACTCATACATGATAATATCCCAACTTAAATCTACCACATAGAATTACTGTGCTTTTCAGAGTTGATCAAAAAATTAAACAATATGATGTATAGGATACTTGTTTATTATCGTGATCTTTTTGAGCTAATGATAATTGATGAAAATGTATAATGACCCATCCATCATCATGGCGTAGATGACTAGTAAACCCCATAGTGATGCCCTTAATTGTATATATCCTTTCTCTAGATTATTATATAGTTATTTATTCAGCTACTCGTGTTCAACAACAGTCATTATATTGGTTGTTTTGGATAAATATAATTCCCCATGTATGATCTAAATTGAAAATTTATTCTCCCAACAAGAAGGGGGACTAGTAAATTCCTTGAGCAATACAATAATATATTACATAAAAAAGGAAATGTATTAAAGGATGATTTATTTGTTAAACTCAGTAATTTAGGCTAGATATTCATTATTTCAGGGGAATAATATCTTTTTTTGAGATGTTGCTGATAAAGAAGAGTAATCAACATCCTTGAATCTATATAGCATTATATTATTATTATATATATGTAGATTGATTTATTTGTCATTGAAATTTATATTGAATCTATATAGGTAAAAACAATATATTCCAAGAATTGCATCAATGTTCCTCAAATGGGGTGTGTAATATTTTACTAGGATGTTCATTCCAAAAATTATGATAGAGGAGGAGTTATATACATTGGATGTAATAATTACCACTTTATCCATTTTAACAGATATCACTACTTCTATGATTTCATGGTAGTTTTGAATAGTTCTACTAAACATTATGATTTGAAGGAATTCATATAACAAGAATAAAAAATTACATCCAATATTATTAAATGTATAACTAACATACCTATCACTAATTCATTGTCAGTGTCCACCTGAGTTCCTATGATGGAAAAATATCACCCATGATTCCATGGAGGTTGTTGGTTGTCCCCTAAAAACCTTGTCATAATGCATTGGTTTGAAATATTCCTTGCTTCGTTGTAGTTGAATTAATGACCAACACGAAGAGGGTTGACTAAATCATTCATTACCATTATTAAATAAGTGGGTTTCTCCAATCAGAATTTTCTAGCAAGGTGTACTTCCTTCCCACACCTAAATCATTTCCTCATTCCCCTTAGAAAATTTTCATGGTTCTCCATTCAACACCATAGAGATGTTCGATGCTAAAATTTCATAAAACCATTAGATTTATCCATTGGAATTCCAATATTAATTTGAAATTTCTAATTCTTATCCTTCTGATACCCTTGTGATTCTCCGACATCCATCTCGACATTGAGGGAACACCAAAAAATTTCCTCAGAGCTATAAAAGACTAATATCTCTAGGTTTTTTCACAGATTAGGTTTTAGACCACCAAACAAGTGTTCAACCTTGAATTTAGGGGTAGTGAAATAGATTTATGCATACCATAATACTCTTGTGATGTCTTAATTATACATGCTAATAGATTCTTCATCTTTTATTTTGAGGATAAAAAAATACAATTCCATTTTAAGTCATAAAGTTAGGGGAAAATATATATCAATTTTTTTTCTAGAATTCCATCCACCCTTTCACATCAATATCTTCCTTAAGATTCATTTTATTGATCAATTTCCACCACTTATTACCTTTACAGTTCACATGGAAAAAACTAGTATAATCATATCTTACTCATAACTTGTAAGGATGAGTAAGATCTTCTCAATAAACTTTATCTATTGTTCCTTGATTAAGGGGTTAGAAAATACTTTGAATTTTAGAGGACTTTATTGAATAATAGTCTCAATTACAGAATGTTCTCTCTTATGGGGATTTAGATACTCCTCCAAATCTAGTTTTCTATTTAGAACCGTAGTTTGTTGAGAGAATATCATCATAAATTTCACAATTCCCGCTCTCATTGGGTTTGTCATCACATTGGGACAATCATCACATTCCACATCGCATTTATTTTTTACCAGATTCCTCCAATTATTGTCTATTTACTAGAAGAAAACGAAAATTTGGGATGAGTGTTTTTAATATATTAAACACATAAAGGCGTAATCCAATGTAATTAAATGTATAACTGATAAATTACATTTATTTCCTTAACATATGAAATGATAGGTTCCAATATATATTATCCATGATATATTCCCTAATATATTGTCTTATGAGTATATATCTTTGTTCCCTTAATAATTGCTAGTAATGGTTTTATGATTTTATAAAATAATATCCCATTATAGTACCTTAATATGTGCATTATAAGTCACATTATTAGGTAGCAAGTTATGCCGAGTTAGCCCCGATACACCTTATTGCAATTATAACCACTAGTAACATATATGACAGAACCATATCCACATGTAGCATACAAATATGGATTTCATTGGTTCAAAAAATACTTAATATATACTTACCAAAATATAGTTTTTTAACTTAGTCTCATCCTAATGTATTTTACTATAGTTTTCTAATAATAAACCCAAAATGACTAATCTTTTCAATTCAAAACCATCTATAACAAACCATCTCTTTATTAAACCTTAATACATTATTTATTACATAATATTTGACTTAATGCAGCATAGAAGAACAAAAATTCATGTGTATTTAGGAATTAGTTACATGACCTAGTAACATAAAGAATAAAATATATTATCTTTATTGAAAACATCTTTCACATACTCATAATTAAAATACATTGGATAACCTCAAACATTTATAAGAAAGTTGAGAGAAATAAATCCATGTAAGGGAATACGCATTGAATAAGCTGATACATGTTAGAAAATAGAAATCTCAAGGGAAAATATAAGGAAAATGAGTAATATGGCATGATATAGGATGATAATGAAAAAATGGGAAAAGTGGAAATATCTTAAAACATTGCATAATAAAAATTAGTCAAGGATAAATACCAATAAATAATAATGGAAAAATTATCATTAAATAATAAAGATCAATCCCCATACTAACATGAAATCTTATGTGACTAAACAATACCCCTTGCACCAGAGAACAATATATTTCTGAGCACACCTATCACTTTCATTTTATTCTCAATTTTATGTGGGGCACATAGAGCATACTATATGGAATCATTAATCATTATTTATTTTCTGATATAGTAGTGTGTAATACAAAAATTTAATTCCCAATTCAATGAAGTAAAAGTGTATAATTCTTAATATCATTGATTAGAAATTTGAGTGGTATTGACTAAAAAACTGTTCTAGCATGTAAAAATTGCGTGGAAATTTCGGATGTAGAACGACATTAATTAAAAATTAATAAAATGGGATGATGATAGAGAGATGGGTGTATAATTAATTTTAAATAAAATTTGTTGTAACGTGGACATGGAATGGCATGTCCCATCATTGGGAATTTGGTATGGAATGAAGAGGATTAAAATGAAATTTTAATAAAAAGAAGAAAGTAAATAATTAATGCAAGAGTCTTGACTCCCATTTCTTGGGAGCAGCTTGTTGAGAGATTTTGGGAATCATGGTAGGAAAATAGAAAGGTAAGAGAATTGTAATGACATGCTGTAAGAATTTTTAGTGAAGAGAAGTGGGACCTTGGATGGGTTTATATTGGAAAAGAGAGTAAAATTAATTACCATTTATCAAACATGGGGTTTGGACTCTTTATAAAAAACATTCCAAAACCACAAAACGTACAAATATTTTTTCCCTAGTTTCATCAAAATTTGTGTGGTTTACATTATTTAATATTTAAAATTTCCAAAAATAACAATATTATAACCTTACATATGTAGAGGTGAGTTATACTCTTAATGAAATGATATTAAAACCATAAAATATGTTAATGGTTTTTTTTGGAATTCATAATGGATTTATAAAATTACTAAATTAAATTAAAAATATGATTACTTTTTTTAGAAAAGATTAATATGTTTTTTACTCTATTTAACTTATATATTAATCCACTTTTCGGTCAATAGGATGTCATTCTACAAATAGTACATTTATACAGAATTTAATTTTTAACCGAAAACTCAATAGACTCAAAAATTTTGAAAACATCACCATTGGATAACATTGATTCAATAATTACAACTATAAAATTCATTTTATCAAAAAAAATTAAATATTTGTATTTTAAATTTGTATATAAGAATCTATATTTATTTTTAAATTATTATTTTTTACTATAATAGTTTTACATCCCACATAAAAATTTCATTTGACTATATAGAAATTACATACTCATTTAAATATGATAATAATAATTTGATGATAATATTTTATTATTATTATTATTTTAAAAAATTAATTGATTGAAAAAAATAAATTCCTTATTTTAATTTTTATTAAATCAAAAATATTATATATGTTTTTTGTATAAAAATATAAATCATTTTTAAATTAATAACTATATGATGAAAATATATTCATTATTATATGAAAAATAATGTATATATGCATATTTCTATGGTGTTTATTAATATACATTTTTTACCAGGAATCCCCCTAAGTGTATGGTATATAATGGTGATACTTTCAAGGGGTTGTTTAGTGTACATGGTTTATGTTGTGATCTAGAAGATCTTGAACATATATCGTAAATGGTTTCACTCATACTTATGTTATTAGATCTCAGAATGTGCATGGAAAAGGTAAATCCCAATGATTCTATCGCCCTCGGATGCTCTAACAAATATGCTTCATAGGGTACAATCCTATTGGTTTGGTCAATCAATTACTTTTTGTGTGTCAATTTGATTTATAAAAATCTGATATTTATACTAATAATGTTAAAGCTATTCAAAATCTATAATATAAATAGAAATAATGCATAATGGGATTTTAAATCTAATATAATTTAATAAAATTGACTAATTGTATGTTTTTCCAACAACTAAATTACATGACACAAAATTTAATTAAATATGAATTGGAATTATTTTAAATAATATTTTGGGTCATTAGAGGCCTTATTACGTTCAATTCAGTGGGGGATATGACATATTCGTACATGTGTATGGTAGAAAACCACCTCGTTATGTGATATGAGTTTTTATTTAAATCTATATACCGATTGTGAGAAAGGATATTTTTTATGAATATATGTATATATGAATCATGATTATAATATTCATGAAATATCTTTTATTTTTGAATGATGGTATATCATTTTCATTCTTATATTTCCACTCACTAGAAAAAGAGAAAGTTGTTTGTGTTTTCATATGTACAATCTCTTCCATGAAGTGATGTAATTATTTTTTTCAACACCGAATCACATGGATGATATATATAACTCTATTTAATGAAATAATAATGTATTGTTTTTATTATTTTATAATTATAATATAATACTTAAATTATTTTAATAATGATAATTTAAAAATGGAAACATTTCTCATGCATACGTACAATATAATATCACAATGATTGTAATATAGGTGATTTTGTATAACCATATTTTGTTATTTGTTTCAAAAGTAAAAATGATGTATAGAAATTATAATTTATCCACTATTATTATTATATAGTGGATGGAACAATTACCTCATTGACCACATTTAACACACCAAAGAAACATTGAAATAGTTAATTGAAAATCCTTATATTACATTACTTGGACTTAACTAATTTAGTATTTAATATGATAATAAAAATATATAAAATAAAAGGTTCATGTATAAGGTATGAAAATTATAATATTTTATTAATAAATAAAGTTAATTATTTTTTTTACTCGGGTTAAAAGACATACATGGATTTTCTAGACTCAATGTAAGGCACATCACCACAATTCTCTTTCATTGATTTATATTTTAATGTAATATAATTAACTTATTTTTTAGGCTCTACATTTTGAGTCATTTTTTCATAATATCTTTAATATTATTATGTTCAATATATTTAATGTTTCATTTTAGTTTATTATTTTATATGCACTATTATTGAAGAGTTACCAAATTTTTAAAGGATTTAAGTTACAATCTATTTATTAATCAAGATTCTTATGATTCAATTACCATTAAAATAAATTATATTATTTTGTATTATAAAAAATTGTGATTTTATTCTCTTATAATTATTAATTTGTTATTCAATTAGTAGTATAATTTTCTTCTCTTGGGTAGTTAAAATTATTTAATTGTTGTTTTCAGGAAAATATGTATTCATTTTTCTCTTCAGATGAAAATCATTTTTCTTAAAAATCCATGTTTTAAAAAAATGATTCCTATTTTCCGTAATATGAGTGTTTAAATTATACATTACCCATTATTGTGTTTTTAATTATTTTCAGAAGTTATTCATTCAATAATTTTTAAAACAATTAGTTTTTTTTAATATTATGAAAAATTTGTGATGTATCCTAGTTTTAATCCTCTTAGCTTGAACTGAAGTTTCTACTATCATTAGGATTCATTATTTTAATGATTATTTTATAAGATTCAGAGGCAATTTTAAAATAAAATTTTTTATTTATTTTTTGATAATTTTTTTAGATATCTATTTTCAAATTGGAAATCGTAATTTTCACAAGGAATGTTTCATGTTTCCTTTCAAAATCATTTTCCATATAAGATGAAATAATAGTAGGATTATCAAACTAAAAATTTTATTTTACTCATTATTTTTTAATGATATATTAATGGTATTTCCATTCTCTAATTTATACAACTCATGATGTTACTTGTCATCCAATTTTATATTTAGAAATTATATGGGCCTATTCTTTCTATAGATAGATAATGATTATTTCAATAAATTATCACAGAACCCATTTTTTATAATAGCTTAATGATGTTATGAAATAAATAATTATTGTTTATATGAGTTTTTTTATGTTATGGTTAATAGAAATCATTTATTAATGGTTGATCCCAAATATATTTCACAATTAAGAACAATAAAGATTATACAAATGGTTAACGCTCATTATAGATCAATTTATTATGTGTTTAGCCCTATTATATTTAATGGGTGATCATGATATAGATTATATGATGGTTTTTTCACAATTATAGATTAAGGGAGAGAATAATACAACTTATATGAAGGGTCAGTCCCCATTATAACTACTTAAAAATGGTTTTTCCTGATATAGAATATAAGATGGGATAAACACCATTATATATCCCTATTGAATTTTGTAATGAATATAATATCAATTTAATTATATTATTGGTATTCCATATTTTTATTCTCACTAAATGGTTTTTATGTGTTTTTTGATGATCATTTCCCAAGATAACAAAATGTTTTCTTTATGATATCATTAGATTATAAATATTTCCATTGATTACGATTGAAATCACATCAATCATGTTTATTAACTATTATGGATCTTTATTTGGTAAATATTTATTCCATGAAATCATTAAATTATATAGTTATTGATGGTAATGATTTCTCTTATGTAATTCTCATGCATTTTCTGTGTGTTATCATAACCTTATACCCATCTTAGTCACATTGATGACGTTTAGTTATTGATGATTTTTTTACCCTTATTGAGTTTTTCAGCTCATCATTATTATGTTTCATTTTCACTAGGTTATCAAGATTTATTTTAAATGAATATATATAAGGGTTTCATATGGATATTGATGAAGAAATAATGTTAAATTAGAATATTTTGGTTTTGAGGGAGGGACATTCACTTGAATTCATGGATATTATTTAGGTAAGAGCTAGTTATAATTTTATAAAACTCTAAACCTATAATTTTTTAGGTATTTAAGTGATTCAATATTTACCTTTTATGTTTAATGGTTTGGATGGGAAAAATAAGGATAGATTATTCATTATCAAATCCAAAAATATAAACACTATGATTTTTTGAACTGTATCTATGAGTGTGGATCTAGTTATATAAAAAAATATACAATAGATCATTGAATCTATTAAAAAGTTAGTTATTCTAAAAAAATCATAAGGAGGAACATTATAAATCAATTTTAAAACCTAATATTGATAATTCTAAATTAAAAATCATGGAACATAAAATGATTGGTTTCTATGAAAATATATGTAGCATTAAACAATGAGAAAAATATGAAATAAGTTTAGAGGATGAGGATTATTGGTTTTTACCATGAATAATCATCACAAATTTATTATAAAATTCATAAATAATACATAGAAGGTGGTATATTTGGAAGGGAGATGATTATGGGTGGTTTAGATTGAAAAAACAAAAAAATTAATACGGTAAAATTTCTAAATCATATTCTCATACTTATGTAAATAAATATTTATTAAAAACATTGTAGCTTATTTGATTTGGTGGAATATTTTGGAAAACAATTTATAAATTTTTTTAGTTCCATTGGAATTGGGTTTTATACCCAGCATAAGTAAGATGAATGGTTACTCTTAACAACATTCAACCATATCATAGCCCATGAGATGACACAATACATGTGATTACTCTACAAAGTTACTCCTAATATTACAATGACTATGAAACACCATTTAACTAGAAATATAATACATATGATTATTTCACATGGTCCTTACTAAACTTACTTATAATTAATCACTGTTGTTCTACTAGTTAATAAACATTGATCAAATGTCAAACATGAATTTTGATAACCATGACTAAACATCATAGTTTCTATTAACTGATCACTACCCATGGGATGATTGTGTGAAAAATAAATTTCACATAATTCTGAAAATTTCATCAACATGCATCCCAAATTTACTAATATAAAAAGAAACTGTTAGTAATGAAATAATGAAAATTGAAATGAAACTAGTGTGTGAATTAGAAAATTGAATCGTCTATGAAGCAATGATGGATGTGGAATATGAAATTTGTAGGGTGTCACATGGTGTTAGTGGTGAATCTGATTTAATTCTTTATTAATTCCTATTATTTTCTATGTAGACAATGTTCCATATTTATATTCGAATAATATATTATATATAAACAATTTTGGACTATTTTGTTTGATAAGGATAGTCTCATTTATTTATTATTTTATATATAGGATAAATGGTTCGCATATTCTTCCATGTGTTTTCATTGGAATTTTTCAAGACATCACTAATTAGGAAATAAAATTAATTCTATGTCATGTCAATTCCCATATGATGGATAGATATTCATAATAGTATGTCAAAAATTGTAATCAGAGCATGATTGGGTAGCTGAGTCAATGATATGTGGTGATAGGATTGGAAAAACATTAACATTAATCTGAATATTGACCCAATAAACCCATTTATGGGGGAAAATAAAAACACTACTGGTGAATCAAATATATTTTTTAAACATTTTCAATATAATATTAAATTTATTTAATATATTTTTCTATCAGTTTACTAAAAATAAATGTATCTTAATTTTATTATTTGAATAACAATTATAATGAATCGTGGTCTAAAATTAATCTTTAAAGATTTTATTATTTTAATTTATTAAAACATTCCACGGAATACATTAAAAATTATATATTTCGAAATTTTATGTAAATTTTGATAACATAGATTTCCTCAACACATAGATTTCATCTAATATTGAACCTCATAGAAGAAACATGAGAATGAAAACTATGTATTAATGGAACATTTGACTATTCCATGACTCAAACGCACTGCCAGAGTCAAACCTCACATAAATATTTCAACTTAATGTAAGCATAAGGTTCACCGTGATGATACATTGATGGCCAATGACACATAAATCCCTAATACATAGTTTTTTTCACTTTATAATAAAATTGTCATTTGGATTCCATGTTTTTAATAAATACTTTATTTCTCAGGGATACAGTCTAAGGAACACCTATTAGGTTCTCAATATATTATTTACAATACATTAATATCAAATGAATGCTAATCTCTAAATACCAGAATTTGTAAAATGTGATTACAAAACCTTTTATGGGAAGTTCTAAATTCCATCAACCCAATCATAATGTCCCATACTATAATGCTTGATACATTTATTTAGGAAATGTAATCTCACAAAATTTTTATATATTAAATTAAGAATTTAACTAGATAAATTCATCCGATATTTATCCATATGTACCAAATATGTGAAAATAAAAAAAGTATATTTTCTAACATTCTGATTGGTAAAATTGAGAAAGCCTCAATTGAAATATCAATGATTATCTCATACATATAATGTTGGAGTATTTATTATTAAATAATAATAATTACCTAGGTCATAAACTATGAATCCCCATAAGTGGAATTATCATCTCATCCATGATATTCCTGGAAACCATCCATGACCATTGAGGAGTTCAAAATTTCCATTATTAACTAACCCTCAAATTCTTTGTAATGTGTTTAAACTTCTAAATAGGTATAGAAATATGTGACATAGTGTTGGTTTATTTATAAAAATATTTTTTTGAAATTTAGTATAGTTTTCTTCATTTATTACTTTTATTCTTCTATTTTGTTTAATAATCACAAAACATTTTCTTCAATCCATATTATAGTGATTATTAAGATTATTCATAGTCATTAGGATGGAATTCAACAATGTTTTTAAATGCATTATATTTATTAATTATTAATTATGTTTTTTATAATTAACTAGGTAATGTGACATTATTATATTTTGAAATTTTAAAAAATTCTGAATATTTTTCATGCACTAATTAGATTCCCTACCAAATCACACCTACTTCTGTTCTGTAACATCCTGACCTAAACCAGGTATGGACTTTTTTTATTATATTGTAGTCTAATTAATTATGTTACCCAGGGAGAGCGCCTACACACCTCGCTACGGGTCCTGGGTTGTTTTTTTATTTAATTTAAATAATTGCATACATTTCATAAAAAATACCACATCGCACTTTGGTGTAGTGTCTAGTTTTTAAATAATTAATTAAAGATTGTAAAAGAGAAATAAAATATTTAGAGAACATTAAAATAAAAGCATGATAGGATAAAAATAAATTCTAAAATAAAATAAAGAGGGGGTTACGGGAAAAATGAAAATAATTAATATGGTGGATTCTCATTTTTAATTATTATTATTATTATTTTCCATTACAATTTTTTATTTTATTTTATATTTTTATTTTATTTTGTTTTTTCCTTATCTTTTCAATTTCTCTTATTTTTCATATCTTTTATTTTTATTTTTTTTCTATATATTCTTTTTTCCTCTCCTCTCTACCTCTCCCACTCATCACGTCGCTCCCCTCAATCTCATCACACCGACCAACATCCCCTTCAGATGGCCACTTCCCCACTGTCTGATGTTTGATTCCTTCTCCGTCTGGTGCGCAGTAAACCATATGAAATGGATAATATTGTGAAAGTGGAATAGTTCGATTCCATTGAGTATTCTGTGTGCAGTTCATCGCGGAAGATTCTTATCTTATTTTTGGGGTTTTCTAAAATCATTCATTTTCATACGTTTTAAGTCAAATCAATGTCTACCATGGATCTTAGAGTCCTCTATGACTATAAGGTAGGGTTCCTACTTTCTTTCCCTCCATTTCATTATGGTTTATAAAAACACACCACTGTTCCATTAGTCATTTCCTAACAGATTTGTGAAATATTACCGAATTTAATTCGTTTAATTGTGTTGCCTAGTTATTACAGAACTAATAATCTTAAATTAAATTTTTTCATTTGTTGCAATGTGGTCGGCCAACCCCTTGGTTGTTCCAAAATATTAAGTGTATTTCTTTATTAGACGGGTTTATAAATAATTCAACTGTATGTATTGAACAACCCATTTATATTCTGTTTAAATTAAATAAATAGTTTTTTGAATTGTTACAACAAGGTCGGACACCCATTTGGGCATTCTTACATGGTCAGTGTATTTTCAATTAGCAAAGTATATAATTTAATTAACTACTGGTATATAAAATCCCTTTTTATTGATATTAAATTAAGTAAATAGCTTCTTGAACATGGAATTCAATTGTTAGTAAATTGGTACTTGTTTGGTAAACTATTTATTTATTTAAATGTTCACTATCTACTGGTTTTGATACAATATATTTCCTTATTATGTTTCCCTATTGAAAATTTTTAATTTATATCTTGTGATGCACGGGTGTATATGGTTAGCTTTCAAGCTGCGATTTTATATGCTGGTTATGTCATATCTCCTGCTATGAAAACATTTATTATATTTAGGGTGGATAAAGAAGGTGGGTCCTATATTAAGGGCCACTCTTAGATCCGATGTTCATGACGGGTTACCTCTATGTCCTGGTGGGTGGTGTCATTGGCTTTGCCTAACCGAGACTTACCTGGGATTTCAAATACTTTTGATTGATATAAGATCCAAAATGGCCCATCAGGAAGGATCTGTTGCCAATGTGGGAAATCCAGCCTCAGATGACACCCAACCCCTTTTTGCGAGATAGGGATAGACATAAGGTAATTCCATGCCTCGGGTGATACATGGTCTTTCGAAAGATTTCCATGGATGGGCTTGGTGGCATTTGATAAATTGATGGATGTTTCGTAGTGATACCGTCGAGATGGTCTCAGACTCCATATCTCGACATGAACCTTAAATAATGGTTAACATAAGGTTTATGTTATTGCTATTTGAGTCTATTGAGAATGGATATATTTCCCCTGATATGTGGATGTGTGCCTGAATGACATTGGACATGAATTCCAAGGTAATGCACAAGACTGGGGTATAATTTTTCCTGGTTTTACCTTGCTTTCTAGGTTATATATATATATATATATATATATATTTGTGTGTGTGTGTTCATGCATTTCTACTGACTGGTACCCTATTAGACTACTAGCCTAGGCTAAAGAAGGCGACAAAGCACGAGTGTCATTAGGGACTCGAGCCGACATATTTATTTCATTGCACTACAATTAATATATTTTAAATGGTTATTTAATAACACACTGCATTTTTTTTGCAAGAAATAGAATGATTTAGACATTGTGGGTGTCGACCTACTGGTATTTTATCTCAAACACTGCTCGAGCATCATCGAAACCCGAGTAGATTACATGCTACTAGGTATTGACACGGGAAAGTGTGCTGCTTCTGAGGCTTGACTGTTCATTACAACTTATGATGGATACTGGGGTAGAGGACCTGGAATTTCTCACGATGCAGTTTCTTCTTATGTCTTTTCTTTTATTGGACTGTGCGTTTGAATTCTGTTTTCCATATTTTTCATTTAGACACATATCATGGCATTACACTCTTTTGAGAGTTTCCGCACATGGTTTTTATTATTCATTTAGATTATATAAATTGCTTCTACTACAATATATTTTTCACATGATTCGGTTACATATTATTTTTTTCTAGTTACTTCCGATGTGATATTATTTATTACCGATGTGGGAATAGTCTCCCCCATGGACACAAAATAGCCCTCGCTACTAGTCGGCAGACTCTGGCGTTCGGGGATATGTGATTGAGGTTATTTAACCCACTATTCCCACCACAATCTTATAGGTGATCTAGGTCGAGATGTTACACCTTATTTCATACATCTCTTTATATGTTGATATGGGTAGGTCTATTGAATAAATGGAATAACATATAATCAGGTCATGGATTGTGTACCATTCTAAATTTAGGGGAGTTCATTCAATACTATTGGTAGATGTTGTACTTGTTATAATAAATGTATTTTCTAGTAAATCCAGAATTAAAATATTGTTGTGGTGGTACCTATTTTACGATGGTTTGAGTTATCAATTCACTGTCAAATAGAAAAATGAAAAATATAGGAACCTACATATCCAATCCTAGGACCAAGATTATTTATAATAATTATTGTATTCCCTTTATTAAATTCATGTATATTAATTATTTCACATTAAATACCCCCTCAAATTTCCTATGATTTCAATAAAAAAAAATAATTGACTTATAATATTTAGAAACTAATCATTCATACTTTTGAGTTTACCTAGAGTAGGTGGTCTACTACATATAGAGTTAAATAATTTATTGATTGGTTATATGGTCTGTGAAAACATGACATCCTATTTCTACCATTACTAGAGGGACAATATGATAGTTCACTATTTATATCAAATTTTTACACACTCTATTATATTATTTAGATATATTTAAAAATAAAAAAATAAAGTCTATATTTACTTCACCTCATACAATTAGTGAAATTGTGCTGCTAGTTGAAAAGTCAAACATGAGGGTTTTTTGAATACAACTATGGAATGAAGGCTGTCAAGAACCTCATAAAGAATCTTAAAAATTACATTGGGTGACATATGAATTATTTTTTTCAATATAGCTTACTAATATCTAAGAGTACATTCTATAATTTCACCTCTATTCAACCAAGGAATAAAAATGGATCACCACTATAACATTTAGAATGATACCATGGTGGTTTTATATGAATGTAAAAACCCTTCCATCAAATATATGTCAAAATTATTCCTATTATCACTCCATAAAGTATAAGATCTTATAGATTCATCATTGAGTGGAGTGGATATTACTCTCTACCCATTTCTTTCTGAAAATTTAATCCTTTCAAAACATTTCAACCCCATTAATAGTTTTAGTGTATCAATAGGTGATCCAAACATTATACAGATACCCATTATATAAATGACATATATAATAGATTCTCACATGATTTAAATAATACATGTCTCAATAGTATCTCAATATAAGCCTCTAATGGTTTAGTGTTTCGGAGATTCGAAACATAAAGATCTCAATCAACAATCCATTCTCTATAATAAAACTAATCTAGACTCAGTTATAGATTTATAACAAGATAAAAATATCATCCTTTATCGATGAATTAGAAACATAAGAAAGGTTAAATCCTATACTCTATGAAGGGGTAAACATATAAACATATTTCTAAGGGATAGATCATAAAGATATAATATAACATGGGATGTGATTAAATTTATTATTTAAATGAACATTGAAAAATATAAGTTATATATTAAAATTTATATAACTAAATGGAATATCAAGGGAACAAAATATATATGAAATGTTTTTTCAAAATTGCGAGATGATAAATAGTAGTCAAGGAATATAATAATATTCATATAGAATAACATAATTTTATATATTAATGATAAATGGAAAAAATATGCATATGAAAATTATAGCATTGCGAAAAAGTGGATATGATTCATTTTGTGAAAAAATAAATTTTCAAAGATTAAAATTATGAAAACAATTCACACACTTCATATTATGGATGAAAAAGATCTCACCCATCATATATTTATAAAAAATTAATTTATATTGTGAAAAAATAAAATTCTCGTACATCATATTGTGAACAAACAAAATTGAAATGTTTCAAATTATGAAAAAATAGAATTATCATTACTAAGATCAATTTCTCATGAGGTATAAATCAAAAACCAATTAATTTAGGAGACATAAATGATAACTCTTAACATCTTACAAACAAATATTATTCACTAAAAAAATCAATCATATACATATAATAATAAACCCATAGAAAGATAGTGGGATTCATGAAACTTTATAAAACATCATATTACATAAATATATGAAATCATTGAATAAAAACTATCATTATTGAAAAAAATCATATAATATCACATTATAGTTGATCAAGATTTCACATTATGAAATATAATCCATGAAGTGTAAATACATATGAATTGTTTTAAACAAATCCCATTATGTTAATGAAGTAAAATTTAAAATTAAATAACATTTCTTACAAAGGGAAATATATGTGTTTTGAAAAACATATTCTAAAATAACCAATTACTGATACAAAACATGGTTTCAAAAATAATAATTACAAATAATTACAAATATTTTACTTCTAAAAAAGTTTAATAACATGGAGTTGAAAGGGATATAATGTTTTACAAAGAGGGATGTGATAATAAATATAAATATTTTAATTTTACAATTAATGATTAGTAATTGATTATTTAAAAAGATATAACCATTTCAAAATAGAAAGTGAATATACAAGGACAACATTAACATTAAAAAATTATTTTATAATTAGACCTTGTAAATGATATAATTTTTTAAAATTGTGGAACTGAAAAATCAATGAAAAAAATCACTTTTAAAAACAGTATTTAATAATTGTCACTGGATATTAAGATAATGGTTTCAAAATTTGAAATGATAAATAATTTTATAACATTTTATTTTAAAAATAAAATTTATTAATTGAATTGTGGAAAACACATAAAGGCTATAAAATATTATATGTGGTGGATGAAATATCCATTTATTTAGAATATATGGTTAACCATTTTTAACATTTTAAAATAATCACGTTTGAAATCCGCATTGTAAAAAATATGGTGAATACATTGTTTAAGATGAATAAAACATAAAAAATAGACAATAATGGATAAAAAAATATGATTTTTCATTAATGAATGGACTAAAATTAGAGGGAATAAAACCCATTTACATGGAAAAAAGTATATCAAAATGATTGGGAATTTTTAATATATATAAATATATATATATATTTGAACGAAATAATAAAATTATAGAGTAAAAATAATTTGGTGAGAAACAAGATTGATCATAAGAAGTAGGTGTAAATACAACATAACATCATATTAGGGAAGAATAAATCAATATCGAAAGATTTTTCCAACTAAATGTAAAATTATTCTAAATAAAATTTTTGTGTTACGAAACCCTTGATCAACCATTGTAAAATTTGAATAAACCACCATGAAAATTATAATATGATTTTTGTCGTTGAATATCATTAAATGTAACATAACCAGGACATAAAATTCACAATGGTTTGTTAATTACATAATTCAAGGAGGTGATGATGTAGACATGATACAGGAAGGTGGTGATGCATGCATGACAAAGGCTTGGTGATATATGTAGTATTATCCAGACCTAACACTACATCAGGGATTTGGTCCATCTTAGGGGATTCATTCCCACTAGGCCTATGGGCTATGTATTAAATAAATAAGGAATTAAGGCTTGGATATCTCATGGGGGATATAGTATGCCTTTATTCCCTATGTGTGTTCTGTTTGGGGTGTCTCGATGTTATTTTAATTTTACCCCAAGCATAATATATATATATACACATATATATAAATAGCAACATGTACCCACTATTTGTCAAAAACAGTAACAACATTTTACATGTTTATTATTGTTGATGAAGTTACCCAAGCATTGACACCTTTTCATAATTGATATATTATTTATTATATATTAACATATATATTATAATTATTTATAACTCTCTTATATCATTATATAAGTGTATTATTTATTCAATGTAAAGATGGAATTGATGTTGGATTATTTTATGAATATTTTAATGAATGAAAAATTTACATAAATAATAAGTAAAATATGTAATATAACATTTCAAGAATGGTATAAAAATAATTAATTTATTATTATATTATAATAACAATAGTTTTAGGAATCTTATTTTCATCCTTTATAGAGTTTTAAAACATATTTTATATTGGTGGTTAAACCAACCCAACCATGAACACACATTAACTAGGATTGTGTGTATTTTTAAGGAAGGGTTTATTTTGAATCAATATTTATATAACATAATAATAATGATATAATTTTTATTTTTCGATGAATTTTAAAAATAATTGGTGTTGTTTTAAAAAATAATGATAATGTAGAATAAAAATAAAAAATGATTATTCGTTGAGGTTGTAATCCATGCACACACATGACTGATGACCCGTTATTATTTTAGTGGATTGAAATGAATAATAACGGAATAAACCATTAATATAAAAACATATGAGTATACTTATAATATTCATGTCGTCAACATATTTTTGTGATAATATCTTAGGGAGTGTAATATTGGTAATAAATAATTATTTAGGAGATAATAATTACACTAGAGAATTGATTTTTCCTTTGAGGTTCCCTAAAAATTAGAAGAAACAGGATAACTATGAGTGAATATTATATTATGTATTTGGTATTCAGTTATAGGGATAATAAAAAATTAATATATTTAAATATTATTTCTTAGGATAGTTCTATGTTTGAAATTTTGTAATGATCCCCTTTTATAAAAAAAATTGATGTGTTGTACAAAATATTAAAATTGTAAAAATTCCATGACCATATTCCATGATTTTTTGCATTAAAGGTTTTAAATAATCATTTTTTTAATATTTTTATTTTGATAAATCCTCAAATTTTGTTTCCTTTGAATTTTTAAACATGTTATATGAGATTTAACGTTATGTTTTTACATTTTACACTTTTAATTTTAGTTTAGGTAACTAGTTTTCAACATAGAGGTATTATGTTTTATTAAACATATATGTTAATCCTGGTAGAAAAATTGGAGTGATATTGAAATAAATTTTACATCCATTTAATCCTATTAAATTTCTAAATATTATAAATTTAATTATTAATTTGTAATAGACAATGTTTAGATATATTATTTTATTATAAAAGAATGAATCTTGACCGTTATAGACTCTAAATACTATTTATTATTTGATAGCATCTAAATGAGTGGTAAAATATTTATTTATGTGTTTATATATAACATTACATTAATTATTTAATGGATTTAATTTCAATAATTTTTTTATATTCCTTGATAATAAGAAAACAATAATATTAAAATATTTTTTTAACTTTCAAAGTTCTAATTAACATTATTCCGTGTAATATAAATTGAATTCTTAAAAATGGAATTTAAATTTTTTAAAATAATGAAAATTATTATCTGAAATATAATAATAATTTAATAAAATTAACTATACATGTTTAGAGAAATTAATCTTAGTGTTATAGAATGTATCACATAACAACCTATTTTTGAAAGAAATAATTATTTAGAAAATTAATTAACAATTAAGATAAATTACCAATAAATTATTTATAATAAAATAAAAATAATTATTGTCATTAAAAGACTATTTGTTTAATAATAAAATAAAGCATCACCTCATTCTATAATATTGTAATTAATTTAACAAAATACTAAAAAAGTGTTTTTATTTATAAGATATATAAATATTAAAAATGTAAATAATGTGTTAATAAACTCTAATAATGTTTCTATATTATTTATTATAAATTAAAATGAATAATTTTTTATAATTATTTTTCAAAAATATCTAATTAACAAATATTTTATGGTCTTAGAAAAATAGTTGCATTAATATTTATCAAGTCCCTAATTATTTAAGAAATATATAGAAAATATATCCTAAGATAGATTTTTTATGAGGAATTATAGTATGCATTTTAATTTTCAAAATTTATATTCTATTTATTTATATTATTATTTTAAAATCTATGATTTATAAAATAAGTAAAATATATTTTTTTGAAAATAACCTAATTAATATTATATAATTTTAATTATTTACAACTAAAGGTAATAAATATTAATTAATTACTATTTTAATTTTTATTAAATATTTATAAATAATTTATTATTAATATTTTTTGTTTTGTACAATTTATTAAATTTTTATACAAGTTATAGAAAATAGTATATATGTTAATGGATTGAAAATCACGAGTCCTTACATTTTACCCCATAAAAAATAACTTCCTCAAATATTAATTATCCTATAATACTAGAATAATTTAAGGGATAAATAAGAAACTCAACATACTTATTATAATGATATATCCACCCAAATATAATTTGTATAACATTACATTATTAACCCCATATATTATTGTTAAGAATTATAGAGGACATTTTTTTCACATTTTCATTTTCATGGTCAAATTTCTAATAGAATTCTTCAACAAAAAAGTATGTGATAATTTTCAAATTAAATAGAGTATATGAACATGAAATCTCAATCATAAGAGTTCATCACTAATGAAACATTAATTTCATCCTTTGACATCTTCATTTCAACTATATCATACTTGGTCAATCAAATCACTCTTTTGGTTCTACTATGGAAAAATTAATTTTGGATATATTTAGCTTATCATTCAAAATCTTAATGGAATCTAGAAAATCAATCCATTATAATTATTCATAATTAATATATAATGAACTAAATAAAATACACTAAGAGTATCAATCTTGGTGCACAATCATCTCGCATTCACCATTCACCATACTGATTGTTGGGATATACTCAAACAAATATTTTTTTTGGGTTTTTCCCACAGGAGAAACTTTTCCAATTTAAAATAATGGTTTTGAATATATGTAAGGATGTATTTATATGTAAACCAAAAAATACATACCAATAAATTTTTTTTTGATATTCTTTTATACTTATGACTTTATCTTATACACTTTTCTAGTATTCTCACAAATTTTATATAAACTAATATCTAAACTAACTAAACTAATGTCAAGCATTACTAAAATAATATAAAAAACTACTTCTCCTTCCTAGGATAGAAACGAAATCATCACCTTTAATACATGACTGAAATAATAAATTAGTCACAAGATTAAAATAATAAATCTCAAAAAATACATTAAAACCTAGGACCTAAAGGTTTAGTATCTTGAATATAGGAAATATAAATATCGGAATCTATAATATTTCCTGTAATTTTTAACTCCTCTATACAACCATATAAATTTCCCATAATGTAAAATTATCCTCGTAATAATGGGAGAATAAAATATTTGAAAGGGCTGATATAAAATAATCAATAAGGGAAAAAATCAATATTCAATATAGGGATATAAAATGATAAGAAGAGAAAACAAGGGTAGTGATGGAATAGAATATTAAAAATAACATGGTACAATATGAGTTTTCCATAAACCATGATAAATGTTAATGCAATCCCAAATGAAAAAACATATACAATAGAAAACATGTATGTAATATTGATAAAATAAACAATCCTCAATGAACATAATCATAGGGGTATACAAATATTTTATGTCATATAATTATTAATTATGGGAAAAACATAATAATATGGATATTATACAATTTTAAACAATGATATTCCAATAATGCACGGTTTGAAGGAAAATTACCTTGATTTATATTGATTACTATAAATATGTTCTATACCAATGCCCATATCCCAATGGTTTCCAAAAAAACATTGGGAATGGGTATATATTACTATGATTTCTTCGTGTTTTTTAATAACTATTGTGATTCTTCTGGAGAAAACAATATATACTAATAGTATTTATTAACCATTATTATATAGTATATATCCTAATTATTTTTGAAAATAATTGGGATTTATTTTTATAAATACTATAGTTGAGCCCCATCCCGATTCAAGATCTGATTATTTTTTACACTACAGCATCATGCTTCATCCCAATTGATGACCACTCTTCCAACAACAGATCAATTAGTCTACAATCTCTTCTTCGCATTGACTACACATTAGGACTTCTTTTTCTAGAGGTTTGTGAAAAATTGATTGGGATGGTTTTATCACCAAGATAGTATACAGTCCATGAACTCCATAAAAAATAATTTATTTAGCTTTTAACATTTCACATTTATTGATATAATTTTATCACTACTTATATTCAATTATTCATTTTGTTTTTCTTAATATGTAGTTGTTTTTGTTTATTTTTACTACATGTCAATGTTATTTTTATATCACATGGTAGTGAATTTCATAGTTATGGGATTATAATATGTTTCTATGTTATATATTTAGTTTTATTAATTTTCAATAAATTTACAACTAAATTTTGTAAATATATTTGAATATTAAACATTAAATAATGGATTGAAATTATGTTGTATCATTATTTTCGGTTTAAGATAATATTTTTTTTCCTATAATAATGGTTTTAATTATATTTCCAAAGCTATTGGTTTTCCAAAAATTATGTGGTGTTATATTTAAAAATAATACGAAATATTTATTATTGTTTTTAATTTTATCAAAATTTATAAATTTATTAATTTAATAAATTTATTTTGGAGTATCATTTATGGAATTTCTTATGAATTGAATTTTTTAAAATATTTTTCCAGTGGAAACATACTATCCACATAAAGATCACTCTAAAAAATTAATCCATGGTGTTTATAGTTATTATGTCTTCTAAATATTCAAAAGTATGGTATAATTTGGGTTGTGTGTACAATTTCACTAATTGACTGTAATCTAGGGATATATAAGTGGGCTTGGGAAATTGTGTGATGTTCTTCTAATAGCTCTAGTTTAGTGGTATATCAGGTATGGTTTATATAGCTTCCATTGTGATTATTTTTCTATTTTTTACTTGTTTCAATTTCATTATATATTTTATTTTTCATATAAAATGTGGGTCTGGTTTTTTATGTTTTTATTCTATGATTAGTTTCAATCTATATTTGAAACTACTTATTTGATTAATATTGTGGTAAAACTTATGAGTAGGTCATTCCATTTCTTATAGGACTATGATATTTGTTTACTTGTATTTAAGAAAATCATTCCCATTAAATTAATTTTTATTCCATTAGCACTTTTTTTAGTTATTTATGATACAGAAAGCCCTTTTGGCCTTAATGTGTTGAAATCTCACTGACAAGTTAGGTTGACGGAGTTTGCTTCAAAACAAAACTATATTAGTGTTTCCTTCAAACTTTTGGGTACTTTGGTAGATTTGATATATTTCTGTTGGAACTAAAAAGTTAGTTCACGAGTGGTTTTCCAATCACCACCTTTCATGAAAAGGAATCTGTTTCAAGCATAGTCAGTAAGTCAGTCTTGAAGATGAGTTTTGTTTTTTTATTTTATATATATATTGATATGAATTTATGTTATATTAATCTATAGTGATGTCATATGGGTTATTTAGAGCTATTTTCAATATTGGGGTGAATTTATAGGAGAAATTGGAGGCACACAGTTTTCTCTTGTTCTTTGGAAAACCATGTGGGGCCCATGTGGAAGGCTGTGTAACTTTTCAATGAAGGTGTTGCATAGTTTATTAATTTTTATTAAAACAATTTCATCTAACCATTAATAGTTCTTCATTTACCATATATTAATTTTTCTTCTAATTTTATTTTACAACCTGGTAACATTGGGTTTTACCATTTGTATGGAAATAAAAATTTTATTTTTATTATAAACTAATATAATTGTGATTACTCTAATATACTGTATTGTATTTTTTATGGTTTTATATAACGTGATGAAATCTCTTCTACATAAATATAATTTTGGTTTCACATAAATTTTATTGAAATGCCTTAAATGACTTGTAATTATTTTTATACATAATGATTTGATGTTGGATGTATGAAACCGATCATATCTCAAGTAATTTTCAATAATATTTTGTGAGATTCTAGGATTTTTCATTTGAAAATGCTTATAATGGTGGTCACATACACTGCCCATGATATAATTATGTTGGAAGTTCTATGTTTAACAATGTAAAAATTTGGTACCATATAACCAATTATTGTTTTCAAACAAAATACTTTGTGTGGTTTCACAATGGTGATAAAACAGAATCTCAAAATGATGATGATTTAAATGAGAGGACCCGATTGGATAATTTAATATATGACTGATTTGAATTAATTCAATATATTGAGAAGGAATGTATGTCGATCCAAGAAGACTTCAATATGTGCACACATGATGATTCCAATGAAAAAGATAATGTTGACAAGGTGAAATAATTGAATGATGATGCCATGACACTATGATATCGATATTTTGGTAAAATGAAAAAGATGTAATTTTTAATATGATTGTTTCATGGGAAAACAATGTATGTGATATCTAATATTTCAATCTATTACATTCTTACCCTCATGAAGGACATACTTCTAGATGATTCATATATTCCCTCAAACCACTATTTTGAATAGAATTTAGTTGAAGGGCTTGGATTTTCAAAAAGCAAAATTCATGATTTCCCGAAATATTTCATCTTCTTATACGAGGAAACTTATGAATGAAATCATTGTATAAAATGTGGATCATCCCAAGAGAAGCCAAAAGATGATGGAACACCATCTCATGTTCCACAAAAAGTAATTTGGATCATTCCATTGATCTGTAGTCTCCAAAATCTGTTCATGTCTGATGAAATATCAATAAAAATGAGATGGTGTGATATCGAGATAAAGAATAATAATGATGATTTGGTTCACCCTACATATGGATTTTAATGTATGAGATTGGATACTCAATTTCCAGATTTTTTAGCTGACGTGTGTAATGTGATGTTGGGTATTATATGTGATGGTTTTAATCCATTTTTTCATATTCTTACCCCACACATCACAAGGACAGTATTCAAAAAAAATTATAACCATCCCCCATGGTTGTGTATGAAAATACCATACACACTCATGATTATAATCATACCAGGCCCTTCTGATCCTGATAATGATATAGACGTAAACATTTATAATTTAATAAAAGAGTTTAATCTTCTTTGGGATGTGGGTGTGAGAACATACGATGCATATTCAAAGGACATTCTTTTTATGTGTGCTATGCTTATATGGATAATCAATAATTTTATTTCATATAAAATTAATTTTTATGGAGCATGAAGGGAAACATTTCATGTTCTAAATGTATGAACAATACTATATCCAAATGACTGAAATATTTCTATAGAGATAGTTTTATGGAATATCAAAAATTACATCCAATGTTAAATCTACATAAAAATAATCATAGATGAGTTGACAATAACATGGAGATCAGTGATCCACCTCAGCATATGTCTGGAAATTATGTTCTTAATGAATTAAAATATTTCAGTTTTTTTTAGGAAGGGACAAAATAAATCTAGAAAGAGGTAAACTGTTTCCAATGTTACCTATTACAATTGGAAGAAGAGTAGTATCTTCATTGTGTTTCATTATTGTTCATAAAATTTTTTTATGTAATTTCTTAGACGTAATGAACATTGAAATAAATATTTATGAAATATTTCTTTGGATTATTTTAAATTTCAAGGGATTGATAATGATGACTTACTATCTAATCTTGACATAGTGGATCAGGGGATTCGACCAGAAGAGTATCATGAGTGTATTAGTGAATATAAATTGAAATTTTCATGTTCTTCTTATTTGATGGCATGTAGAGGAAAAAATTATTTAAGTATTAGATACTATAAAAGTTATTGATTTATATTCAAGGAATATATAAAAATGGGTCAATATAATAGTGTTTATGTTGAAATCATTGAGGACTCGTGATTATCACATCATTCAATATATGTTGATTCCAATAGAAATACGTCATCTTTTTTCAAATAATGTAAGGGTGTTAGCTATTTGGTTGGTCCATTTGTTTAGATATATATTTTCTAGTACGTTTTTGACATCTTTATTCAATGAAATATTGATAGAGACACCATTAATTTTGTGTGTGTAAGAGATAATATTTCCCCATAATTTTTCAAATGTATGTTGCATCTGAATGTCCATCATTGAACCAAAATACTTGCCAAAGGACCTATTTATTTTCATTGAATGTATCTAACTGAATGAAATATGCTCAGAATTAAATATTATAACTATAATAATAATCGTTCTAAAAGAACTTTCATGAATGGTTACCTGGATCAAGAATTTATAGATTTCTGCTCAATGTATTTATCTGGTCTAAATATGAGAATGAACCGATCCATGAGAAATGAAGAAGAAAACTAAGATCAAATTGAACCCACTATTCCTTCAATTCCTCAAATTATAGGAACTCCCAAGTCGTATAGATTTATGGCATTATGAAATAAAGAGAGGTAAATGCCACATCGCATAGTTTTGTTCAACTGTGATTTGATTAATGACTACATAAGAGAGGAAAATTTAAAATGTACATATTATCTCATATTATTTAATTTTTCAATTCTGTTTAATTATCTCTATTATTATTTATAGGGAACATAATTAAATGATAAATTGAAAAAATAATTCTTTATATTTCATAAGGAGAGATTATTTTCATAGTAAATAGTTTTTTTCTTGGTTAAAATTGAAGGTATAAATATTGTTTTAATAATTAAAAAACATAAATATTTACTTATGATTAATATTATTTTTTATTTTAGGTATCATGTTTTCTTATTGAATCTATTTCTGAGGAAATAAGAGCTTTGGAATTTTCTAAAAATACCATGGGTTTTTAATGTGAATAAATTAAGATCAATTGGTGCACATTTATTATCACTGAATGATAGAAGAACATGAGAAAACAACCTGATTGTGTTAATCTAACTATCACAAAAGACTATTATTCTAGAGCATCTGATAATAGACCTCATTTTGAAAATATATCATATTATAGAGTCATTGAGAAAATAATAATATTTGATTATTTCTCCCATTGTCTTTTAACAATCATGAAATTCTAGGGTTTTTATTCTATGATGAAAGAAAACACCTTTATTGATGATTTTGCATTTTGAGTTATTGACAAGACTCGTACATTTTCTACTGATGAACAAAATGTATTTGGATCAAAGATGAAATAGGGGTTTTTTGTTAATGATCATCTTTGACCTAAATTTGTTATAATTTTGATGTAATTCCAAGATTTTTTTATGATGGTGATGATGTAATTTAAACCATCCCTACAAGAATTAGAACCAATCAATTTATTTTTAATGATGATTTTAATAGCTCAATTTTCAAACATGATTTTGAACCAGATGTTGTTGTGGGAAATATATAGAATCATCCATCTGTGTTCTCTGATAATTTTTTTAGCTTGAAATGGATTGTTAAGGTCTTACTATTAGAAATTATTTAATATTGATTAAAATTTTTTTTATCAGACTTCACCTTAATGTTAATTTTATATGATTACTGTATTCAGTTATATTTGAGTTTCATTTTATAATATTGAATTGAACTGTGTTGAAACCAACAAATAAATAAAAAATAAAAATTAAAATAAATTAAAAATATGGGAATAGAATTTGTAATTTTAGCTTATAGATATGAAAATCGAAACAAATTAAAATAAAGACCTTAAAATAGCTAAATTACACAACAAAAAATATGAACCAAAGGCCCTAAGATAAATAAGTCATGTCTCATATTTTTTGGGTTACATGTTAGTTATCCTTTCCTAATGACATCAATATTTGTTTAAAAATTAATGAAATAAATCCTATTGGGGAGTAACAAAGAAAAAGGATGACGGAAAACAAATGTTGATTGACTTAGATGAGCATTCCTCAATTAGTTCATGTTGTGATAATTTCATTTAAATAAATATATATCAATAACACAAAATGTAATGTGCGTAATTTTGATTTAAAATTTTATGTTGGATTTACCACTTATGCACCAGTTATTTGATGAGAATCATATTAGTGGTCCCAGTACTCATTATGGTGGTACGAGGGGGAGGTGCAAGATCAAGGTGCTCTAGTCATTCTACCCGATTAGACCTTTCCCATCACAGTGATGTACCATATACCACACATCCAGTTCCAAATATGCTATCAATGGATAATTGGATATTTAAACCTCCCATGTTTTCATTGGACTTTACATCTAAGCCTCCTCACCTATATTAACATATATGATGATGATTCCTACTCCTCATCTATATTAGGAATTTGGCCAACCTTCTATTAAGTATTCTTTACCATATACTTATTTCTCTCCCTGAATATACATTCCCTCTTCAACTCCAACTCGGAAACATTATATTCCTAATGTTCATATAAGGTTTATCTAGTCCTAAGGGTAATGTTGAGTATCAAGAATTATGATATTCTGATGAATGAAAATTATGATGTGTTTAAGTTGTGATTTTGAGTTATTTACAACATGTAACTTATTCCACTCATGATCAATTCTATTATTAAGGAATGTCGATGTTGGAACCACTTCCAATATTTATTGATGATGGAAAATTATGTAATTAGGTTTTCAAGAAAAATTTATGAATATTCCATTGAATCATGATCAATATATCACAGTCTACAACTATAAAATTTTAGATATTTGAGTTGATTTTACTAATATTATTAATTGTGATTAATAAATATGAATAATAACTGAGATGGAAGGATGAGTATTTTTTTAATCATGAAACCAAGGAAGACTTCCCAATTATAAAAATATAGAAATGAAATGGGGTTCTGGGATAAAGATACATTTTTTTGGAATTTAAATATTTGTAAACAATTCAACTATAGATCACGTTGCAACGTCCCGGTTCTGAAATCCTCCCAAAGGCACCCCATACCCAGTATGTCACATAGCCTCAAGCACATTTCCCCTAATTCCAGAGGCATCTGACTAGCATCAATGGTCTTGGGTGTGATAGTGGGGAAAAAATTCCCTCATTGGCAGAGTACACAGTGGAAGATAAAAAAATCTATAGCGAAAGCAGTAAACATCCATACAAGAGAAAATAATGGAAAAAAGTGTAAGCAATTAGAGAACATTAATAAATGATGCATGATAAATATGTCTAGGAAAGAATCCAAACATGTTGCAATGATGTAATAAAACTGTGATAAACCAAATTGTGAAAGAAAGAAGATAAACTCCTCAGCATTGGAAGCCATAGCTTGGTTCCATTCTCTCCAGCTCCATAGCAGGCCAGTCACCTGAATTTGAATGGTGCTTTCCCTTTTAAATACCAGAAATAGTATAATTTATTTGGTCCCAGAAGCATGGCCCAAAAATGGTGTGAGACTAAATCCTTGTAGGCAACCACCACGAGATATGTGCCTAACAGTCAGTGAATATATGGAAGGTAAAAGTATATAAGATTAGAATGTAGAAATGTACTCAACAACATTCAATTCACAGTTTCATGCATTTAAGTCACAATAGATAGGAAACTAAACAATCATGTAGAAACAACATGTAACCCTATGGGTAGTTCTCATAGCCTTACCCCTTTGATACAACCAAATGGTAATAGCAACCCACTGGGAGGCACACACAGTCTCAACCCTCTTGTTCAGCTAAAACATAGACTCTCTAGGGATGCACTCACCATTAATTACCCCTATAGGCTCATTTCATACTAAAGGAATTCTGGGGAAGCACTCAATTTCTATTCCCACTTTGGCCCGCATCAAGGAACTACAGACACTCTGAGGAAGCACTCAATGCCAATTCCCATTTTTGGTCTCGCATCGTAAAATTATAAAGACTCTCTAGATAATCCCTTACGTCCATTCTCTCTGTGTTCTACTGCACTAGGTTCTCATGGACTTGTGTAAGTCAATCTTGTATAGTGCACGTATCTCCCTGAGTAAACCACCATAACAACTTGTGTAGCATTCTAAGGCATATCAACATAATAGAACAACAGTCACACTATCCCACAAACTAGGCATGGAAACTGGAAATAGCATAACACGTAAAACTAGAAGAATTGGTCATAAAAAATCAAAACATGCATGGGAAATACATCCAAAGAAAAGAAAAAATTACCATATTCACAAACAATAACCTCTAATTAGTCATACACGTAATGAATTCAAACAAAAGGGCTAAACAGTAACACACAATACCCCATTTAGGGGTATTGGTGGAATTCTCACAAAATACTCAAAGACATATAATAGAAAGGCACAAACAGCCAACCTCGAGGTTAGGAGATCAATAAACATGAAACAAAATGCATGAGTGTCCTTAGAAAAACATATATCTACGAAAACATATAAAACATTCAACCCAAAATAACATGGAAAAGTTGAGGAATTGGAAATCGATGTTATGGGAGAAGGAACAACTCACCAATGTAATTCCAACTCAACCAATTGTGTTCGAATCGGAGGACAGACGGAGGCTCAGGGGATTGTCAAAGATCTGTGGCTACTGAGTGCTCTTGGGTGAACATGACCTTAAAGAAGTGTGTTTTGTTCATCAGACACGACCCCAGTGCATTTTATAAAAAAATAAATGTACACGATGTGTACTTTTAATGTACATGTCGTATACTTACTATTTCCATACTCCACCTTAAGAGGCCTCTTAACACCCCCACACAGTCATGTGCATGGATGCTACATTCCCAGAACCTGGCTGCCCATGGCAATGAAGTACACAACATGTACTCATAAGGTACACTGCGAGTACTTTTGAAAATTTCTAGAAATTCCTTGTTTCCCCAAAAATGACCAGAAATGGAAAAACATACATGAAAAGAAGATCTGGGTTCTTACAAACATCCCCCCTTTAAGAAATTCAGCCCGAATTTCCCTAGCATGGAATAGAAGTATAATCCCTCAACAACTTCATCCATTATGATAATACATCATCCACCCTCTCCTAAGTCTTGTCCCGCACCCGTCTATGCTGCCATAGCACTCGTACCAGTGGAACAGACCAACCACGGAGAACCTTCGTACTATGATCAACAATCCGGATAGGATGCTCCTCAATAGATGCATCCACCACTAACTCGACTTCATCAAGTTGTAAATCATGAGATGGGTTTGAAAAGTAATGTCGGAGCTGAGAAATGTGGAAGAATTTGTGCATTTCCCGGTACCTATTAGGTAACTGCAACCGATAGGCAACCAAACCCACTATCCCCAACACCTCAAATGGAACAACATACCTCTATGAAATCATACCCTACCTACTAATCTGTCTGGGCCCCAACCTCCATGTGACATGTAGGGAAACCTGATCCCCAACCTCAAACTCCAGAGGTCATCTCCTCTGATCAACATATGACTTCTCTTGAGACTATATAGTATCCAACCTCTTCAAAATCAACTCTATCTGTTATGTGGTATCTTGAACAAGATGGGGTCCCAGCAAAGCTGCCTCTGCTTCCTCCAACCAACATAAGGGTGATCGGAATGGCCTACCGTACAAAGACTCACAAGGTGCCATATGAATAGTTACCTAAAAACTATTGTTGCAGGAATACTCAAAAGGGGTATATACTTATCCCAAGAACCTTCAATGTCTTAAATGAATGATCGAAGCATGTCCTCAAGCACTTTAATCGTACGCTTGGATATGACATCAGTCTGGGGGTGGTATGCTCTACTCAAAAATACATGTGTACCCAAAGCCTTCTGAATCCCCTGGGAGTCATGAGATGTAAAACGTGCATCCCTGTCTGAAACAATGGATTGGGGAACTCCATTAAGATGTACAATTTCACAGATATATAGTTGTCCAAGCTCATCAAAACTGAATGTCTCCTTTATTGATTGGAAGTGAGCATCCTTCGTAAGCGTATCAATGAAAACCCATACAACATCATTCCCTCAAGGTGACCTCAATAGCCCTATCACGAAGTCTATTGCAACATCGTTCCACTTCCACTTAGGAATGGGTAATGGTGGTAAAAGACATGCTGGTCTCTGATGATCCACCTTCACTTGTTGACATGTAGAACACCTTATAACAAAACCAACAACATATCTCTTCAGACGTGGCAACCAATACTGGTGGTGATGATCACAATACATCTTGGTGACACCAGGATGGACTGCCAAAACTGTGGAATGAAAATACCACATCATCTCCTCGCGTACATATGTTGGTACTCATATACACCCATGGAAATGCAAGATCTCATCGCCGCATACTGTACATCCTGGAAGAGGGTCCTCTTCTGAAACAATCTCCCTGCAAAACTGGTCCTTCAGAGTATGATATCGGCCTCATTCACATACGATTTATGAGGGTAAAGGTAACGGCTACAGAAGATAGAAAATTCTTCCCCATTCAATCTCGCACCACCAAATGGTGGTAAAAGACATGCTGGTCTCTGATGATCCACCTTCACCTGTTGACATGTAGAACACCTTATAACAAAACCTACAACATCTTCCTTCATACGTGGCCACCAATACTTGTGGTGAAGATCACAATACATCTTGGTGACACTGGGATGGACTGCAAAAACCGGGGAATGAAAATACCACATCATCTCCTCGCGTACATCTATTGGTACTCATATGCACCCATGGAAATGCAAGATCTCATCGCCACTTACTGTCCATCAAGGAAGAGGGTCCTCTCCTGAAACAATCTCCCTGCAAAACTAGGCCTTCAGAGGAGGATATTGGCCTCATTCGCATACGATTTATGAGGGTAAAGGTAACAGCTACAGAAGATAGAAGATTCATCCCCTTTCAATCTCGCACCACCACATGTATCTCGAAGAACATAGCCATAAGTATCCACTCACTGCTGGCCTCCAGAACTGCCTGTATCTGAGTCCTCCTGCTCAACGCATCATCCAGAGCGTTGACTTTCCTAGGCGTGTAGGAAAGCTCAAAGTCAAAAGACTGAAGGTACTCAACACACCTTCACTGTCTCAAATTCAGATCACG
This sequence comes from Viscum album, assembly GCA_963277665.1. NCBI lineage: Eukaryota > Viridiplantae > Streptophyta > Magnoliopsida > Santalales > Viscaceae > Viscum > Viscum album. The sequence goes on along the minus strand of OY728138.1, from coordinate 919,012,299 downwards.
CTGAGTGAAAATGTATTTGAGACTTTTGTGGTTAGTAAAAATAACAAAATTCTCTCCCATGAGATAATGTCTCCAACAATGAATGGCATGAACAATATCTGCCAACTCCAGATTGTGCATCAGGTAGTTCCTCTAATGTGGCCTCAAGTACCGAGACCCATACGCAACAACTCCATCACCCTGTATAAGCACTTCTCCTAGACCGAAACCTGAAGAATCACAATAAACAATATATCTCTTGCATGTCTGTTAGAAAACTAGTATCAGTGCTAAATTCAACCTCCCTTTCACCTCTTGAAAGGCTGACTCACATGAATTTGACCATAAGAACTTAACACCCTTCTTATTCAGACCCATCAGTAGTGCTGCTAAGTATAAAATGTCTTGTATGAAACATCTGTAGTATCGAGATATCCATAGAAAACTCCTAACCTCAAATACGTTCTTCAGATGCTCCCTGGAAACTACATCTCTCACTTTCTATGGGTCTTCAAATAATCCTATCCCTGAAATAATTTGACCCCTGAAGTGAATTTGGTCCATCCAAAAGTGTCACTTCAGATCATATCATATAACTAATGCCCCATCAGTGTCCTCAAAACAATCTCAATATGTGTGTCCTAGTCCGGTCGAGTGTGAGACTACACCAAGATATCATCTATAAAGACAACTATGAATGAATGCATGTATGGATGGAACACTCGGTTCATCAGTTCCATGAAAACAGTTGGCACGTTCGTGAGACCAAACGGAATAACTAAGTACTACTATAGTCCATACCTACTATTTAATCATGTAAGAGGTATATCTAATTGTCTAACATGCAACTGATGATAGTTGGACCTCAAGTCAATCTTCGAGAATACACGAGCTCCTCGAAACTAATGAAAGTGATCATCAATCCTTGGTAAGGGATATCAGATCTTGACCGTCAACTGGTTCAGCTTCTGATAATACACACAAACTCTAAGGGTACTGTCTGCCGCCTTCGCAAATAGGACAGGCAAACCCCAAGTAGATGTACTAGGTCAGATGAAACCCTTTGCCTGCATCTCCTCCAACTACTTCTTGAGATCCTGTAACTCAGGTGTATCCATCCTATAAGGAGGAATGGGCACCGATGTGGCTCCTGACATGATATCAATAGGAATTTCTTCCTCACGCTTTGGAGGAAATCCTGAAATGTCCTCTAGAAATACATCCCTGAAATGATCAACCACTGGAGGAATGTCTATCTATGAATTCCCCTAGTCATCCAGATATAGACTAGAAATCTAGGTTGTAACTCCTTCTAGCCCATGATGCTCGGGTCATTCTCTTTCTCACCTAGACATCCCAGTCACCTCTATGATGAAAAGATATTACCTCTTGTGATATGAAACTCACCCTGTAGCGATTACAGTTGATGACTTCCTTGAAGGTAACTAAACAATTCATACCAAGAATGAAATATTATACTATGATCTCTAGGACATAGAGGTCCCATAGGAAGTGATATCTAGCAACCTCTAGAGAGAACTCATTTCACTGACGTACCCTAGCTGTCCAAGTTCCCAACGGTGTGTCCAACATCAATATTTCATCAGCGAAAATGATGCAGAGACCAAGGCTCTCTACAACAACAACGAATATAAAACTATGGAAAGCCCCTATATCAAAAAGGGACAAAGATAAAATTAATGCTACTATGATCGTACCTCGAACTATAGATGGTACGAGATCCTACTCCTACTGGGTCTGCTCCACTACAAAAGTCTGAACTATAACACGGCCCTGTGACCCTACTTCACTAGTCCGAGTTGATCCTACCTACTTTCACTGATAGGCTGAAGACTGACCACCATGGCCTCGACCTCCACCTCAGCCTGAATGACCAAAAGAACTCCAGTTCCCCGACTTGTGAGGAACAACAGAGCTTCTCCTGAATAAAGAGTCATAGAAGAACCCCTGTCACCAAATGCTTGTGAGAAAACATGACAGAAATGCTAAAGGTGGCCCATCATGCCGCAAGATCGTTACTCCACCGGGTCTCTTTGGCACTGCGGCCACGTATGCTCAGCCCTTCCACATTGGTAGCATACCACCTGGCTACCTAAAGATGTGTCTCATATACTCATATCACCGCGTGAAGACTCCTTGTTGTGCTTCTTATTGTCAGTGGGAAATGTACTGACTCTATAAGTGGAAACGACATGGCTCTCAGCTCCGGAATCTCTCAGATTTCACTCTTCAATTAGCATCTAGTTGATGATGGAAGCTATGGATGTCAACATGAAGATATTCACCAGCGAGAAGATCTCCCGTCTAAGACCATCCTCAAACTTCCTGGCTAAGAACAACCCATATCCACCCTCCAGGGTTGTGAAACACTGAATCATAGTGAAACAGTTGGAATACTCTATAATTAAAAGAGTACCCTGCTCTAGACTCATGAACTTCCAGGCTCGATCGGCCCTCAAGGTCCCTAGATAGGAGTAGTTAGAGAAGACATGCTCAAACTCCTCTCACGTCATAACCTACTGATGACCCACCTGTGACATCACATCCCACCACCTCGTGGTGGAGTCTCGTAACATGTAGGTAGTGAGTTTGACCAGCCTTTTAGGAGGCATCTCTTGATGGTCAAATATAGTCAGCATGGCTTCTAGCCATGACTCTGCAGCCTAAGGTCCTACCCTCCCTACAAAGGTGGGAGGATTCTACTACTGGAAAACCTGTGTCAAGTCTTCCATAGACGAAGAAGGAGGTGTTGCTCCCTAGAAGTTCTGCATCATCCTCAAAAGCCTTCTCTTAAATATGCATCAGCTCCTGTAACTGGTATCACTACTGGTTCCAAGGCCGGAACCATAGGAGGATATGCAGTAAGACTCTAATCGGCTATATCAAGCATCTGATCACTACCCTGCAACTGGAGGACAACATGAGTATGTCTCATTAGAATGACTCTATAAGGTAAAATGAACACCTTAGATTCAATATTATCATTGACTGAAAACTGGAAGGACAAGAAATGTAGGGAAGAAGAAAATCATTCATGATTTGAACACAGTGTTTTATCAAAACACACGGCATGAGTCCTTCTATATGGTTAAGCCACACGACACTCGTAGGACAAGATTACACGGTGTGTTCACGGTGGACATGGTGTGTACTCAACAATATTTACTCTCCCTTGTTGTTACTGGCACGACCTGTGTAAAAAGGTTAAAATACACGATTTTTTCAAGACAGACACGACATATACTAAAATGTTCCAACCGATCCGTTTTGTTAGCTACACATCCGGCTAAACGGTCGACACTACACTGAATGTTCCAAATAAACACGGCGTGTACATGAAAATATAACACGGACCTGTGTTGTTCATGACATGGCCTGGTACCTGGGTCTTACTAGACGACGTGATAAACTATTAAACGGTGTGTTCACACAAGAAAATTCCCATCCTGTGTCTCTACCCACACCGCCAATGACATGATTAGAGAGTACACGGGGTGTACATAAAGTTCGTGGCCTATACATAGGAAAAACCATTTCTTCCCTAACAGAAGAACACATGGCATGTAGTCAAAACTACATGGCGTGTATTCTAGGTTTTTCTATACAGTAATCCTTAGAAAATACTTCAGAGCCCAGAAAAACACAGAAACACACATTGAAGGTGCCAATTTTTGATCAATGAGGGCCCATACCCTCCCTGCGAATCAATTTTTTTGCATCCTATACAAGTTATAAATAATATAATAGTGCAATGATCCACCAAATTCCTCTCCATGAGGGCTCATAACACCTCAAGAACCAATGTTTTTCGTTCATTAAAGCCAACCTTTATACACACAATACCATATCAAATAGTAGTTATTCCTATCAAGGCAACTATCACAATATCATCCATATTTTACACATCATACATCACAACAACATACAATCTCTAATGCATCCTAGATGGAATGAAAAAAAATACATGACATGAAATATCTCAAAAGTTCCTATATGATGCATGAGATGGAATACCCTCATATCACATGGTTGTGAAATATGTATAATAGTAATAACAATAATGATAATAGTGCAAAACATGTGAATAACTCAAAGGTGAAATCTAATCAACTGTAAAATTTCAAAGTAGTAAAATTTAAATAAATGAGGTATTATGGATTTTCCCTGTACACAGGTTAGCTACTCTCAAACACAGCCTATTACCATGTACCTATGCCATCCTATCCCTAGCTATAGGATCCAAATAGTAAGTCAAGAGAAAATAATTCCTATAATACCACTTTGTAATGTCCTGGTTCCTGAAGCCACCCTAAGGTGCCCCATACACGGTTGGTTACATGGACGCAAGCAAATTTCCCAAAACGTCAGAGACTACTGACTAGTAGTGAGGTCCTTGAATGTGATTGTGGGGAAACTATGCCATCATTGTCCTAGTAAACAACAAAAGATAAAAAAAGTGATAGAGAAAGCAGTAAACATCCTTAAAAGAGTAAACAAAAGAAAAATAAATGTGTAAACAAATGGAGGACATGTATAAATGATTCCTAATACATAATTCTAGGAAAGCATCGAACATGTCACAATGCTGGAATAATAAAGAGAAAAACCAAAGTGCGAAATAAATAAGATAAGATACTCAACATAAGAAGCCATAGCGTGGCCCCATGCTCTCCAGCTCCATAGAATGTCAGGTACATGAAGTAGAAGGGAAATTTACCTTGTCTATACCTGCAACATTATAATCAGTTTTGTCCCAAAATCATGGCCCAAACAGGGTTTCAGAATAAATCTTAGTAGGAAACCACCAAAAGATATGTGCCTAATAGCCAGTTAATATATGGCAGGTAAAAGTACAGAAAAACTATAAGTAAAAAAGTACTCAATAGAAAACAATCCTCAATTTCTAGAATTTAAGTCACAACATATAAGAAACTAAACAATCAAGTAGAAACAACAGTTAACCCTCTGTGTAGTTATCAGAACCTAAACCCTTTGGTTAATCCAAAAAGTACTAGAAACCCTCTTGGGAGGCACACACAGTCTAACCGCTTGGTTCATCTAAAGCATAGACTCTCTAGGGAAGAACTCACCATCAATTCCCCCAATAGTATCGTATTGTACTAAAGGTGCTCTCGGGAAGCATTCAAAGTCGATTCCCCCTTTGGCCCGCATCGAGGAACTACTGACACTCTGAGTATGCACTCAACATTAGTTCCCCATGTGAGTATCACATAGTAAAATTATAAAGACTCTCTGGAGAAGCTCTTACGTCCATTCTTTCTGTGGTCTACTAAACTAGGCTCTCACGACCCTGTGTAATTAAAACATATATAGCGTGCGTATCACCCCATGTAAACCTCCAAAACTACTTGGCATGAATTCTAATGCATATCATCAAAATAGAACAGTAGTCACATTATCCCACATACTAGACATGTCAACTGGCAATAACCTAACAAGTAAAACTAGACCAAATGGTCATAAACAAGAAAAACATGACGGGGAAATACATCCAAAGCACCAAAAAAAATTTCCCTATTCACAAATAATAACCTCTACTTAGGAATACATGAAAATTAGTCATACAAAAGGGTAAATGGTAAACATGCAATACCCTATTCAAGGGTATTCATGGAATTTGCACAAAATACTCAAAGACATACAACAGACAGACACAAACCACCTACCAATGGGTTAAGAGATCAATACACTTGAACCAAAACACTTTAATCTCCATAGAATGTCATAGATCTATAAAAATTTATACAAAGTTTAACCCATGATATCTTGGAAAAGAGGAGGAATTAGAAAACGATGCATTGGGAGAAAGAAGAACTCACCACTACGATTCCAATGCAATCACCGATGTTCGAATTGGAGGACGGACAGAGGCTCGGGGGATAAACAAATATCCATGGATTCTCGGTTCTCTTGGATGAATGAGACATAAAACAAGTGTGTTCTTTCCATCAGATGCAACCCTGGTGCATTTATTGAAAAAAGGAAAGTACACGGTGTGTACCTTTGATGTAAACGACGGGTAATTACTGTTTCCATACTCAACATCAAGCGGCCTCCGAATACCCCCAAAGAGTAGTGTGGATGGCTGCTACATGTCCAACACCGGACTGCCTACTGAAAAGAAGTACACAGAGTGTACTGATAAAGTACACATCATGTACATTGAAAATTTCCAAAAATTACTAATCTTCCAAAAAATGACCATAAAAGGAAAAACATACCTGAAAAGAATATTGGAGGTCTTACACACATAGTGGAAGAATGTTTGAGGTATATGTGGAGACTGAATAAGAATTAAAGTATATATTATTTTGAAGTGATTCCAAATTTAGGATCATTTATTTAGGGTATTCTATTTAAACTCATAAAATATAGTAAATAGTCCATAAAATACATGGGAAGAAAAATGTACTTTTATGTAACTGTGATGTTTCATTGAAAACTATATTGTCTTCAAAACATACCATTTTTTGTTATTAGTGAATAAAAAACTCTTTTAATGGGTCACCTATGCATTTATGTTGTTTGGACGTTGAGGAAATCATAGAGAAAGAGTTTTTTATCCATAATTTTGTTTATATTTTTATATGATAAAAATATATGTGAACTGTGGCCATAAAAGAAAAAAAAGTGGAGAGGAACCCATTTAATCCAAAAATGATGAATAATAAAAGTGATTTGATCCTATAAAACTTGTAGGGTATCGATGAATTTAACCATATATAATTTTGAGGAAATCATCTAATAATATAAAGACATTATCGTATGGCTCAGAATATTGTATAAAATTGATACTTTGAAAAGAAATTTAAATATGAATTATAAAAAATAATATTTATGATGAACTGTAACCCATGGAAAATTTTAGAAAAAATGTTATATGATAAGTGTTAAATTATATTATCATAGTAAATGTAACTCTAATTTTATTCATCATGGATTGAAATGATAAATGATGTCATATTGTATTTGATATTGTTCGAAAATAAATTATGGTGTGTTCATAAATAATTACTATCGTAGGAGGTAAAATAGAATATTATAAAAATATTTCTGATTATAATTTATTTTATAATTATTATAGGGGATGATAGCTCAAGCATATATAGATGAATTTTCTAATGGAATTGAAACAAGATATATTGATAATTAGGGAAGCATTGTAGCCAAACCTATGAAAAAAACCTTTCATAAAAAATATTTTTTTTCCTTTCTATAATTCATATAATTTTATACTTTCATAAAGAATCTATTATCATTTCAGATTCTCTCAATATAAAAGGATATAATGATATATAAGTTAATTAGACTTATTGTTAAATTACCAATGATCCTTGGGATATGATCCTGGTCATCCATTGTTATAAAAAAGGACTTATAAAAAATGATTTTGATACCCACGTCATCCTTGTTTAGTGGGGAGGCTTGGATTTAGTAGTGTTATTCAAACATTTAATGAGTTGAATTTAGGTTTATTTTACAATAATGTGATGTCTTATAAATATTTTTTTAACAATAGAAATATTATTCTGGATTTCACACAACATTGATTGTTTTAAATTGATTATATAACTATAATAAGTATTAACGTTATTTTTAATGTTTTTTAGTGGTTATATAATTTATTTGAATGTTTCCTGGTGTATTATGATGAATTTTTATACCTTTTTATAATATATATTTGAATTTATTAATTTATTTGTTTATTTATATTAAGGAAATCATTATATTGACGGTTGTAATGAATTTGTTTTTCCAATATTGATTTTTAATTTAAAAAATTTAAAAAAATGAAATCATTTTCATATACATTAAATTAATGACGTTGTTTTTATTTTGTAGAAATATTTATTTGTTAAATGATGGTATTAACGTTTTATAGATAAAAAATATTTTTTTATTTATTCATGTTATTCAATGTTTTTTTAAAGGAATAATTTAGTAAAACTTTTATATTAAATATGGAATAATAAATTTATTTTTATTTATAATAAAGAAATGTTTTGATGAAGAAATTAAAAATTAAATAGAAAAAAAAAGATATCAAGACAAATAAATTAAAAACTATTAAAATTTTGATAAAATCAAATGTTCGGGATGGTTATTGTGTGATTATATTTTATTAAGTGCGCTTTATTCATGAATTATTGTTTTAAAGGGTTGATTATGTGAGTATGATGATTTAAATGTATTTATTGATTCTAATGATCAAAATAAGAATGTTTTATTCTATTAGAAGTCTATATGATGAGATAAAGTGGAAAAAAATAAAATGATACTAGAAATGTTTTATAAATAATGAATAATGACATATTTTAGTGTACACATAATTTTATAGGATTTGTTGGTTAACATTTTTTGGAAGCGGTGTTCTCAATAAATAAACTCTATTTTATTGATGTTTGGAAAAAAAAATATTAAACATTTAGTTTTCAAAAATCTCATTTGAAGCATGTTTATAATTTCATTATATTTTTTAACAGGAAATAGTATATCGTTTAATTGTGTTTGGAAAATAATTTTTTTTTAATTTTTGGGCCGAAAACATAGTATTGATTTCAAAAATATAATTATTTTATTTATAAAAACTATGAATTTCATGGTTTTAAAATCAATTTCAAATTTTTATTTATGGATTAAACATATTGAAATATTTTTATTTTATATTGAATGATTTTTTGTAGTAAAATTAGTTATAGAAAATTTCAGACAAAAAATCTGGATAGTATTGATGTAAGATATACATTTTTTAATTTAATGTTTAAAAATTTACTTATTATAAGTGTTATAATTTATATATTTATTGGTATATTTTTTTCATGTATTTTAGATACAATATATTGATGGTTACATTAGAATTAATTATCTTGATCACATTAGTTTTGTATGAATGGTGTGGATTTATGGTCAATGTTTTCATTCAGTATAAATTATTATTTGAAAATATTGAAATGTATTTTTTTTATTCATGCCATATTTATTAGGGTTTTAAATATACTTATGTTACATGTTAGGTTTTTCTCATGGTAATAACAATTGAAAACCCCAAAAAAATATTTTTAGATTATGTTTAGTTTTTCATTTTCACAAACAAAATTTGATTTCAATGATATTACATAATTTTTAAATATGATATTGAAATTGTTAAGTAATATTTTTTTTAAAATATTAATTGAATACTCATATAAGTATTATTTATAAATTCCTTTTATTTAAGTCTTTTTTTTATATTTTATTTCATTTTAGTTATTTTGTTTTTTATGTTTTGGGTATAATTAATTTGTTTTTATTTTTATAAAATAGTAATGCTTTTGAATTCAATTTTATTAATATGTCACCATTTTAAAAGATTTTATGTTTATATATATTTTTATACATTCCATGTACATGAGGTAAAATTCCATTTTTAGATGTATATGTCTTTTTCAAAATATATTTTATTGTTTTTATTTGGTTATGAATTTATATTATTTTTATATTTTTTATCATTTATTAATTTTTTGTATAGAGAATGATTCGGAAAATGTTTCAGTACATATAGTGGTCCACGATTTGAAAATATGATTTATATTTTATATAATGATAATTTAATGTTGGAATATGGTTGAACGTTTGATTTTTACATAAATTGGTTTATGTTTTAATAGTTTCATCATAATTTTGAGATATGGGTGTTTTTTATTTTTTATATGGATCAAAAACTTATATGTACTATTTTTACTATATGTAATATAAAAAAATACACATGTTTTGAATGTTTTTATGGATTTTTAACATGAATCATGAATTTAAAATTTTGTGGGGATGGGTGTCTCAAAATTTACAAATTTTCATAAATAAACTAGTCATGGTATGGTTAAAAAACATTGAAACTTACATATTAATATTGAAACATTAGTATAATTGGTAGGTTTTAGTTTTGGAAGTATCATGTAAATGTTTTAGATATAAATTTTGGAAAAAACAATTAATGTAAATAATTTACATTATATACATAGTCATGTGGATGATAATGCATGATTCATGAATAGTATTTTGGAATGTTCAATAAACATTATCAAATCTATTTAATAATAAATATTTCATTATTGGATTTTCCTAGTAACTTATAATTTCATGTTATATTTTTAAAACATGTTTTTCAGTCATCTCACAATCCCATGACATTTCATAATGATCATATAGTATAAAAAGTTCTTGGAAATGTTGTTTTTACCTTATTTTGTCTATTAGAGCTATCTTATGATTTTATTGTCCTTATATATTAAATATTATATAAGGGAATTTTAAATAATGATGTCAACATAAAAAATTCAATAAATTTTTATCTATGTTCATATTTAGGATCCCCTAGTATTCAAATCAATAATTTCCAACATATCTAAAATTTATATTATAGGGGGTAACTCATTTGGATTTTTTGGGGTCAACACTAGGTCTAAATGGAATTTTATAACATTAATGTGTGATTAAATATATTGGGTTACTCAAGCACCTGTTATTTTAATGATCAAAAATAATGTTTATTATGAATCTAAGGAATTTAATGTTATATGAAAATCAAAAATTTTATGGAAATAATTGTTTTATTGACACTATCTTTGAGTAACATTGGCTACCAATAGGGTGAATAATAAACATACAATGTGATGAAATTAAACTGATCATAAAGGTTAAGTGACTTTATTAATGTGAAAACCTATTTTACTCGAATTTAGAGAATGACTTATGGGAAAATCGGGTTAATTAATGATAATATAGGGAATCTTTGTGAAAGAAACTATATGAGTATTAATCCTACTCTATAATGAATTGAAACTAAAACCTGAAAACAATGTTACTGTATAGTAGGTGAATAGAATTTTTATAATTCCTGTATTGATCACATGTTTATATTTTATTCACTACAAAACCAATGTACCAAATACATAAACAAAAACCTACTACAAGAAAAAACCATGCCAATAATAGAACAAATGAAGTTACCATGTTATGAAAATAATATATCATGCAATGTAATTTACTTACTATATGATGGTATGACGTTACCATGTGAACCAGTGAAGTAACCACAAAAGTATTCAACTGAATGTATAAATTACTAATGATACCACAAGAGTATATCAATATACCAAATAAATATAATATTTAATTTAAATAGAAAATCAATTTACCACGCCATGTGACTCTAGAATATATCTGTGAGAAGTTTGGGTGCTAGAGAAATAGTTATTTATGTAAATAAAAGCGACTCTTTGTAAATTAAGAAGTGGGGTATTTTAAATCTCTAATAGAAATATTTTAGAGCATTTTTTTCAGATTCATTGCATTATTGACTGTAATGAATGATCTATGAGGGATAATTTGAGATGGAGTTCTCCTTCTGATACCAAAATACTCATGGATATAATGAATAGAGAGTTGTAATAAAAGATTAGGTGAATACCCTTATGTTTGTGACATACTGATAAAAAGTTGGAATCACAATTAAAATTCCGCTACAATTTGTTTAGGATATCTCTATGGAATAAAACTCAATCCCTTTTCATGTTAGGTAAAAGTACTTCAATTGAAGTCAAAATAATCATACATAGTTGTTTCAAATCGTTTTACTCAGTTCCATCGGATCCTTTTATTATATATAAATATATTTAGTGGTGTTTATTACACTCTACATATTCTTTAACACAATCTCTAGTATCGTATTGGAGAGTTCTAGAATCTCGCTCAATTTTAATTCATCTATTCTCCCATTTAAAATTATATGATGATTTTTTAGCATTGGACACCTATATAAATTTGTTATGTTGTTGTTATCACCTGTAAATAATGGAAGAGGTTGTTCATCCTATACTATAGGAGTAAAGTTGTTTTATATAAAACCTATGAGGGATGTAGATTTGTTTATTCTTTAATAAACTACATGAAATTAGAAAACTTCCATGTCGTGTGAACAATGTATTTTCATGAAACAATAACTCAAATATATATTCCACTACATGATTTCATGTTTTGTATACTCTCTTTTTAAGATAAAATAGTTCATTTTTTGAAAACTTTATTATCAAAATAATAAAAAGAGAGTAAAAATTAATTTTTTTTATGAATTTTGGTTCATAGCTATATATATGATTATAATGATTAAATATATTAGAAATGTTTGTAACAATGTTATGATTGATATTCTTCGAAATTCCTTTAAAATAAATTAAATTCTATCTAATAGTAAATTTATCCTAGATATCTATTTTGTGGGATTTAGTTTTAAATTTACGTAAAAATAAATTTAAATATAAAACTAAATTAAATCCCCTCATGGTTAATTATCTATAACCAAAATTTGGTGTGAAATCACTATTGTTTATATTTGGTTGTTGTTCATTCTAATGAAGTATTTTAAAATTATTTATTTATTATTTGTCTAAATTATAATTTAATATTATATAGGAATAATATGAATTTTATTCAACTAAAATACGTTCATATTCTAAAATGAAAAGAAAATATAATCTAAAAATCGTAGTAAAATTACATCTACAGAGAATGGTCTCTCATAATCTGTGATATATTTATATATTTAAATATGAAAATGCCAAAAGTACTCGAATAAATGTGATACTACTATTAAAGATACATATGTTTAAATTTGTAAATCTATGAATTATTAATTATTTTCTTTATGATAATAAATATTTAATATAATATATTCATGTGGAATGACTTATTAGATATGGGATACCCTCTCTGTATCTCATAAAATAAATTTTAATTTTATTTAAATATGATTAATTATATATACTATTAACTATGTAAAATTCAAAATAAAACGCGATGAATAAATTTAAGAAATGTATCTAAGTTATATTAAATCATAAACATTATGACTACCCTTGTAATAATAATAATGTAATAATATTATATAATGTGGATCTAGATACTCTTACTATATCTATGGAGATACACTGCAATTTATATCTGAGAATCGTATGATATAATAAATTTAATTTAATAGATATTATTTTAAATATCATAATGTATGAGGAGGGACACAAACTGAATATTAATGAATATATTGAAATAATGAAAAATTCAATTTCATTCAAGACTACCGATTCAATGAAATAAAAAAAATTAAATAAGATAGTTCGAGGTAGAATGAATCCAATTCAAATAGTGTTGATGAAATAAAACACCTAACTTATAAATTTTAATATTAAATTAAAAGAATATATTATTTAAAAAAATATATTTTTGAATGTTAACCAATAAATGAATATGAAAAACGAAAATCAATTTGGTTAATGGAATTGTTATGACTAAAAAGTAATGGGAACATAATAGTTAATTGTACCAAACTAAAATTTATGAAAGAATATTCCAAAAATTCAAAATAATTCTACTAAATAAACCTATAGAATCATAATGGATTTTCCAGTTACTATAACTCCATTATAGAAGATGAAAATGATAAATCTAACATGTGTTTTATGAATAACACATCCAAGATATCAAATAATATGAATGGATCTTGTTTTTATAGTAATAAAATAAATAATAAAGAAAAAAATGATGAAAATATGAATAGTGAAGATTTTTTTAATAATTTAACAACCTATAAGAATTATTAAATTTATTTAAAGATAAATTTAAAAATTTAACGAAGCATCATACATTGTTTATGATTTTTAAAACAGATTTTTTTATGTACAGAGAGACAAGAATGATGAGTTGTTAAAATAAAATAATGAACAGAAAATGTAAAATGATAAACTCAAAATGGTTTGGAGTGTATTATAAATTTTAGACAATAATTGACTAGGAATCTCAATAAAAAACCACACGCTTTTATAGAACTGTCATTGGTTACCATCAAAACATTAGAGAATATATAAGAATTTTTTTCCAATATCATGATGAAAAACCCCATAAAAACTATTATTACTATTGGAAAAATTAATTTTTTATTTATAGAGTTACAATTTTTATATGTAAAACAATTTAATTTTGTATGACACGTAAATATTTATTAGTAAAATTTCATAACCAATGATATTCTGTGTAAGAATAGAAAATTGTAAAATTTGTTTTTATGAAACCATTATAATGAAACCCAACAAGCAGTTATGGGAACATGATAGTGGACTATCCTATCACATAAATAAAAAATACTAAATCATTAAGGACATTATAAAGTAATATGGTGGATTTTATACTTTTTATGAAAAAAAAAATATAATTAGACTCTGTTAAATAAATAATTCTATTGCTATTATTATTTCTAAAGTCTTATTTTTAGATGGGTTGAAATATAATATTATGATCATATCATTGTTATTAGATAATTATTATCATGTTAAATTTGTGAACATTTCATATAAAAATTATGATTTTATAATTGTTATAGTTTTTACTACGTAGCGTATTAATAATGAATATCTAGTTTATTTAGATTCATTATTTTTAAAAAATATTTCTTTTTTAAGTTCCTTTCCGAAAAAATTTGGTCAATGTAATTTGATACTAAGCCATTTAAAACATCAATCAACCATATATATAACAAATGAAGGATATTTATGGTTCTTACTAAACTATAACTCTATAAAGGAAAACATTTTAACTATTTTTTAAAGGGAAAACAAGATAATATCACTTTCAAAACAATGACGAACGTTTTGAATTATTTCCCAATAGAGTTTGTTCACAAGTACATTTTTGGAACTTTTACAATTTTTATATTAAATTGGATTCACAATGATTCTATTATATTAGATTTTTTTTCTAGGTACACCTGGGTATTATTTTTAGATAAAAAATTATTCCTATTACTATTTATCCAAATATGAAAAATTTATAGAAATAATTAGGGGGATTTATATTAATATCACTGTAACTAATCATGATCATGAGTTCCAATATCAAAAAGTTTATTATTTTTTCCCAAAAGATTGGTATAATTTCAAATTTTCTCCTCTTAGTAATGAATATTGAGTAAGCCATGCCTATTTAATAAGACTTTCAATTTTTACTTTTCCCCCTCACAGACCATGCTTAATGAGTATGACATTCATATTTAGTTTTTTAAAAAAATTCTGTAGAAATAAATGATTTATTATCAATAAGATTGATATTATTGAGCAATTAAATAAGAATCCATTTATGTTATAGAATGGAATGAAATTTAATCATTAATTAATGTATAGTGTTCGGATGAATAGTCGTTATTTTCAATGTATAGTACAGTTTAGACATGTTCATATCGAAAAATAGTTAAAGTAATATTCTTTATTTTTTCAAGACTGATTGAATATTATAATTAATTTAATAAAATTACCAATATTCAGGATGGATATGTACAGAATTTTATTTATATATACCCACATGGGAAAATGAGTTTTTTTAAAAATAATTGAGGATTATATATCAAATGTGTATATCCTCACCTCAACTAAACATTGTAATAGAATAATAAAATCTACAATGGAAAAAAAATTTATAAGGAACTATTTAAACCATAACCAAATGATGATGATGATGAAGTATGAATTTTTTTTCATCGAAATGTTATGGATCATATAAAACATAACTTACATATCAATTTTTTTAATCTTTTTTGAGGGACTAATAATTGATATTGAATTTGAAATCATGTCAAACTTCTAGGATTCTTATCACAGCTAGAACTAAAGGCCCTTGATAAATAAATAGATGATTATTTTTGGGTTATTGTTATTGTAATAGATGATTATTCAATTTGAATGAAACAATGTCTGAGAGCTAGTAAAAAGTAATAAGATTTGGTTACCATTATAATATAATGTATTCTTATGATCAAGGTTGATGACTATAGAAATATAACAAAATATATTTAATATTTGGATGGATATAGACATGGTCAAGAAGAATGTTAATACAATGATCTTTCCTTTACACCATTATAAATACTTGAGGTTGTTATAATGCTTCTTTCCTATGAACCACATTTCAATTTAAAATTATATAAAATGGATGTCAATAGTAAATTTATACATGTTTATATAATTTAGGAAGTTTTTTTCAACTACGTCCTAGATTTAAAAACCCTTTACTTCCAAATAATTTTTTTAAAATAAAAAATTACATCAATAGTATAATAGAGTCCCCTGGGTCCTTGTATGACAATATCAACATTTTTTGATTTTTAATGGTGTTTTAAATGGAATTAAAGTCCGTATTATATATATTAAAATAATTACAAATGATGTTTTATTTGTTCAAAACTATTTTAATGATATATTTATGGTTTATAAAAAACTTTTTGTGTAACAAATTTTAAAAAATGATTAAAATTTAATTTTAAATTAATTAAATGTGTGATATTTTATTCCTCATTGTTTTATAGATATTTAAGAATAATGAATAAAAATTTTTAATCCAAAACAAGTACCCTAAGTATCTTTTGAAATGTTTTTTTATATTTAACTTAAGGAATTAACACTCCCCTTACTATTAGCCTTATGATTTATCATGATGGAATTGGGAAATCAGTTTATCAAACTATTTATTGAGGTATAATTGTTTATTTACTATAATTAACTGTTATGAGACCAAATATTTTGTTCTTTTTTTAAATGTTGGGGTCGATGCCTCTTTTATTATTTAAAGATAAAACATCTTTCAAACTGGGTATAGAGAGACCCATTACATTTCCCGAAGGCCTAAGACCATGTGTACTTAAAACAAGGCCCAAAATCCATTTTTTAGCCAAGAGGTCCCTTTGGTGTATAGAACTTCTATAGTACTCGATCCACTATAGTTCCTTATATAGTATCATTATCACTACAATTCACGCTACATTGCCTCCGACTCTACAGTGCCACTACTACTACAGTTCCTTCCACTACTACAGTACTGTTACATTTACCTACTACAATAATTCTATAGTACCAACAAATTCATCCCTACTCGAATTCAATCTTGGGTCATTTAGATGCCAAGTCGTAGCCTTTATTACATGGGTACATGCTCATTGTCTTATGTTCATTTTGTTCATATGTGAAATTTTTAATGAAAATCGAAAATAATCACATTTAAATGATGTGAAATGATTTTTTTATATACCTATTAAGTTAAACAAATTAAGTATTTCTTTATTATTGAGTAAAAATATTATTTAGATTTCTAACTGGATTCATATTTTTCCGATTGTAAGTTAGATAGATAATAACCAATCAGAACATGTCTTGTTTTGGTGAATTCTCTAGTATCATGCTATATTAAATAGTATAACCCTATTGAATTATTTACATCTGACACTAATTAAAAAGAAATTTTCATTCTTGTGCATACATTATTTAGATGAAACACACATTACAAGACTTTTCATATCAATTTTAACATGTTACTGTAATTTTTTTAATAAATATGCAATAAATATCTCTAAAATCCAATGTCATATTCATGAAAAAACACATTGATATAGGAAATTACTTTTTGGGAAATAATTTTCAAAATTTAGATATTACTATAAAATTCATTGGTAATAAAAATCATTATTCTCATATTTTAAAAGACATTTATTATGTGTATGATGATTTATATCAAAAATTATTTTGGAAATATATATGCATTACAAATATTTAAATTTAATTCTTTATCTAAATTTTTTCTAAATTATATTAATAAAACATTACATAGTCATTGATATTAAATTATTTATAATGTATAATTTAAATATTCAGTTGAGTGACTATGATTATTTTTTTATATGGTAATTAATGTAATCATGACTAGTTTTTCATGTTATCCCCATACCCATCGTGAAAATTTACATGCATTGTCACTATACATACGATAAAATATAACACAAATTTTTATTATACCTACCACGATTGTTTTATCATGTTTTCATTATACAAACAATGAGTCCCGGATCAGTAGACCTACCATGCCATTGGTTCCATATTTCTGTGGTTTGAATACCTACCATGTCTATTCAACTTTAATTTTTTGTCTATAATTTGGGTAGTATTTTCATAAAATTAATTATAAATTTATATCCCCAATGTATTGAAATAAAATTTGAATTGCAATATGAATCGATTAGTTTCATTTCCATAAAACTCTTTTCTCCCTTTCAAATCCTTTCGTTCTCTGAAAGCACTACATTCATGAAACAACCACTCAAAGTCAAAAAAAAATATTTCAAACTAAAGAGTAAAATGTTATACCCTTCTATATGGGTTTTTTATAATTCAATTTAAGATGAATAACATGTTGAAACTAATCAGTCTTTTAGTTGTTATGTGGATGGAAATGACATGGATGACTTAGGTGACCATGAAGAGAGAGAAGATATATTATATAAGACTCCTATGATGCTATCATTCCTAGAAACAACACATCATATTCACTTACAATAGGGAAGAAGTCTCTATGATCTCTCGTACTATGTATTGACTTTATTGAGACCAAGGATGATGATGAAACTGAAGGAATACCACCTTATCATGGTGTATATTCCATCATTTATTATTAAAAATAATTATTAGGACCCCGATTAATAGATATTGACTCTTATAATAGACATTATGTATATTCTAAAAGAACTTATGTTCAACATGTTTTGGAAGGAATGCTTTTCCTAGTCCTTTAATTAATGTTGATGAACCCGATGATAAAAATGTACCATATCCTATTGGATCAGTACACAAATATATTCATGAGGTTGATGAGGACTGGGAGGATTAATCTAAAGTATAATATATTAGATATAAATATATTTAGACTGAGTATGATGGTAGGAATATGAATTAGATCCATCTCATTCTGTACCAGTTGACACTCCTTTAGTTCATTCCATATCTTATATACAAAAAAATGATTTCGAGGAGTATGTATGATATATTATAGTTTTGTTAAAATAATTTTTTGGTTTTCGAAAATTAGATAATATAATTAGAGAGGAATATATCTCCAGTTTATGGAATTCATTCTTTTCACATCATTAACCAAAATTCCTTCTATATGTGGAAAAGATGAAAAATGAGACTATTGAAATGAAATTATAATTTGATCATTTGATTCATGGCCATTTTGATATGATATTTCCCCATGACCAAAGGAATCAAAATTCAGTGTTTTAAAGTTATACATCCACTATCCCACCTCATGATCCACCCATTACATCTATTGATGAAGATATAATTAAAGAAATCATCATTGATGAGTAAAATTTTTATTTGATATGTTTCAAAAAGCATGTGAAATTTGTATAAAGGTTCTAATACTCATTCTCCAAAAACATTATCATTTTTCAGAAATAATGTCAAATATTCTGTACATAAATGACTCAGGTGACTATAACAAGATAGAAGAGAGATTATATAATTTTTCTATAATGGTATTAGTCATAGAAACAATATATCAGATTCACCTACTAATGGGAATAAGTCCTTATGATATGAAATACTATGTATAGACTATCTTGAGTCTATGTATGATGAGGACGATGGCGGAATTCCACCTTATCATGGTGGACATTCCATGATTTATTATCCTTAAGAACTAATAGGGTCCCCAATAACAGGTAGGGACTCTTATAATAAACATGATGTATATTGTAAAATAACATCTATTGAACATGTTTTGGTAGGTTGATTTTTTTAATCCTTTAAATAATGTTGAAGAGGACAATAATTATAATATACCATATTCTATAGGAATAGTATTAAAAAAATATTCATGAGGCGGATGAGGACATGGATGATGAAGGTAAAGTATAACCTTTTAGATCTAAATATATTTCGATTGAGGGTGATGGTAGGAAAATTACTTAAGATCCATCACATTCAGTACCGGTTGACACTCCTATAGTTCATTCCATATCGTATATAACAAAAAATGATTTCGATGAGTTTAAATCTTATATAATGGGTTTGTTAAAATAGTTTTTTGGTTTTAGTATGTAAGTTAAGAGAATCCGAGAAGAATACATCTCCAGTTTAAGGACACCAGCCTTTTCACATCATTAACCTAACTTCCATCTCTTATTGGAACAGATAAAAAATGAAACTAAGGACTAAAAAATTTAATTTGATCATCAGTATGAAGGAGTTTTTGTTATGATTCATTACCATAAACCAAAGAATCATAATTTTTTTAATATGATACATCAACTATACCACCTCATGCTCCAATAATTACATACATTGGTGAAGATATAATTAAAGAAATCACAAAGGATGAGTTAAATTTTTTATCGATATGTTTAAGAAAGCAAGGTAAAATGGTATAATGGTTCTGAAACGCATTCCTAATAATCATCAATGTTTTTAGAAATGATGTCAAATATTCTTGAAGATATATATAGATGATTAAAAGAACCATTTTATCTAAAAGGAATGTTCTTCAAGTTATACATGAATTTCATGTTCATATCCTCAGTAAGTTATTTAATTATGTATCAATTGAAAAATTATTTCATGTGTCATGATAAAAAAAATTAAGAATTGTTAAATAATATTTATTAGAAAAAATAGGACTACATCAATTAAATGAAAAAATGATCTAGATATAAGTTTGGAGATCTTCATTTCAAATATGGATCCAGATTTTTTGTGTTTTGAGAAAAAGAGGAGAATCTAGAAATTAATAGAGTACACGTTGTGTACCCTGTTGCCAAAGGTGACTATGTACTGTTCGTGTAATGGCTAAGCACATGGACGTGTGGAGTGACCAGGAGACCAGCTAATATGGGGCCCAATAAAGGCATATACACGACATGTACTTTCAAAAGACACAGCATGTACTTTTCTTTTTTTTGTTAAATCAAACTGGGATCACATCTATTGGTAGAAACTCTTTCTGGACACATCTCATCCATGATAAATAATAGGGGGTGATTCTTCTCTAAACCCATGATCGACCATACATTCTCTGAATAAACCATCGTCGATTGTATTGGAATTCCCACAGTGAATTACTCCTTCTAATAGATACTTGTTCCGTAATTTCTCCACTTTTGTGAGATATCCTTGGTTGAATGTTTTTGATGTTTTGGTAGATATACCGCGTTCTAGGTCAATTTAAGGGCCAACACTAGAGTATATCAATCGTACAACACTGAGGTAGGTGGTTTGTACCATTATGTAATTAGTAATTGAAAATAATGTGCAAAAGTGACCAATACCGTAGATTGGGGTATTGCATGTTTAGGTATTTTAAACATATTGATGTATTTTATACTTTTTTCTTATGTTATGGATCTTGTTTGTGAATTGGGTTATTTTTTCATGCTTTGGAGTAGTTTTCCCACGTTTGAATTTATATTGAATGTTTGTTCTATCTTTTCATGCTGAGAATATTGCTTTCCATGCATAGTATAGTAAACATGGAGAGATATTATCTGATGATTTGGTTAACCTTTTAGCTATTTATCCATGTAGTACTTTTAGGATTACTTTGTCTGCTGAACATATTTTGATCTTAATTTCTTTACATAGGGTAGTGGGAACCTGGTGTAGTGATACTATAGGGGGAATTAAAGTAGATTGATTCCTCATAGTGTCTATATTTTTTATCATTAAAATTATATTTATAGATTTAGTAGTGAGTTCTTCCTCAGAGAGTCTTTTTTTCATGAGACCAAAGGGTTTAGACCATGGTAACTTTCCTTGATGGTTTTTGTGTCCTTGAAAAAGTTTAACCATATGGGTTATACTATGAGAACATACCCATAGGGTTACATGACATTAATTGGATAATGCAGAGGGGATAGGCTTTGAAAACATCCCAATGGGGTGTATGTTTTCATTAGGCTGAATAATTGATGAATTTAAATGAATGTAATTGAAATAATAGGATTGTTTACTTTTGAGTAATTCCTTTTCTATTGCCTCGTCTTTCTTATTACCTACCATATATATTCATTGAATGTTAGGAACATATCAGGGGGTGGTTTCCTCCTTGGAATCATGTCACACCCTATTTGGGTGATAATTTTTGGGCTCAAATAAAATATATTACTATTGGTTTAGATAATGTTCATCGCCACTCTACTTTATGAACTTGATTGTTGTGGATATGGGGAGCATGAGACCAAGCTAAGGCCTAAGATTTTATAGGAGTTTTTTACTTGATATTCCTTTGTTTACTTTGGTTTAATATTTTATTTCATTATTGTGACATGTTTGGATGCTTTCCTAGAAATACGTTACATATATCATTTATACATTTTTCCTTATTGTTTATTTACATTCATTCTTCCACTGATTATTATTGTGTTGTATTATTACTTCTTTTTCTACTATTTTTTGTTTATTTTTACTGCATTACTCTACCAACAAGGGAATAGTTTCCCCACTATCACACTAAATTCCTTTATAGCTATTTCTTAGCCTCTCCCATTTGAGGAAATGCGCTTGAGGACATGTGACGAACATGATAAGGGGCACCACTAGGCGGAACCTGGAACCAGGACATTGCAAAGTGGAATCAAAAGAATTATTTTCTTCTTGACTAACTACTTGGATTCTATATCCATGGAATTGTAAGAATATTTACATGGTAATAATTTGTTCCCAGGAGTATCAAACTTTTGTATAGGAAATTCTATATTACATGTATCTTGCAATTTTTTTGGTTTTGAAATTTTATAGTGTATTTGATGTCATTGGTGGGTGATTCACATGTTTTTTGTAGTTACCATTGAAGTTGTTGAGGTTCTATTTCTATTGCAACCTGATGAGATGAGGAAATGCCATCTCATATATCATATTGTAACCTTTTATAGATCACATGTCATGCATCCTTGTAATTCTCTTTAGGGTGAATTATCAATTTCATGTTGTTGGAATGGAGTTTCTGTTAGAAATGCATGTTGTTGTTATATATTCCTTGATAGAATACCTACTGTTTGATAGAATATTTATAATATTTAATGTTTCTTTTGGATGAACACCAATATTTTGTCCTTGAGGGGTTATGGTCCCTCATGGAATCGAATTTGCGGATCATTGCACTATTATGCTTGTATATGTCATTTATAAGATGCCAAATGTTGATTCATTGGGAGTATGGGCCCTCACATATGGGAATTTGGAACTTTAATGTTCGTTTCTATTTTTTTATGGGTTTCACAGTAGTTTCTGAGGCTTATTATATAAAAAACCCCAGAATACACAGTGATTATTGCTGAATACATTCAATGAATCCTTCTGTTTGTGAAGGAACTATCTTTTTTAAGTACACATCGTGTACTGTATGTACACTTCATGTAGTCTCTAACAATATCCCTGGAAATGTGGGAAGAGACGTGGGGTTGGGAATTTTTTTTGTGGAACATGCCATGTTCTAGACATACACATGGTGTTTAAGAGACCATGTATCTGGTCATGTGACTAACGGCATGGGTGGATGAAAATCAGGTATTACACATAATGTCCATCTTGAACACGATGTGTTGAGTCTTCCGTGTAACCATTCTTGTGACTAACCAGATGGGTCGGTGGATTCCTTCAAGTACATGCCATGTCTGGAACAAACATGCCATGTAGTCCACTTCTAATAGAACTGTGTGGTTTAGCCATGTAGGGGAAATCAGGTATGGGAATTTGATTCAGGTACACACCGTGTCATTACGAGGAACATGTCATGTGTATGGGGGTGTGACATGACCTAGGACGGAGGAGGTACATGCCCATGTGAAATCATAATGAATCGTGCCATGTAGGGGTCATACAGGCTATGTATCTATGTTGTAAAAAACCTGAATGCTTTCTTTATCATGTTCCTTTCTTTCACATTCATGTTTCAGTCCTTTATATTATTGAACTAATGTGTGCTATTGAACTTTTAGAGTCATTACACTGAGATTTCCTCTGGTTGTATGATATATATAGGTCAATTATCAGGCACCAGACATGGTAGACCAAGGATTTCCAGCAGACCCTCCAATTTTTCTTGTCTTAGAACCATCCATACCTCAGGATGGTTAGCCATGGTTTGAATCATTTCTACCTATCTTCAATCCTCTAGAGATTCCTTTAGAGAGGAGGGTGAGGCTAGCCACATATATGCTTCAAGGGTTCCTCTAAGAGATGGGGGGAAGTGGTCTTGTTGGAAGGATGCTAGCAGGTTATTGCATGGGTTGAGTTTCATCACACCGTCTGTGATTACTTCTTCTCGGAAGCATTGTGGGCCAATGTAGACTAAGAAATCAGCAGTTTAGATCAACATACTCCATCAATCATGGAGTACTTTTCTCACTTGACATAGTTACAATGTTTCAGACCCATTATAAGGGGTGATGAGTTATTCCTTGTGAGGATGTTTAAAGATGGTATCAGAAAAAAAATATAATAGTAGGAGAACATCATCAGGTTGATGAATGTATATTCCATAGTCAAACTGGCACGGATCATAGAAAACGACCTGGGGAATTATAGATTTTTGGGCTAGGGTGGTTCAGCTTCCAGAGCTAGTGCTTCTCTGGCTGATACCAGGAATCATTACAGGGTGTCTATATGTGAATATCATAGTAGGAGAGATACATTTTCAGAAAGCCAGGTGTTCTGAAACCAGTATTGGAGGGAGTTCATACGATGACACATATCTTGAGTGACCTTGTGGAGTTCCAATCCTGATGGCAGAGGGGCCTCCTTCAGTGGTTCTATCAGTGTTTCTCACTAGAGGATAGTGATAGGGATTTCATTGGGACTCCTCGGTCAGGAGCAGCACCAAATATTTCTCATCAGTATGGGAACTGGAGTTCTTCTGACCGTTCATGCCGAGGTGGAGGTCATGGTCATGGTATCTAGTTTGAAGGCTTTTTTTGAAAACATGGTGGACTAGCTCAGGGTGGTCAGGTAGTGTCACAGGGCCACAGTATGAGCCAAACATTTGTATTAGATCATAACCAGTAGGAGTAGGATCACAAACCCTCTAAAGTTCTAGGTATTATCCTTTTTTCCTCAGTTTTATCTGCTTCACTTTTCCATACATGGGCTTCCCTTAGTTTCATATTTGTTGTTTATGTGGAGTTCCATGTGCTCTGTATCATTACATTTGTAGATGCATTGATGTTGGACACTCTATTGGGGACATGGACGACTTTTTTATGTCACTTCAAGGAGTTACCTTTTGAGGTTGGTGGGTTTCACTTCTTATGGGACCTTTGTGTACTAGATTGGACATGCTATGATGTCATTCTCAGAAAGGATTGGTTATTTCCCTTCCAGGATGACGTCGATTGCTATCGTTGTAGGGTGTGTTTAATGTCTCGAGAGGGAATATCCATTTTATATATGGGATAATGAGATGTTCAGGCGATCATAGAAAGAACTGAGTATCATGGGTTTGGTGGAGTTTCATCCTAGATCAGTAGTCTATATCTAGATTACTAGGGGACATCATAGTTGGACTTTCCTCCAATGGTCTATCATTTCAACGATGAATTTCTAGAAGACTTTTTAGGTTTTAATCTAGAGTGAGAGGTGGAATTTTCGATTGGTCTTTTTCTAGGAGTAGCACCATGTCCATTCATCATTATAGGATGGCTACAATAGAGTTACAGGAACATAAGAAGCTGTTTTTTGGATTTACAGTTTAAGGGTTTCATCCAACCCAGAACTAATCCTCAGGGTTCGCCTGTCTTGTTTGCAATGGAGGTGGATGGTACCCTCATAATTTTGTGGATTATAAGATGTTGAACAATTTTATGGTCACAAACCAATATCCATTTCCTTGTAATGATGATCTCATTGATCGGCTTCAAGGAGCCTGGGTGTTCTCGATGATCGACTTGAGATCCAGTTATCATCAGTTGTGTGTTACATCATTAGATCAACATATTAGAGACTTTTATAGAAGGTATGGTCTGTATGATTATGTGCTTATGCCATTTGGTCTCACGAATGCACCTACTGTTTTGGTGGTACTTAGGAACTAAGTATTCAACCGAAATTTGGATTCTGACAATGTAGTATTTCTGGATGATATCTTGGTGTGCTCTCACACTCGACACGCTAATTCCAGACATCTTTAGTTCGTTTTGTTTACACTGAGAGAGCATTAGTTATATGCTAAAATCTAAAAATTCCACTATTGGATGTACCAGATTCACTTCTTATGTCATGTTATCTCAGAGACAATAGTATCAGTTTTCCTAGAGAAAGTGAGAGTAATAGTTTCTTGGGAGAATACAAAGAACATATCTATGTTACAATGATTTATTCGGATGACTGGATACTATATACATTTCTTAAAATACATTTCATGCTTAGAATCACCACTGAAAATCCTGACTAAGAATGGTGAAAAGTAAATTCTATTATATTCTTGTGAGTTATACTTTCCCGATCTGAAACAGTGGTTGATTTCAGCACCGATTATAGTTTTTCTAAAGTCATACATGATCTATTCTATTTAATGTGCTCCATTGGGTATATGGATGGGAGCTGTGCTTATGTAGGGGGAATGATTCATTGTGTGTGGGTCTTGTTAGTTGATTCCAAATGAGAGGAATTATTCAATACATGCACTCCAGTTGGCTGCAGTTGTTCATGGTTTACGCTGTTAGAGACATTATATATTGGGAAGGCATGTTGTGGTTCTCACAAACCACAAAAGTCTAAAAAATATCTTTACTCAGCACGATCTAAATCTGATACATCTAAGGTAGGTTGAGTAACTTCATTCCTTTGATATTGATCTTTCCTAATCACCAATGATAGGTAACGCATTAGCTGATTCGATAAGATTGGGGACTCAAATACATCCATATCAGGAGGCCAGTAGTGAGTGGAGCTTATGTCTATGTTCTCTAAGATACACTAGGAGATGAAAAATATATAGGAGAAGACATTTATTTATTTTATAGTTGTTATATATACATTACATGATCGAGTTCTAATAAGACTACTTTTAGATTCTAAAGGCCTAGTTCTTTGGGATAGTGTGTTAGTGGTGGACCCTATTCATGGATAGACCATTGGAAAGGATGAGATATTTTATTTTCATTAGAACCTATGGGTGTTAGAAGACGTACACGAGTAGCTGATTTGTGACCATAATTCCTAAATTTGGGAAGTTCATACTAGTGTCACCAAGATGTGTTGAGATCTGCACCGTCAGTATTGGTGGCTAGGAATGAAGAGATATTTTGATGGGTTTGTCATGAGGTGTTCCAAATCGTAGTAGGTGAAGGAAGATCAACCCTACCATCATGGATTTTCCAGCAATAAACCATTCCCAAGTGTATGTTAAATGATGTCTTGTTGGACTTCGTGACTGGTTTATTGAGATCACCTCAAGGGAATGATATATTTTGGGTTCTAAATTACTAACTCTTGAAGGCTTATCAATTCATTACGATCAAGGATTCCTATAGTGTAGATGAGATAATAAGGTTTTACATCTAAGAGATTATATGTTTACATGGATATCTGCACTCCATTTTTTCAGACAAGGACACCCATTATACTTCTTAGGTCTGGCAAGGATTACAATGTGCTTTGGTTACACAGGTACCTTTGAGTGCAACTTATCATCCACAGATAGATGACATTATCGAGCATACGATACCGGTGCTGGAGGACATTCATCGAGCATGCATCCTTGATATTGGCGGTTCTTAAGATAAACACATACCTCTTGTGGAGTTTACCTATAATAATAGTTTTCAATAAACTATTCAGATAGACCCTTATGAGGATTTGTACTATATTCCATGCTGATCACCCCTATCTTGGATGGATGCAGGAGAGAGAGATATGTTGAGGCCTTGTCTTTTTCTGGAGACCACAGAGCAGGTAGAGTTGAATCATAAATGGATGTGTATTTTATAGTCATGATAGTAGTCTTAAGCTGATCAGCGGAGACAACCTCTAGAGTTTGAGGTCGGAGATCAGGTATTTCTACATGTCACACCAGTGATGCGACACATGAGGATTAAGAGACGGGGAAATCATTCAATGAGATATGTTGGAACATTTTAGGTTTTTGATAGAGTTGGGTTAGTTTATTTTCAGTTGCTGTTACATCAAAGGCATCAGGCTATGAATCCTTTTTTGGTGTTTTTAGAAAAAGTGTAGAATCAGAAAATTTAAGGAGTACATTCCATGTACATTAGAGTACACACCATGTAATAGGTTTCCACGAGTGATCGTGTATTGGAAGTCTAATGATAGAGTACATGGCCATGTGGGGTTATCAAGAGACCGCCAAAAGTGGTTCATAATAAAGGCATATAGAAACTATTTTCTATTAAAATACACAAATTGTAATTTTATTTTTATTTGTTAAATCAGACCGGGGTCACGTCTAATTGGCTGAAATGCCTTCTTCTCAACTCGTCTCCTCTAGGAGCACCCAAAGGGTGAAATTCATCTCGGATCTCCCAATCAATCATCTACTCTTCAAATAAAACATTTTCAATTTTGTTAGAATTACCACGATCAGTTAATCCACCAGCTAGAGCCTCGATCCCAGATTACTCCTCTTTCGTGATATATCCTTGGTTGAGCATTTTGACATTTTTTACATCTACTACATTGATGTTTGATTCAAGTTCCAATTTCGGAGTATATAGATCGTACAATGATGAGGTAGGTGTTTGGAGCCTTTCTGTTGTTATTTTTTGAATATTGTGTGCAAATGTTCCTAATAAACTAGATTGAGGCTATGTGTACATTGTTATTTTAATTATGTTGATTCCTAATATACATTCTTTCTTGATTTTGGGCTGCTGTTTATAAATATGGTAAATTTTTCAATATGTGGAGGTGTTTTCCCATTTTTTATTTGATATTTTCCATTTTCATTCCATTCATAGAGTTATTATGATGGATTGATATTATCTAATGTTGTGGTACGCCATGTCTCTATTTAACGAAATAATACTTTAAGGATTCATTTGGTTGTAGAACATCATTTGTGAATGATTTATTTACACAGGGTTGTGACAACCTAGTGTAGTGAGACTATAGAGTGAATTTATATTGATGGAATCCCCATAGTGTCTCTTATATTGATCACGTTGTGAGACCATTGAGGGGGAATGACATTGAGTGATCCATCAGAGTGTATATATTTACTGTTATGAGAGCACATGGGGAATTGATGTTGATTTCTTCTTGATAGATTCTGTATTATTTATCGTTAAAAGTATATATGGGTAATTGCCTGTGAGTGATTCCTTAGAGAGTCATTTTTTCATTAGGCCAAATGGGCTAGACCATGTGAGCTTACCCTGGAGGTCGTTGTATCCATTTATAAGATGAAACAGAGGGGATAGGCTTTTAGAACACACCCAGAGAGTTATATGAGATTGATTTGTTGAACCAAATAGGATAGGATGTGAGAAAATCCTAAAGGGTTTATTGTTTTTTATTGGTTTAATAATCGAAGAATGTAAATGAATTTAATTGAAAATATAAGAATGTTTACTTTTGATTACTTCCTTGTTTATTTCATCATTTTTCTTATTACCTATCATATATATTCACTGAATAATTGGAATAGATCATGGGGTGGTTTTCTACAGGGATTTGTCTTACACTCTGTTTGGGTCATGCTTTTGGGCCCAAATAGTTTATATTGATGCAGATTTAGATAAGGGAAATCTCCTTTTACATCATGTACTTGATTTCTGTGGAGATGGAGATCATGGGACCAATCTGAGGCTTGCGATACTATTGGAGTTGTTTACCTGTTTTTTCTTTGCAACTCGGTCAATTATTTTATTGCAGGATTGTGACTTGTTTGGCTTCGTCCCTAAACATAAGTCATATGCATAATTTATATATGTGTCGATGTTGTTCATTTACATTAATTCTTCCAC
Organism: Viscum album; assembly: GCA_963277665.1. Classification (NCBI taxonomy): domain Eukaryota; kingdom Viridiplantae; phylum Streptophyta; class Magnoliopsida; order Santalales; family Viscaceae; genus Viscum; species Viscum album. The sequence goes on along the minus strand of OY728138.1, from coordinate 918,982,463 downwards.
TGATTACTATTGTATATTATTATTAATTCTTTTGCTACTAATATCTGTTTATTTCTTCTGAATTACTCTTCTAATGAGGGAATAATTTTTCCAATATCACACCAACGGAAACCGCTTCTAATTGGTATCCTCTGGTGTTTGGGGAAATGCTCATGAGTCCATGTGACCAATTGGGTATTGGGTACCTCTGGGCGGCACCTGGAACTCAGACATTACACAATATTAGTCTTGGACTATACAAAATTGATAGATCCCAAAATATACTATATTTAAAAATACATCCTCACTCATCCTTCCTTGACTATTAAGTCATTTCTTGAAAATTGATCCTACTACACCAACCATTTGGCCTATATCTTGGAAAAGTTGTCTATCATCTATATACAATATTCAAGTGTGTGGTAATTCAAAACCCTACTACATCTTCTCTACCACCACCAACCATCCCAACCAACACAATTGGAATAATTACCTCCCTCGAGAAAAAAATATCTCATATGTACTATTGAGATCAAATATATAATATATTCAGACATTTATTTGGATTCTGGATGGGTAAACCCCCTTTTAACGTTTTTAATATAATTTTATATGAACAAAATACCTTTACCCACCTTCATTGTTTTACTCGAATTATTAATATTAGATTATCATTTTAATCAATAATTAAATTTTTCACAATCCTAAAAGGGTGAAAATAGAGAAATTAATTATACATCATATAGAATATTTGTTGATGTAACAAATTAACTTCATTATATAGGTCATGATTTGTGATCATCAAAAAAGGGTCATTGTTGGCATAGCCTAATGAATACTTATTTCAATGATCTAAAATCATTTTTATAAGGATTGTAATGAATTTCATTTTTTAATAATGTTAGCTCTTATATAACCAAAATGGTAAAATTATCAAAGTACTGATGTTAACATTACTACTAAACCCATGGGTAACAAATATATCATATTATGAAATTGAACTAAATATGAAGTTCAAGTGATAGTGTCGATGTTACCTCACATTTTTCTCCATCATATCATGTGTCTTATGCGAATGATATATCTATGTAATGAAGTGAATTTTTGTCGAAGTTCAAGTGACCTCCTATTTAATAAACCCAGCAACCAAATAAATCATCCTACAACCTGAACAACCATGTTATCATGTTCCAAATTAGTAATATTTATGTAAGCCTTGTACTGGCTATATGTTTGTAATGCAGTGGCTACAAGATCTTAGTACATACTATACGAACAAATAACAATCAAAATAATTAATCAAGTGAATATATGATGAAAATAATCTCTTTTGTGTAGTAATTAACCTACAAAATGAAGAAATGAAACTACTCTGAGAACTATTGAACTGACCGTATAATGTATTTAACCTACCATATGAAGTAGTGAAGCTGACAAATGAATATATGAACATAATTTAAAATGAAATCATGTTACAATAAGTTAAAATCAAGTGACCATGACATGCCTCTAGGCCATGTCACCGTGTACAATAACCATAACAATGTTATTCTGTTTTAATTGAAGAATGGTGATATTGTATAACATATACAATGGAGTATTTGAAATCTACAAAATATATATTTTTTGGAATTAATTATTGATGTAGTTAATTTATTACTATCGTAAATGTTCTCCAATAAATTCATGGAGAGGGATATATTTTTATGATACAAAACCACTCATGGAATAAATAAAGGGATAGTGTGACTAATAGAGCTTTAGAATACCTATATGCTTGAGACTCAATAATAATTAGAATTATCACTATGGGTATTACACAATACAATATTTTCCTAAGATATATTTAATAATATAGTTAATCTATTTCAAACAAAAATACAATGAATTCCAAAAAACCAAAGATAATCAAAATGCGGTACTTCCAATCTATAAAACCTCTACTCAATACTGTTTCTATTATATCATATATTTTGGTCCATTTTTATTGAACTCTACTTATTATTTAACATAGACATTTGTATTGTATTATAGAGTTCTGTACAAACACTCTCTCATTTATTTTATTATATATTTCATTGAATAATAATGGAATAGTATTTTCATATTGGATTACCTATGTGAATTTCATTTATATAAAACTTGATGTAGGTTGTTAATCTGTTTATTCCTTAAAAAACTGATTTTTATTGAGATATTTACAAATGGAAATGAAAATGTTTCTTCCTGAGATTGAAACTATTTTATTTATTCCACTATCTGATTTTTTATTTTTGTATAGTTTTTAAACAAACTAGTTTTTTTTCAAATTTAGAAAATATTAAATAAATTATAACAGTTTAAATTAATTTCTGTTATCTGTATGGATTTTGAAACATTAAATCAATATTAAAAGATTCAAATGTTTTAAATCATGATTTAATTGACTTGTGATTAATCTTATTAGACTCTTTTTGAATTATAAAATTATAAACATAAGTATTTTCCACAACTATGTTATTTTTTAATAAGTGATGGAATTTATTTTAAAATCAGTTTTATTAGAAATTTTTGTTAGGTAATCAACTCGCCTAATCTTAATTTTTCCAACATGACCAACAACCTAATTTTTTATTTATGAAAGAAATGTTTCAGTGGTAAAATAATATATTTCATTTTTTTATATTGAGTTTTATTTAATTAATAGTGGTTTATTAATTTTTTATTAGGGTTTTATATGATAATAGGTTTTTAATGTGTTCAATTATATAAAAATGTGGATTTATAAATATATATATATACATATGATTGTTATGAAAAGGATGATAAAATATTACTATTTGATTACTATTAATTATAATGGATGTTTGCTAACGGATCATGAAAATTTCCATTATTTATTACATGTTAATTCCTTATGGTGATTATTATACAAATGCTAGTGGAATGGTAATGGAAATATTATGGAAAATGATGTTTTTATAAAATAAAATTTTATCCATTAATTTTAATTTTTTCAGAACTGATACATCATATTTCATTAAAATTGAATAAAAATTTCAAATAATAAGACTAGATATTCTAATAAGGGGAATGTTTTTTTCATGGGAAATGTGATGCCATAATTTTTCTATTTTGAATTTATTTTATTATAATTTTTATATTAAAATTAATTATTTATATATATATATATTACAATATGTTATGCATTATAGGTGATATATCTCAAAAACTATGCATATTGACTCTGTATTATCAATTTTTCATGTAAGTAATCATTTTGTATTCTTTTCATGGTGTTGGAGATGATGTATAGAAATCATTTATTCATTGAAATTGATGGAAAAAAATATTTTACTAATTCTGTATATTTATAATCTTTATGTTTGATTTATATATTATTATAATTATTTTAATTGACATTTAAAAAGATTATATAATTTTTGTGATTTATATCCATTGGTTTATTATTAATTGACAAAAATATATCAGTATAATATTTTTATGATAGATGTTGGTTATGTAAAATGTGGTCCCTAAATTTCTTCTATTAATATAATATGAGCCTCACTCAGATGTCATGAGTTGATTTAAAGTTAATAGAGTGTGATAATTAATTAATAATACAAAAATGGATATTTCTGTTACTCATGATTTGTCACTTATTAAAGGATGTATTTCCTTCCAAAATATTTCAAAGTATATTGATATGATGTGGAGGATATCCTAGTGGTAGTTGGAAAATGATTTCATCCACTATTGGAGAAAAATTTCATCATGTAACCATATATATTTTCAGCCAACATTTTCTAGTGTAAATAAAATACCTTTTATACAATTGCAATCTATATTCATATCTATTTTGAATATTTTTGATTGCATGCTGAGCCAAACTAGATACACTAGTAAACCATTATACTCAATTTAAAATGGAATTATTATGATGCAGTTTCTAAAAAAATTTTCATTGATCACTTGATATATTTCGCACACAGACTTCTAAGGCCCTCGTCATCACATATTACATAATATTCCATGGGCTATGTACCTATATAAAATTACAAATAATAGATGAACCAATAATAAATTCATACATAAGTTTCCCAATTATTTATAAATATATTTTATTCAATAATCCTTATATCACATTCCCAAATTAAATAAAATGATCCATATAGAACAAGACCAAATTAAATCACATTAGAACTATTTCACACATCCCTAAGAAGAATTGCATGTGTTCGAAGATAAATATCAACATTCCTAAAGCCATATTTAGGTACTTCAAGTGGATATGGTTTGTTACTAACCAAATATTTTCACCTTTAATTTTAATTTACTATAAAAGTAATAATCAACCTCCCATTTTAACATGAATTCTAGATTGTGAGCACTCGAGTTAACACATATTTTTATGGAGTTCCCATGATATCTGTGGATCCCACAAGGTATTTCCAAATAAAATCCTAATTGAATGGGATGTTATATAAGTGTGAAATTACATGAAACATTTTTATCCTACATTAGAGACACCCCATGAATTCCAAAAGTGGATTCATTCACAAATCTCCCTAATGTGGACCTACACCTTTCCATCATGGGTATAATTTGGTTCATACATTCCAAAGATTCCATCTTGGGTGACAATTCTCCCTCATCACCAATTTAGGTTCTCCATTACCTAGGTACCCAAATTACATTCACCAATACCGAATTCACATATTTCGTTAACCATCAACCTAAACCTATGACCTTGGAGGGAATTCACCCATGCCTCCAACCTATGTGTCCATTCACAAAAATGAGATATCAAGCCATCTTTTTTCTCAAGACACATACCTTGGAATTAATTCCTTGAGGACACTAAAATGGTTGTAGAATTTGAAGTGTAACTTTTCAAGGTATAGAAAGGTCCATTCCACATGTGATTTACCCCCCAACAGCTTTTTTGGAATCAATTATGGGATGTAGTCTCGGGCCTTCACCTATATCCCTAAAAATCTGTCACTGACTCGATGGAAAAATAATGTGTCACAAAACAATATTTTATTATAGGGTCAGATATGATTTAATTCATGATAACTAAAGCCCCCTTACATAATCCCAAAATATACAATTAGTCATGATTCCCTTATAGGATTACCTAATTTCCATGTTTTCAGATAATGCCACAACATTCATCAAACGAATTGATATTTGGTCTTACTTTTGGTTTATTTATATAAAATATGTTCATATATTCATATTTATTCAGAAATTCAATGAGAATAAATACTCATTTCTATTTCCATATTTACATGAATTCTGATACCCCTCATGGTTTTCTTAATTCCATTATTTATTATTCTCCCACTTCTTCCAACTATTCGTAAAGTGAAGACTCAAATATTAGCTGCTCCAAATGCATGTATTTATTAAATACCTATCAATTCAAAGAAATACCTTCACATGGATCATCAAACATAGTAATATTTAAATTCCACATTAACATAAGTCTCACACAAATATGTTCTAGGTAACTATCACTTATTTGTCTTTTCAACATGAATTGAAACTTCTTTTTGGTGGAAAAGGATCCATTGATTTTAAAGGAACCAAAATTACCATTATAAAATTGTATTAAAATTTATGAATTTTTTATCTAATATAATATTACATTTAGGGTTCACATTCCCTCCAAATGGATATATATAAATCTCTTTTTAATGGATCAGTCCAAATCCAAAACAATTAATAATATTTTTGGATCTAAACATTCCCCATGATTGTGATAAATTCCAGTGTTCCTTAATATATTAATTTGAACTAATGAGCATCTAAATACTTGTGTCAAATGAGTGGTAATAAAAATCCCATGTTCTATGTTCTAAAAAACATGTTTTTAGTTCAGCATATTTATTAAATTATAACATGTCTTGTCATAGTGAAGGATTTCATGAATATTACATAAATATATATTAGTGTCTCTATCTAGGAAACAAGACCCCATGATGGATGTGATGACCTTATATTTTCTCATCTATAAATTTTTTTCACTATCATCACACTAGGTGACCAGGATCCCATCCACTTTTAGAATTTCAAACACTCATGTGAGATATAAAATTTACAAAAGGGTGTTCTATGTAAGGAAAAACAATAAATAAAATTTTTAAGGAATTATTATATTAAAATTCTTTTAAAATGGTTGTTCAAATTATATAAACTAGAAATTATTTTTTAATTATTTTGTAATTAATAAATTATAATAATGAAGGAATTTATTTGTCTATTATATTTAACTCTGGTCCCTATAAATTAAATTTTTTAAAAATTATAATAATATTAATAATATTAGTTACTTTATTTTATGGGAATAATATAAATCACTTATAAATCCAATCATTCACTTATACCATGGTTGTTAAAAAGGGTTGAGATCCCCTTCCATTTCACCACGACTTCTCTATGATCTTCCTAGAATAATAATAATGGAAGATCTCAGGTATAATAAACCATCCCAAAATATTCTAACACTACTCCAGAGATGGTCTCCCACAAAACCCAAATCATAGTATTGATCACCACAACATTTCTACAAGTGTCATATAATATACATTACTCAAATGGGAAATAAATTTCCTACTGAATTACAGGATAAAATGGGAACCACCACTAAGATGTGCAGTTTGACCATTCCGTTGAATAGAAATTCATGGATATAAAATAAATTTAATGAAATAAAACCCACCTCCAACATAGTATAAAAATATATAAAAATCCAAAGTCATAAAAAATAGAATACAAAAATTAGCGAACTCATGAATCATATACATTAAATCATGGCCAATCCCACACCTGAGAGAAACCCAAAATGAGGGAGAAATTTTATATTAAGATAATGTGAATGATTTCATGATTACAAATATAAATACATTCCTCATATTCAAAAAATATAATAACCACTACAACCTATATATATATATATAATGAAGTCAAAAAAATATCTAGAATCCATGAACACTGATAAATTAAATATTAAGATCATACAACCGTAGACTGTCAATTTAATATTATATATATCATAAAAAATATGGTCAAAATACACAAATATGGTGCTTGTATGGTGTTTGAAAAGATAACCCCTATAGGATTCAACCTCATTCAATTTTTAAAATTACTATAAGAAATGATTTCATGCCCATTTAAAAATAAAATTTTGATTCATTAATATAAAATAAGTAATAATAATTACCACATAAATGTATTAAAATAAACAAATTTCTTAAAGTAATGGAATAAATTTTGACCACAAAGGCATTAAATTAAGATAATGTTGAATAACAATTTAAAAAAAAATTATTATGGGAAATATATTTATTCTTGAATTAATAGAGTATTTTGGATCCATATAATAAAAAATAATGCAACATAATATACATCATCAAATTCATGATCCATTCTAATTTCATTTATACCACTAGTTATTGTTCCATTCTATAGTTTCAATCAGTAGCCATGTGAAATTCAACTCAAAACCTAGCTTGGTACATTCCATATTTACCCATAAAAAATTCATTTCCCTTGAATTATTCACAATTATTCAATAGTTTTAAATCATTAAAACATTACACATTAATTCTGTTATTTATAAATAACAAAATTTTATCAGTAAACCAAGACATATTTGTAAGCTTCATAACATAAATAGAATATTTTATAAATATTGTTAGTTGAGCACAAATAACTGACAATGTTAAAACTTTAAATAAACCCTCTGAAATATATAATGATAAAACATTAGTAATTCTTTATATTTCATAACCAAATAGTCATTGAAAATACTATATTTATGTCAATGTAAAACATGGAAATGCATTTCACAAAACAGCATGTGGTAACAAGATAATATAAACCTAAACCATGATATAATAAAACATTCCTTCCAAAAAAAATTTGAATCCATTAATAGATAATAATATAGTTAACATAAAATATAAAACAATTCATACATTAATTTAATAACATAAAAATCATTTATGAATATAAATAACCCATGATTTACATGAAACAAATTTCACAATGATCCACATACAAAAAATAATTAAATATAATTCAAAAATATATTTCCCCACACAAATAAAAGACGAACCAATTTTAAAAAAATAGATAAATTCTTATGTTCATAAACACATTAAAATTTATCATTAAAAAAATAACCACTGATATTCATGGATGTTAAGTGATAAAAGAATGTATGATGGTGGATGAAGAGGATGGTGAATGATGTTCATGGGTGGATAGTTGATGAAAAGAGTATGTTTTCAATGACAATCTAGAAGTATAAATCTGTTAGAAGTGGTAACCAAAGGGGTTCACTATGGCGATCTACTAGGGACATTTGGAAGAAATGTTCCAGGAAAATATTCCAAATATAATGAAATGTTTTTTGATTATAAGATACATTATACTTTAAAAATAATTATAATCTCTATACATATCGTGGGAGATCATTCAATGAGATCATGAAACTATTTACAAATAACATGGACTCAAAACTAAATACTATTAATCTATATAGGTTATATGCATGGATCGGGTACCCATACCCCATAAGACTAAACAATAGAAAAATTTTATTATTATTATGTCAAACTATAGAATAAATGATATAACATGTGAATATTGAATTATTTTCCCAAAAATATATATGATGTGTATAATTATTATACCCACTATTCTTTAAATGTGCTTCCTCAGTCAAAGACCAAGACACAATTTTTTTAATATAAATAAAATAGGTTACATGAGTCTGAAAGACAGAATCTTATTACAAACACTTTCATAAAAAGGAAGCAAATCATCCTACTGAATAATATCCTGGTTACCCTCTTTTTGGAGAGACTATCGACAACTATATTCGTTTCATGAAAATCATGAGTGACAATCTGGCTGATATACCAAACGAAAGATAGGAAACTCATCCAACGAGATGTAAGCGGCTAGGCATTATTTGATGCATCATTCCAAATGACATGGGCAATAATGGTTGAATCACTTTCAATACATATATTTCTCGAAGACATTTAGCTTTGCAAAGTCAAAAACATGAATTAAACCCATTATCTCCACCTCCAATGACTAGGTGGTACCTTAAACACCGTAAATTAATCCACAACACTATCACAAATAGTCTCTAAATATGGAACTACAGCCTGCAGGGCTAGGGTTTCCTTTCGAGGCATCATCAAAATTCAATTTTATTCATCATAGAAGTGGGGTTTTCCATAAAACATCATAATTACTGCTATACTGTTTGTAAAGTACATCGATATGAAGATGACGAAGGATCTCAAAGTCTCCAACGGAGTTATCACAACATGATTTCTAAAGTGAGGCAGCATCTCGAATCTCGATGAGAATCTGGGTATGACCTGCATTAAGATTTAAAGAGTAATTGGTGTGTATAATATAATTTATATCATACCAGATCACATGGAGAAGTTCAGCGAAATCATATAATAATAGGTTCTTTATTTTTAGTGATCTATCGAGTTCCACACATAGTTTTAGTTGGTAGCTAGTAGTATCAATTAGAAGACATCCGTAGAAAAAAATGTCAGTAATGAAATTCCAATGGGTGGATGTCGTAGAACAAGAGGGAAATAGATGGTTAGTATATTCTCTATGTCGGTGAAAAAAATGACACTTTAAACAAAGGTGGACCCCAAAAGTATATAGACAATCCACAATAGGGACACAGTTGTGGGAAATATGAAATACTAGAGTGAGTATTGAGGGTTTAATCCATGTTTTATCAAAGGATTTCAACCAATGGAAGTTAAAATCAGAATATGGAAAATTGAACCTATTAAAACATTTATATTCACGAACACCATTGTGAGCAGGCTCCCAGCCATGAAAATCATCTGTGCTATTGTAGGAATAATTGTCTATAATCTGAGTGATGTTATTAGGAATATTAAAACTATGAGACTGAATAATATCCTTAATAATGAAATAAGGTTTTTAGGGGGATAGTCATGAGGAATCAGAGAAATGATAAGGGCTGCAGTCCAATTGTCCAACCAATAATTCATTGAGGAGTCAGTGCTAACCATTCATCTATAGTCATTCATTATATTGTCCACATATTTCCTAATGGAAGGCCAGATGGAAGAGTTAATATAGTTTAGGATTACCTTATATTTTTATGAAGAATATCTTTTTAAGAAAGGCAATAAAGTCATAGTTGTTGTGGATTGACCTCCAAACGAGTCTAGATTTAAGGGAATCATTGAAAAGATTATGTTTTTTGATATCAAGACCACCATTTTCTAATGGTTTGTATCATGTGGACTAGGGGAAGGTAGCTAGCCTTCTTTCAAGAATTTTGTCAGTCAAAATAATATTTTTTATGTAATCATTAAATTTTTTAAGTTTACCAAGAGATCATTTATAAACCATCAAGGAAAAGACCATTTTGGAGATGATAGTAGACTTCACGAGGAAGATTCAACCAACCATAAAGAGGTATTTACCCTTCCCTGAGGATAATTGATTGACAACCTGATCAAGAACACTAAAAATTAAATGTATTTAGGTGTTCCCTAAAAGAAAAATACTCAAAGATAAGTGAAAGGGAATGAACCCTCTTTGATTCCAATATTAATATTAATATTGGTTTTTTAGTAGAAGATACATTTTTACCAAAGAAGACAAAATATTTTTTCAAGCATATTTCTTGATCAGAGATTTATTCATAATTATCCAAAGAATCTATAATGTTGTGAATGTTCCTATAATCACCTTGTAAAAAATGAATGATGTCATCGCCATACAAAATATGAGTGGGAATAATTATGTTTTTGGAATCTTGAATGGTTTTTTCTTTATTCTGGTCAACAAGAAGAGTGCCTAATATTCTTAAATAATCTTACACAATCTCAAAAAGGATGGAAGATAAAGTATCACCCTATCTAACCCCCATGGTAAATTTAAAATAACCCTTTGGGGAGCCATTGATAAAGATGTAGATTGATGTTAATTTAAATCAGTGGCTGATATTACTAATGAATGTATCATTAAAACCAAAGGCATGTAGGACATTGAAGCTGAAGATCCAATGAATGGTATCAAAGGAATTCCTAATATAAAGTTTAATATATATATTTCCCCCTCTGTTGGTTTTTTTAAAGAGTCAGTACACTCTAATGCATGATAGATGCAGTCTTGAATAGTCCTTCCCTTGATAAAACCAAATTTATTCCAAGATATAATTTTTTTTAAATATCGCAACAAGTCAATTAGGAATGATTTTAGTTATGATTTTGTAAACAACGTTAATACGAGAAATAGGCCGGAAGAGATATATTTCAGTGGCATTTTCCACTTTTGGGATTAAAGTGAGAAATTGAGCATTTAGACCCCGGGGGAGGATACCATTAGAAGTGAATGATTTGACATGTTTGAAATCATCAATGTGTATGGAATCCCAATAACATTGGAAGAAACCATTGTTAAATCTATCCGGACCCAGCACAGTATCAAGATTAAGGCTAAAAAGTGACTTTGATTTCCTGATCAAGAGGTATGCTTAATAGGTGCGCATTTTCCTCCTTACTTTCAAGTAATGGCATGAAATCAAGAAGAATTACTTTGTTGATGGATGGGCCATTGAAAAGTTTCTCAAATTAGGTGAATACATGACTATCAATATCCTCCTCAGAGACCAAAAGGGTTTCTTCATCCAAAAGGAGGGAAAGAGGTCTACATGCATTTCTGATCCTTTGGAGAGAGTTGTAGAATATAGAATTTTTTTCACCATCTGATATCTCTTTGGTTTTGATGAATTTATTGCGTATGTTGTCATTATGATGTATAAGAAAATTTATTATCATTTCTGTTTTTATTTTAGGTTGTGGACCTAATGAAAAATCAGAGCTAGTGGTGGTGTTTTTAATATTATTAATGTCATTATCAAAAGTGGAAATTTATCCATCCAGTTGTTTGGATTAATAACTACACGAACCCTTTAGGTATTGTTTGTAGTGATTTAACTTTGTGGTATAATAAAAAGTTTCATTAAGATGGCTCATATAATCCCATAATATATTTATAATGTTTGGGCATTCTTGATCAGTAGACCATGCATTATTAAAACTAATGGGGAAAATGGATTTGAGTGTTTCGATGAGAATACTGACAAGGATAGGGTGATGTTTGAAGTCATGTTTAGGTAACATAATTATAGAGATAGAGTCCAAATTTTCTAGAGAATTCATGTTTGTTAATGCCCTATCTAGTTTACAAGACACAACTCTGTTGTAGTTTCTTTTATACCATGTCTATTTGGCAACAATGAGGTTCATTTCAATAAAATTACAATAGTTAATAGAGGCTCTAAATTCTCAACAGGAAATTGATGAATGGGTCGGGAAAATATTTTCCATAGAGGAAAGAATCATGATAAAATCACCAATCACAAACCAAGTTTCATGGATGTTATTAGATAAAATATAGAGGTCAGGCCAAAGAGGTCTTCTATCTTGATATCTATTCTTAGCATATATCGAGGTACAATAAATATGCATGCTATTAAGAAGAAAATCACAATTTAAAAATTGACCGGATATATTCAACGAATTTAAATTTCTCAATGAAATATGGTAAAAGACCCGAAGACATTATACAACCATACTATCTTTAAAAGTTCCAACTAAATTATTACCATAAGAACACAAGTGCATAAATTTCAGATTAACATTAATTTTAGGATCAGCAATTGAAAAACTACTTGGTTTATGATTCATAAGAGTTATCTAGAGAAATGTAAAAGTTTTTTGGGTTCTAATGCACTGATAGTTCTAAAATGAAATATTCACTTTGGCCTATTGTTGGGGTTAGATCCCCCTTTTTTGAATAACCCCATCCATTGTGCCTCATTTAACGTCTGATTGGGTTCTTTCTGGTTTTCTCACAGGAGGTGCATAAGATATGTTAACAACACATTGATAAGTAATTTTAGTGCTGCATGGTTCATTAGAAATATTCTTCATAGACTAAGAGTCCTTACCAGGGATACCAACCAATGAGCATTGTGGATGGTAGAGTCCAAAGTAGGAGGTTTCATGCTCTTCGCCATCATGGGAATAGAATCCAAAGGATGAAATTTTAATTTCTCATAGGGCAGGCCAAAACATTGAGTCATAGATTTGTTCTCTACCATCATGGGATGGACATCTAGAGGGGCCAGTTTAGTCTCTTCAATGGTTTTATTCTTATAAAAATGGCACACCGAACTCTCAACGTTGCAGTTCTCAAATGGAAAATGCAAAGTAACAAAGACGATGCCATTTGGGGAATGTCCAAAATATGTTGGACTTGTAGGAGTATCCTACTATAGAACAGGAGGTGATTTATTGTGAAATCCTAAATCGGGACCAGTATCACCTCCATTGGGAGGCCTAGCAAGGTTTTAAAAACCATGTCCAGGATTTGAGATATTTATGCCACAGGCATCATATGAAGAAGTGGAATCTTGAGTCTGGAAAAAATAATCCATGGAAATATTTTCAATATCCTCAAGAATTATATTCTTAGTAAAAGTTATCTCTCCTTCTTCAATGAGCTCATCACATGTGGGACCTGAAGTGCCTCCCGAAATGGATGCCAACTTAACAAAAACTTCTTATTTTTTTTGAAGGCTCAGGTGCCTATGTTGTGGAATTTTTATCCATATTTCCCTTCCTAACTTTGGTCTCTCCATCATCCCTTGGCTGGGAAGGTTTATTCTACATAACATAACATTACAACGAGGACTGTCCAAACATTTTTCAGGATTCACAGATTGGTGGAATACATTCAAAAACAAACCTAACCTATGTTTTGTAGTCCTTTTCACTGAAATGGATAGCGTCAGTGAGTTGGAAATCAAGATCAACATCAACCATAACACGCGCATATAGCCTAGGATCCGTATAAAATTTTCACTAGTAAATTTTTAAGAGAGTGTCTAGGAAGGAAATGATGTCATTTAGTATTTTGGGGTTCCAAAAAACCAACTAAATCAGTGAAGGAGAACCCAAATTTGTGTCGTGTTTTTCCAATAGTTATAAGGATTGAACAGAAAATTCCATTATTAATGTCTAAGAACACAAGGTTTAAACCGAAATTTCCTATATTCCAAACTCTATCGAGCTCCTCCTGGGATCTAAACTCCATGTGAAAAAATATCTTCCTAATGGAACCGTCTTCTAGTCTAAGTTTCCCCAAACATGAGAAACCATACACTTGATATCGGAGGTCGACCATGGGTTTTCACCTCTAATATATGAAATGCAACCCCTGATAGGGAACTTACAAAATGTAGTGTTTTTTTATAGAGCCTCGGGGTCTTATTTGATTGAAAATCATCTGTCATCAATAATATTCTATAGAGGATATTTAGATGAGGATGATTTGCAGAAGTCTAACCCCTTAAGCACTTCAACGGAGGAGATTCATTTAGGGCTATCAGGTGGAGGGAGTTCGTTGCATTGTTCCTTGGTTTCATGAGATTCAAAATCTATTTCGCAGTTTGGATTGAATACAGCCATGATGAACCTGATCGAAACCAGTCTGAGTCAAGCATCATGAACGTTGGGAGAATACCCTATGATTCGTGAAGAGATGACCGTTTAGCTCTACCGAGGATTCTTTGGGTCATTTATTATACCCACTAAATCATCCTCTACCCCAATAAATTTCCTATTAAATAAATTCATCTATGAAAAATTTAGTCCAATATTCCCTAATTTTCAACTTTCACTCCCCTGTCTCATGTGTTTCATTATTATGATATTATATAAGGTTCACTAAATAAAATTATGTATCACAGAACACAATATCATAAAAATTATGAATTCAAATTTCTTGCTCAACTACTAAATCATATGATTCCAATTTAGAATCATAAAATATCATAAATGGGGATGTATTTTTTTGGCATTCTAATCAATATGAAAAATTATAAATGTTATAAATAGGCATATTCCAAGGAAGTAATACTCTATAGTATTTCAACTTTTTTATCATTCCAATTGTTCTAGTAGGTTCTACATACAATGGAATTGACTTCTTATATATACCCAGTATCCAATATATCAATTAATGTAATTATTGTAATAATGTATTATATTAGATAGAATATTGTCTCATCGTTAATCAATCGTTAACATATAACTTCTACGGATCTGGAGTCATCAGTATACATATATAAAGAAGATGAATATTTTCTATCATCTATTTCACTATGCTTAGTCCCACAAAAAATCTTCTAATGACTTCTGCCTAAAAAATAATATACCACAATTCATGACCAAATAATGAATTAAATGGACCCATATTTATTAATGATTTGTGGCTATTATTATATATAAATTATTCCAATTGTAAATTTGAATCCTATTTTAAAAAAATCCATATACTTTTATGAAGCATATCATTAAAATTTATAGTCCTATATCAATATTATAATATTTTGGAAGATGTAATGGTTTTTAAGACTCAACTAAAATAACTTAACATCTTAATTTTTAATCTAAAATTTATATGTAAATAATGGATATAATACAAAATTTTTGTTAATTTAATTTGATGAAATTTTACGATATTTTACACATAAATCTTTATAGTCTAATCAACATTCATTTTATATTTAATTGGAAGGAAATGATATGGATTAGTTTATAGTTTCGTTATAACCCAAATTTAATTCCATTGTTGAGGGGTAATAGGTAATCTAAGGAAACAATCTATAGATATCCCTTTTTATTGTAATATAGTAATATAAAAATGCGAATGAAATATTTATGGTGTTTGGTGACCAACATTATCTTCTTGGTAAGTGATTTACCATGACACCAAATTATCTATGTCCCTTCTCATCCAAGAACCCCATTATAATTATTTCATATTTTAATAAAAATTATTCTATCCCAAATACATTTTACATTGATAGTGATTTTAGTCACTTCCTACTAAACATATTAGTGAATGTGGAACAAATTAATAGCTTCTGATTTAAATTTTACCATTTATAGAATGAGACCAATCAGTGGACTTCCACACACTTTTTAAGAAACACTTTTTATACTAAAATTCACAATACACATGTTGATTCTATAGAATAATCTCAATAAGATATATTGTAACAATAAAAAAATTACTACTTCCCTATATTCCTTCATGATGATGTAAATTTTTGAAAATAGCCTCACCAAATCCTATTCCCAGAAAACATATTTTTATTCATATAATGTTCAATTCATACATAATTAATCATTGAGATAATTCTAGTCTCCATTTTTATTTATTAGGAAAAATCGAAATGATTATAAATACCCCACCAATATTCATTGTACGAGGTTATAATATTTTTGAGAGAACCATTTAAATCATAAATTTTTTATCAAGGTATAGTAAAATAGTTTCTCAAAAAAAATATCATGGACAAAATTTTATAACATTCATTACTATTTATATGTAACTATCATTAGTCAATTAATTTATTTCATGTGGGGAATGTTTACTGGAGAAATGTTTCACTATACAGTCACTTTGCATAAGAACATAACCAAAAATCACAACTATGATATCAAAAAAATTCCACACAACCATATCCATGAATATGTAGAATAAAAAACAGATGATGATGTCTACCTCAATTTCATCTCATTAAAGGACAAATGTTTTTAATGAAATGATTCAAGTTCCACTCATTCATAAAAGTGGTCTATTAGATGTCATGTGATTATTAGGCAGCGAATTATGAATCACTTGTAATACCCCACTAAACATAATATTATATATATATTAATTATATTACATTGAAAATAAAATTACATAATACATTTAACCAATTAAATGTCAATAAAAATCAATTTCTTATAAAACATGAATCTAAAAAAAATAAAAACTAAAATATAGAATTGAGCCTTGATTGTTTTGTGTAACTATAGTGGGTCAAATAAATAATGATGAAAATAATCAGATATTTATAATACCAATATTTCAGTTTTTAATAATCAATAATATCATCCATGGAATCCAAAATTAAATAGTTGAGGTATTGGTGTAATATAATTTTTATAAGAGTCATAAATAATATATGATAATTATCCAATACAAATGGAATCAAAAGATAAAAAATGTTATCATACTCTACCAAAAGAGTTCTTGGGAACAATAAAATAAAATATCGTGGTATGATGATACCATGACCCAATGATGAATTTAAAAAACCTAATTGAACACTTTAAAAAATAATAAATTTGTAAATATGTTATAAAGGATAATTTTTAAATTATGGTCTCTTTTTCAATGTCATATGATTGTTGAAAAGGATTACACTTTTATTGGAATTATCTACAATAATACTAGACTTACTAGATGATACAAAATATTATGCATAAATACTTTACTTTTATGATCATATTTCTAGGTTTTTAACTCTTTCAGATAAACTGGTGCCATTTGATATAGGGATGATTATAATTATTTCATCCCAAGAATAATATTAATTTAGAACCAAACATTCTACAGTAATGAACTCCAATAGAAATCATATTAAACTACATTTGAGAAATCTATCACCAATATAGGTAGATCATTTCCTAATTTGGCTACCCCATTCACTATTATATTAGATGATATTGGACATGAAACAACAACTTCCTCAAAAAGAGAGAGTCTAAATCAAATTAATCTTCGGTCAAAATAAAATTTAAATAATTGATAACACCCATCCGAAGATAAAATCGATACTATTTTATGAAAATGTTTATAATATTTGAATAAAATAATTATATTCTTTCCAAGGATAAAGTTAATGCTATCCATTTATTGGAATTGAAATATCTATGCAAACTCAACAATAAATATTGAGGTAATATATAAGGGGAAAAGAAATCCAATATCCTTATTATTTTTAAGAAGAATTATTATATTAATCAAATATTTAATAAGTTTGTGGGGGAGATTTTCTAATTCTATAACATGACGAAACATGAATGAGTGAGAGGCACATATATATCAACTAATGAAATTATAATAGATGATACAATAATAATAGTGCCTCAAAATATTTATGGGAAAAAATTTATTTTTTTGTCGGATTATCAAAAATAAATAATTTCCATGATTTTTGTTTAGTAATTTGACTCCCAATGAACTATTGTATTCTTATCATTTGTATGAGAGTGTATGAAAAAACAAATATCCCACTATGATCTTGTTGTTAAGAACCCAATACCATATGTGTATCAGATTAAACATGGTATTCTGTTGAAGTAGAGGGACACCCATAATTCCATTGAGTATAATATACCCTATAAAATATTTGTAAATGGATCATGTATATATAATTATGAAATTAATTCAGAGAATTTTTAAACATATTCCTTATGTGTACTAACATTAAATACTATTGTTCTATCATTGGATTATTCCTAGTAATAAAATATAAGGCCAATATATATGATATTTTCACACCACCACCACCTCCTCATCTAAATGTTTTATATTTAATTTTCATTGTAATGAATCCTCTTTTACACACACTAAAAAAAGTTTTCAGTTACTCTACCCATGTTAGAAAATATACTATGCTCTAGCTCAACTATTAATTCCTTATCAATATCCTTAGTATATGATTGTAGTATGAATACAATTTAATTTTGATTTTATTAATATAAATAGACCAATTTAAAACCACTATCCCTCTAACATGTCATTTGTGATAATAATTGGTGAAATATAAATTAAATAAGTGAGTAAATTCATATATTATTTACCATATAGAGATATAATTGAATTGAATGAAAATATACTTCTTTTTAAATGAAATTTTATTAGCGTATAATTATTTATTAAATAATAAATTTAAATATTTCTTAATAAGTTTTCTATGTTATGTAATCTAAATTATAGTGTCCCATCATTTTTTAATAGGTCCCTCAAGAATAATGGTTGTGTTATTATATTTTAGGATTTAATAATATGATGAAATTAAAATATTTATTATGTTTTCACCATAAAATAAACCACATCTTTAGGATCACTATCTTCATAAAAAGAATGTTTATTTTTTATGGAAACAATTTACATTGATTCGTAGTTTAATTTATAATTGTTTGGACCCCTTATTATATTGTTCAAGTTGTATCCATGTGTACCTCAATTATATTTTGATAAATTCAATTATTTTTGGAATAATATTTTTATTATTATGAATATTTTATTAATTATATTATAAATTTATCCTAGTAGGGGGTTCACATGGTACTTATTGGTGAAATTGTACTCAATAAAGTCATGAAATAGAAATAAATACCAAAAATATATTAAAATTAAATTGAAATTATATTTACAACGTTAATTTAAATAGAAACATTTTATGTAACATAACTCATTAGAAATGATTAGATATGAAAAATCAAGAATAAAAATAAAATTTTAATATAATCGTGGTTTAGATGCATAGTCCCCTAGAACATGTACAAACTGTATAAGGTTTAGTATGCGTTGTTTAATAGGTGGAATGTACAATATGTACAAGTAATGAAATGATGATTTACACCAAGAATGTGACATATGAATTTTTATTTCATAATATGGAATTAATAATATGATGAATAAATCTATCTTAATACTCAAATTACATACCCTCAAAATGAATTTGTATATCAAGGATCATTTCAACAGTTATATTTTCAACAGTTAGGTGTATTATACCCATTAATATTTGATGATCCAATCAATTCTATACATTGCATTCATAAATATAATTAAAACGATGTTGTAATAAAATATATTGTAACAATATTAGCTAGATTATATCATGTCTTGTCAGATATAATATCCAAAGCATATTCTCAATCACTACATGCCAACTAATTATCTACACGAAACAAACATTCACCATTGGGAATGATTTCACCTAATATATTAGAAGAACAAATACAAATAACCACCCCTAAATTCAGAATTTTGATTATACAAAATGTAATTTCAATAATAAATAAAAAATATATTTAGATTAAAAACATTCCATATATAGAATAATAGTTAATAATAAAAAAAACCATCATAAATTGAAAATATTAAAAGTACAAAAACTCAACCTTCATACCCAATTTTCATCTAAAATCCTAAACTAGAGCACTAAAAAATATTATTCTAGAATGGGATAGGAAAATTATGTTGTTATGTAAAGAGAAAATTAAGAACTAAAAAAATAAATGTTACAAAAAATAATAATTATTTCCCACTATATCCTTGTGATATGTGAGATAACACAACCTTTCACAACCACATAAAAAAATAAAATACTATATCAAGATCCCACTATAAATTTTACATGATTTCCCATTACCTATATGAGGAATACATGGTAAATATACACACATATTGTGTAAATAGTGTACTGGAAAGACAAAACTAGTAGGATTCCATCACATACTCTATATAATAAATCATTAAAACAACAAAACATTCTATTTTGAAATATATTTGTGTGGAAAAAATTATTATTTAATAAAAAAAAGATATTATGAATAATCATATTGTTGGATATAAATATATAAATACTTAAAATAATGTAAAATAATGTAATTTAATATAGATATAAAGGAATGTTGATCTTGAATAAATCATAATAAAAATCATCAGAGGTAATCACCTATGGAACTAAGTCATAGGGTATATATGATCGTTATATTAACCATTATGTAAATATAATTCCTATTAAAATATACATTGTCACATTTAATAATATATAGAAATATAGATATAGTGTAATCATTCACTAATTAAAACAATCAATAACCAAAGATTAGTTCACAATATCGATGAGAAAACGAGGGTGATTTTCAACATTACATGTTGTGTTACTTGTCTTAGGGACCCAAAAAAGTACCTAAGGCATTACCCACAATGGTTTTATAGTTGTTATGGGAATTAAAATCATTAATTATTAACTCATTTATTCAATTAATTGTCAATATCAATAGTCAAATAATAAAACTATGTATTATATTAATTCTTTCCAAAAAAATATTATTTTATAAAAAAAATAATTGAGTAAAAATCATAAAAAATATTCTAAATAGAAATCAATCAATGGATGATTCTAATGAATACACATTGGTAATTCCTTATAATTTATCAAAAAAGGTATCTAAAAAATATTAAATTTAATTTATATTAAATTTTGTTTGGAATGATATATAAAAACATTGAGAGAAACATTTGAAATTAAAATAATCATAGATATTCAATCAATTTTATTAATATAAATTTGTAATCAACGAATTGGAAATAATATACATTACATAAATAATAAAATTTTTCATTCATAAAAATAGTATCATTTAAAATATAATTTATTTTATTCAAGAAGCCAGAGTTTATATAATTATTGAATTAATAAGTTCCACCTATCGAAAATCCTAAAATACACATGAAAATGAACTTTTCCACCATTAGTGGTGATAAAAAACCTTTAAATGACTGGGTAAGTCCATAAAATAATAAAATAGAAAGTAAATTTGATAAAAAAAAGGAATCAATAAATATCCATAGTGGATGGGTGATAATGCACAAGAAGAATGGGGAAGATGACGATAAATAAAGGATATTTAAGATACTTTTATTATATAATAAATGATATTTAGTATTGAAAAAAAATTATAAAGCTAATAAGATAAGGACAATATGATTAATACATAATGGGATGATCTTATAATTTTATGAAATAAATGGGGGGAAATAGATCCCTAACCTAATCAACCGTGATTTTATAGTACAAATTAATCATCATATGAAAAATATTTACATTATCCAAAAATGGTAAAGATTCCAATGCATAGATATTGTGTAAAACTATACCTCTTTTACAAAATCACTACTATACATTGTTCATATTTATTGGATACGTGAATAGTTAGTGTTCCAATCAAGGTATTGAAGTCACACTCTAGTCAATTTGTATATTATTTACAGTAGAATGAATGATGTAGTAAATAAAGAAGGGAATATATAAAAAAAAATTACATTAGTGGTGTCACATGGGGTATGTTTCTCTTTGAAATGTGATTTTATCCTTGTTGTATAGTTTTTTTGAAGTGTTGTTTTTAGCACCAACTTATTTTCCCTAACATGTAACTAGCATAGTGTGCAAGTACGGGGTTGGTCTATAGGGAAACCATGTTGTCATTTTTGTTAATGTAATTGAAATTACTCAAGTGATTATTTGAATTTAAATATTATTTTTTGGTTCATAATGATGGTTCTCTAATTAGAACTAATTTCTTAGACATCTCTAACTCACTACGAATTAACTTTAAAATTGAAGATTACATAACTCTGGATTTTAATGGATAATGATATAAATTTTCCGGGGATGAATATTTATGTGGGACATTAAATCTTTTTCCCTGTTGTTTTTTGTTGTTCATAATAACACACATTTCTCGGTTTCATTTGTGTCGAAACACAATTAGTCAGGTGAGTTCTGATTATGTCGGTAGAAATCAATCCCTTGGTCTGGAAATTGATTTCTACTAACACTTAATTTTGGAACTTCCCTCTAGAAATGAAAAGTATATCAAATTTTCATGCATATCCTTGTCATATTTCTCCAAAAGTTATATGGAAACTCCATTTGTGGTATGATATGAGGTTTCCAGTGAAAAAAGACACAGAAGTTGAGAAAATTAAGTGAGTGACGATGAACAAATACGTGAATTGAGAAACCAGTTCTAACGAACCCACATTTTTCCATCCCCACAACAAGGGGGATTTAGATATTCATAATTAAAGGGATAAGAAACTTTCTAAAATTCATATGAGTGTTTAGGAGAATTATAAGAAAAAAAAATACGGAGAACAAGTGCTCAAAAAACATCATCCCACCAAAAACATAGTTTCCAAACCCCTTATTCTCCTCTATCCAGTCCTCTCCTTATCTAGGATCACCCCCCAATGTCTTCTTAGTATGAATGGACCTTTTTCTAATTATCCAAAAGCTGGTAGAAAGGGGAACCCTGGGCAAGGAACAGGTGAAAAGTTAAAAATCTAAAAGGAGAACGTTGTAGTGGTCCGCATAGTTTTGGGCACATGGTTTGGTAGGATGTGCACTAAATGTGTGAATATCTATATCTCAGATACTTAAGGATTCATAGTTTTCCTAAATGGGACACACGGTTTTGTAAGCTAGATTTTAACCGTGAGGATGTCTCTATCCATATGTGCATGTCTTGCATGGTTTCAATGAATGGACGCATCTATTTTGGTATGTTGTGCGCCAACCATATAGACCACTATGTCAATGGCATCTTCTACTCCATAGTTTTAACACTATTTGGATAACCATGCGCTGGTCGTGCAGTATTCCTTTATCTCTGAAATTCTTTAAATCTCTTATCTTTCATGTCTCCGTACTTGATCCGGGTGACTCCAATCTAGCATAGTCAGGGGAAAAGGGTCAAGAAGCCTCCAATTCCCATCTGAATCTCCAAAATTCCTAGACACCCTACTTCATTCTCTGGTGACTGGATAACCTATTAAGGAACATCAAAATTCTAAAATCCATGCAAAAACCATCTACAAAAACAATTTTATATATAATAAATCCAGTGGAAATGCCTTATGCAAATCATTGCATCAAACTCCCCCACACTAGATTGGTTGTTTGACCTCAAAAAGGCACAGGAATTCATTTCCAAGGATTTTCCAAATATACAGGTATAAAAATTATATATTATACCAATTATATGCATATGATATTTGAACTAATTACAATTAAAAATTACAGCATTCATACATCATGGTTCCACATGTAAATGAGGTTAGATAACAAATTAAGCATAATCCAAAATAGTCATCCATTCATTCATAAATAAATTTTTCTTAAAAATAAGTTTTCCCATCCTTATTCAAATAATGTTCCTACCTACATTTCTATCACATTATACAATCATATTAGATAAGCCCAGGTTTTGTCATCACCAATTGTTGGGCTATCAATTTTATAGGTCACACACCCTCGTTGACTTGAATTATTTTGAACATGATGAAAGGTCATAAAAATTATTGGTCATGTATTTGAATATCAAAAATAATTTTTATGTTATGGGGTGAGATACTAACATACTTTTTGGACCAATATTCTCAAGTCAACACATGATGAGAATGTTTTATCAAGTCAATAGTGTATGGAATTTTGATCGCTTAAGAGATACTAGTGCGGAAAAAACAATTCCCGAACCCTCACCTCTCATTATGCGCAATTTGGATTCCTTTTTAAGGTGTTCCTCAATTCAAATTACTCCATCAGAAAATCATTTTTAATCAAAATATTTTTCTAAATGAATGTCTAAATGTTCCTTTTCAAGTATTACAAGGTTTATTAATATCACAAACTAATTTTGACAATCCGGACATATGATCCATTTTCATAGATAATTTCCAATATTCATTTTTATCTTGTTTAAATAATCCCATGACATCTATAATATCACTTTAGAAGCACCTAAGAAAATATTCTACCATATGTACTTTGGCATGAAATCTATCAATATGGGGTTCCAATTAAGGACCCCCTCCCCCACTCTTTGTACAGTGCACGGTCTCCCATGAAGGTAATAATTATGAGGAGGGTAGGATAGGAAAAAGGAAAAGGGATGGAAGAATTAAAGAATATAAAACAATGTAAATGTGAAAAGCTACCCTGAATTTCGGTCATGTGTAGAAAATAGGTGGTTTGCGAGAGCCTGACGAGCAGAACGGTGGAATACGTTGAACAGATGAAAGCCCCTACTAGAGAGACATAAGAAAAAGACAAGCGAGGAAAGAAAAATTAGAAGAAGTAGTAAGGAAAGATAATTAAAATAATATGTAGTCCTAGGAAATCTCAAATAGAAAAATCATTTGAACAATTGTTTTTCGTAATTTCATGTTACCTCTCAGTTAGTGTTATGTTTAAAGTCACGATCTTGACATACCTGGGCCTTGAGCTACCCAAATTTCATGGTGGAAACATTTACCACCATGTCTTCTATGGTAATTTAAGGCTTCAGGCACTACCCATTGACCTTGAATTTTTTATCATCCACACCATCCCCATCCACTGCGCCGTGGATGAAAATAATAATCGCCATTAAGTGTGCTGACCACTAGGACTTTATCTTAACCAGAAAAAACATTAGATGAGAATTAAAAAGCAAGACTTTATCACCTTGTAGGAAGTATTTCTTGGAGATCATGTGTCCATGGACCACCTTCATCTTCTACTTATAATGTGTCACACTCTCATAGTCCTCCGACATTATCTCATCATTCTCAGTTAACAGAAATTTTTCATTTTCTTATGCACCCTTGAGATCATAATTCAGGGCCTTGATAACCCAATAAGCCTTTTGATCCATCTCCACCAGAAAGTGGTAGGGATTCCCATAGATAAACCAGAACGGTGACACACCCAATGGTGTTTTGAAGGCGGTCTATTAGGCCCATAACACATAATCTAATTTCTGGGAACAATCCTTTGATGATGCACCTACCATTTTATCTAATATTTCCTTTAACTCGCGGTTTGACACCTCCACCTGACCACTAGATTGAGGGTGGTATGGTGTCCCTTAGTTGTACTTGACCCCATAATTTAAGGGCACATTTTTTGTGGGAGTGTTTTCAAAATGTGTACCATGGTCGGTAATCAACACCCGTGGGGTCCTAAACTGACAGAAAATATTTTTCTTTAGAAAAGTTATAATGACCTTAGTCATATTATGAGTCGTTACCATCGCTTCTACCAACTTGGAAACGTAATCCACACATACTAGAATGTACGTGATCCAAAAGGATGGGGGAAATTGACCAATGAAGTCAATTCCTATCATGTCAAAAAATTCATTATCAAGTATGGGGTGTTGTGGCATCTCAGCACGACATCCCACATTTCCCATCTGTTGGCACCGATCTTAGAAGAAGAGAAAATGACGAGTGTCCTTATGCATGGACAGCCAGAAAAATACATATTGAAAAACCTTTGATGTTGTTAGATCTGGACCATGATTTCCTCTTTCCAGATTAGAGGGAAAAAATTCCAAAATTCATTGAATATTTTCATCTGAGATGCAATGATATATTACCCCATCACCACATGAGCAGAAGAGTAGGGGGTCCTCCATGAAATACCTCATTACCTCTGATAAAGAATTCTTCCTCTGCTGAAATGATCTGTCTGGTTGGAAAAATCATATGGAAAAATAAATTGCATTGTTGGTGAACTATGGATGAGTTGGTATTCCAATAGAAAATAACTTCTTATTGGGAATTCCTTCTTTGATATCCCGGTATTATTCTCTCTCTAAATGGGGTAGTTCTAGCCAGGAGGGATGATCAGCCACCGTATTCTCGATGCCCTTCTTATCTGTAATCTCCAAATAAAACTCTTGGAGGAATATCCCCCAACAGATGACCCGCAGTTTGGTGCCCTTCTTGTTTAGCAAATACTTAATTGTGGAATGATTCCTGTAGGCAAAAATTATGGAAAGCATAAAGTAGGATAATAATCAATCAAATGAAAAAAAAACATCTATCATTTCATTCTCTAGGGTAGTGTAATTATGTTGTGATAGATTTAATGCTTAGTTTTCATAATAGATAGGTTTCAAAATAAGGTCCAGCTGTTGTCCACGCACTACCCCCACAACATAATCGCTCACATTCCACATAAGTTCAAACTGCTCCTCCCATTTTTGAGTAATCATTACGGGAGAAACGACCAGTTTTTCCTTCATAATTTGGAATGTCGCGATACATTTATCATCAAACTTAAAAACTAAGTCCTTGTATATTATATTGGCTTTGGGATGAGCTTTCATGGAGCAGTCATAGACAAATATTCGATAAAAACCCTCATTCCCCAAAAATCTCTGAATTTCTTGGACTGATGTGGGAATGGGTAGTTACAAGATAACATCATTTTTGGTTGGATCTTACTCAATTCCATTCATCCAGATCCTATGGACAAATAAAATTCCATGTTGCACCATAAAATGGAACTTCTCTCAATTGAGAACCAGATTTGTATGCTCACATCATTGAAGAACCAACTCCAAATTCGTCAAGAAAGTATTGAATGAATTTCCGCATGCCGGGAAGTCATCCATGAATACCTCTAAATTATTCTCTACCATATCTTGGAATATTGATGACATGCACCTCTTAATGGTGGTTGGAGCCTTTCCCACCCCTAATGACATTTGATAGTAGGTGAAGGTTCTATAATGACATGTAAATGAACTATTTTTTTAGTCCTCTAGGGAGATTGAGATTTGGTTATATCCCAAATAACCATCTAATAAATAGTAAACATAGTACCCCACCAATATTTTCAGCACTTGATCCATTAATGGAAGAGGGAAATGATCTTTCCTGTTTACTTCATTCAAATTCCTGTAATTGACACAAACCCACCCTCCCATAACTGTGTGGGTCAGGATGAGCTCAGTCTTTTCATAGGTCACCACCATGGTGCCTCCCTTTTAAGGCACCTCTAGGAGAGGACTTACCCACAGGCTATCAGATATGGGGTATATAATTATGGGCTCAAGTATTTTGATCACCTCCTTCTTGACCACTTATTTCACGGGGGGTTCATTATTCATTTTGGATGGCGAGAAGCTTTTCCCCTTCTTGTATAAGTACCTTGTGGCTGAAGGTCATGGGGCTAGTACACTTAAGTTCAGCAATCATCTATCCAATGGAATGATTCCACCTTTCGAGGTCTTGAAGGAGATCCTCTTCTTTTTCTTTTTAGATCAATGAATTTAGGATCACTATTAGTGTATATTCCTCTCCCAAATAGCAATATTTCAATGTGAAAGGGAGTGGTTTCAACCCGATATGGGGAGCCTTGAAAATGGATGGTACGATCGTCTTGTCCTCATCTCACTTTAATAAATATGGAACAAATACACTATGCCAGTAACGGCTGCCTTGAACTATAATAAGGATTAATTCCTTTTGGTTTTCTTCAAGATGGTCATCCTCTAGAAACTCTTCATTGTTGAATGAATAATATTTCATATCATCATCCTCTAGGCCTAATCAGTCAACCATTGTTTTCAAGGAATAAAAATTTTCTTGATCTATCAGTGAAAGAAGTTCCACCCCCTTTAGGACGTTGTAGGAAACCTTCTCATCCCCCACACAGATGATCAGCTCACCTAGGAACACAACAATTAAAAACTTCATGGTAGCCAGAAATGGTCTTCCATGAATCAAAGATGCCTATTGGGATTCAAATATATCCATGATAATGAAATCCGCTTGCAGCATTAATTTCCCCACTTTGACCAAGACGTCTTCCCACATCCCCCGGGGGTATTTAATTTAACGATCAGTCGGTTGGAGTGCCACTCAAGTTGGATTGAGATCATTTTCCTTAAATACATGAATACTTTAAAGGGAATTAAATTAAAACATTCCCCCAAATCACAAAGGTCTTTTCCAAACATGCATGGCCTGATAGTGCATGAGATATTAAAGCTACCTAGATCCTGGAGCATAAGAGGGAGACTGTGTTGGACTACTGCCAAATATTTCATGGTCAGGGGAATGGGGCCCAAGTAATCCATCTTCATTTTATTTGAATGTATATCTTTCATGAACATCTTTTATTTGGGCATTTAAATCAATACCTCTAGAAAGGAAATGTAGATGTGAGGATTCTGAAAGACATCCATGAACGTGGAAATTTTTTGGTCCAACCTCTGTTATTTCATCCTTTCTAGAAATTTCAAGGGAGGTTCATATTCTTTAACAACATCATTGACCTTATCTTGTGGAACATCCAGTTCATTATCCAGTTCATGTTTTTGGAAATATTACTCAGCTTCAGCTTCTCCTCCTAAAGAGAATGTGGACTTCTTTGATGGTGTATCACCCTGACTCATACATACCTTCGGCGTCACCTCCTTCACGCAGTATAAAATAATAGCATAGCCTCCTCCCTTGGATTTTTCTCAGAATTACCTGGTACAATACAAGTCTGACATTGAGAGAGATGATTGGACTCATGTCCAATCAAGTTTCCAAGGCTTCTAATCGACACCTCTTGGTTTTAAAATATTGTTTCAGTAGTAGTTAAAAATTTAGACATCATTTTCTCTAGCATTGAGGGAGGTTCCAGCAGAGGTTGTGGTGATACATGTTGGAGAGGTGGATATCACAATCATTGAGTAGGATGAGGGTTTTGATACCCTTTCTACTGATATTATTCTTGCTGATATAGTTTAAACTATTTCATCCTCAAATACAGAGTCTAAAACTGTTGTAGACGATAATCAGGTGTTCTTTGTGGTCAGGGATAAGTATTTTGATGTTTCTACCCCCAACTTGTATTTTGAGTCTTTTTCCACCTCTATTTTTGGTACGGAGGGTTGTTGTTTGGTCCTCTGTTCTATGCAACATATTTTACCTCGCTAGTAGATGCACTTTTACTTTCCCCGAGGCACTCACCCATAGCATGGTTTTCACTAAAATAACTAGATGTTGGTTGACTGACAACTTGAACTATGGATGGATGTTTTAGATTCCAAGAATCATTCTTCTTTATGACTTCATCCATTTTAGCGACAAGCATGGTGGTGGATCTATATTATCCATGCCCCTTCTCTGAGTGCCACATTTTGAATTCCACTAAAAACTATTAGATGAAATGTCTTCCAACAATTCTAAAAGATCTTTAGGGGACTTCCTCATGAATTTCCTTCACGCAGATGCATCAACCACAGACATTGTATTAATTGTT
The DNA here is from genome assembly GCA_963277665.1 of Viscum album. Lineage (NCBI taxonomy): Eukaryota > Viridiplantae > Streptophyta > Magnoliopsida > Santalales > Viscaceae > Viscum > Viscum album. The sequence continues at coordinate 918,952,666 of OY728138.1, read as the reverse complement.
AGTCCTCCATAGATAGATTTTACTTGCATCTACAATGGTTGTCCATGGTGTGGGAATTTCCTCACCATCTCTTTAAATCATTCCAACATCTAATATAAATATTCTGAGTCATGTTGTTGGATGTTATGGATTTCATTCCTTATGGTGATCAACTTCAAGGGAGGGGTGTATTCCAATAAAATGGATTCGGAAAATTCCTCCCATGTAAAAAGAGATCTCAGAGATAACCCCTTGATCTATTTATTCACCTTATTCCTTAATGAGAATAGAAGCAGCCTAAGGTAGATTGAATCCTCTGACACTCTGTGGTACCATAAGGGGTAACATATCTACAAAAAATTAGATAGGTGAGTATTTGGGACTTCAATTAGAACACCACCAAAATGAAGTGTATTTTGAATTAACTGCATTATCGCTGGCATGATCTCAAAATGTTTAGAATGCACTGGTGATCTTAATATTCTTGTGTCTATTCCTTGAATGGAGGGTAATCCATATTACATAAGAGAATGATGTGGCAATATCATTTTTTCAGGTGCTTGGGGAATGAACTTTTGATTCTCCAGAGGATAATAACCTAGCTAATTCTGAGGAAAATAGGGTGGATGATCCCGTAGAATATATTTCCTCGGTTGTGGCTGCCAGAACACTAGAAAAAATTAAGCAAGTGGCCTCTTTTGGTTCCTCAGAATATATTCAATGTATGCCCTCATTGGATTTAGATGCTACTCTTCCTCGAGACCCAGTGTTGGATTTCATTCAATAATGAATGGATGGCCAACTTTTTGGACATCCCCCAGTTCTTCATCCAGATGCGCCATGAGATAATATATGTTGTAATCACTTATAAGTGCATGAAGTATCTTGGAAAAAAATTCTTTTCATTACTATATCTATCAGTTTTAACTCTGTTAACTCAGCAGTATGGGAACGAGGGACCTGACCACTTATATACCTACGAGCCTACAAAAAAAACAACACACCTAGTGTAAATGAGTAAAACTAATTAATAATATTAATGAGATGAAGAAAATAATTTTTATAAATTTTAAATTTATTTTTTCACTCAATAAAACCAATTCAATTATCAAAAAATGACCACTTCCCCTACAAAATTGCCAAAATTTGGTGTGTCGTAGGGCACCATGTGATGCTCACATACTTGGGAATCATCTTGAGTTAACTTAATAAAAAAAAATCTAATTACCCAAAATAGAGATAAAATTCACGTATCTGGGCCAAGAAACTATTGGAGTCACGATCCCCAAGTGCCGAAACCCACACATTGGGTAAATTAATTTTTCTACGTGCAATTAATTTTTTTGTGATTACTCATGTTAAAATTAAAATGATCATGAACCCTATGATAATTATTATGGACCCCAAGAACTCAAAATAATACCCCACAATCTAAGGGTGCTCATTGTTTTTCGTTATTAAATTGATTAAAATATAATGTTGAAAAATCACATCAGACAACCAAAAATTCCAAAATCTATACACATGAACCTAAACATGCACTAAAATTAGAATCAAGGTGTGAAAAATTATTTGATATCCAATTTCAAAAACATCAATGCATGCTATCATGTTCAAAATTAATGATTTTTTTTCCACACATGCTTTTTTGCACACAAGTTAAAAAACAATCACCTCCCCCCAACATAGGATAACACTATCCCCGGTGATTAATGAAATGAAAAGATAGAAGGGGGGTAGGAGAGGAGTTAAAAGAGGAAATTGAAAATGCTAAACATGGAACAAATTCACCTGGTATTATATGTTGAAGTTCATGATGCAATATATTATTCCATTGATCTCTTGGGGGTGTAGGAATATCCTTGATTGAACATGTATCACCCAAAATAGTTCCTGAACAATACAATGAAGAAAAAATCAGACAAAACAAAAAACACAATGATTTATTTAATTCTAAGTATCATCATTTTTATGGTTTTCCTTATTTATTTATTTTTTAAATCAAACTAATTATACGTTGTCTTCTTTTAAATTTCTGGCTAAGGTATTACTTAGGGATCATACCACGTGACACAAATGAATATGGTTCTCCCCTTTCACACCCATCTATACTCATAAAATAAGAAAATGTGAACAGTAAAAATTTCTTTAACCTACAAAACATAAATAAAATAAAATAAATTGATGATACATTATCTTCTTTTAAATCTCTGAGTAAGGTATTACTCAGGGATCACACCGCGTGACACGGATAAATACGGTGCTCCCCTTTCATACCCATAATTACTTTTAAAAGAATAAAAGGTCAACAGTCTAAGGTAAAATAAAATTATATCAAAATGATCCACTAATCCTATTTGAAATATAAAGATGATTAAAACAACAAAATGATTGGAAACCTATAAACCATGGGTTTCCTCCCAGGCATCGCTTAATATAACGTCTTTAGCTTGACTTTAACCCACCTACTTATCCAATTACAACATTAAAATTTTAATGACCTCATCTTTCTCCACTTCAACATGATTGTGAATGCGCATCCCTTGTGGTTGGTAAGAAGATTTTGAATATGATTCCTGAAAAATTCTATTTTCTAAAATTAAATGGAATATCCAAGGAATATTAGAAATGGTTGACCTTTTTTCAACTGTTGTGTTTCCTAATAAATCAGTGATCAACCCCCCTTTTTGGGTTTCATAAGATGAATGAATGAAAACTCCAAGATCTTTCTTAACACAAATTATGGGATACTCGAGTGGGGAAGTAAGGACAATGATTTTGAGTTTGTGTTGATTAAATTTTCATAAATCAAATTGAAAAATTGAATCAAAATATGATTATTTTACAAAATATTTAGAATGAATAGGTTCATTATAAAAAAATATGATTCATCCCTAAAACTATTATTTTGAATTCTAGGAGTGGGTATGAGCTCAATGTTTTGGATTTCTTCCAATGGTTCAGTGATCAGTGGTCCTAACAATTCACTAACAGAGCAATGTTGAGGAAACACAATCCATTTTGTCAAGTTATAATCTTTTGAATTCAAAAAATTTATTTCCTCTTGATTTAAACAATCATTAGCTTGATTTTCATCATTACCTGACCAATTCAATTCATTATCTTACACTGAATTCCAAAATTCAAAAGTGATTTCTTCACATGTTTTAATGTTTTGTAGTTCAAACCTCAATGATGAAACCTCAGAATTCATTTTCTCCATTTGATTACAAAATTTTTCAAGAAATTATTGAGGAAAAGATAATATGGGATGTTGTACATTATGGACTTCACTAAGATTGGACTCCTCAATCATCCTTCAGAGGGTAGTAAATTAATCATTTATACATTCATTATCCCATTGATTGTACGTCTCATCGGGTGCAGGGTAATCATTCAAGGTTTGATCAAAGTAATTACCTAGGTTTTTTGATTCCCAAAATATATTTTCAATTTGATTCCACCTTGGTTCAATGTTTGGGTATTGCTGAAGATAATTCAATGGATTAGAGAGATATTTGGATTTCAGATTTTTAGGACATAGAAAAACAGAATGGGGAAGAGAGAGGAGAAATGGAGGTGAGAAAATAAAGAATTTGGGGTAAGGAATGTAATTGAGTATCTAAGGTGACTTACCTGGGTCCCCAACAATGACACCAAAATTTGGTTTCGCCCAAATTTACCCAACAGGTATGCGGTCATTGTAGTACAGGTAGGGGTTGAATCCACAGGGACCAAAGAAGAATATAGCGGCACTCTGATTTTGGAGATATTTGGATATGGGGTGGCCAAATATTTAGATTTATTGGATTTGAAACTAATGATTTATTTTAACTAAAAAATAAAAAAATGAAATTACTTTGAATAAAACAATTAATGGAGATGTGTTTATCCTAAGATGTTACTAGGGTTTGTTTTGATGTATTTATTTTCATATAACATTTCTGTTCACTAATTTAAGACATATAAAAAAATGATATAATTCTTCAACATCATTCACCAATTTATTCCTTACTCAATTCCAAGGATAATAACCAATACACATAGAGGATCAATTTTATGGTAAATCCAAGGAATTGGATTGTACTAGAACTCATAATGTGTCATTTTTAAAGTTTGCGAAGATGAATAAGAAAATAATCATCAAATGTAAATCATAAATTAATGAAATTATTACAGAATTTTAGATCATAAAATAATATCCAATCTTCCCCATCCATCTCTATAGGACCAATACATATGTTTTTATCCCTCCACTAATTCTATGATCTGAAAAGAAGTGGAATGTAGACTCATAGGGAAGGAATTAAAGAAGAAAAATAAAACAATAAAATGATCACTCCACCGCTGTGTGAATAAATTCACAAGTGTTGTTGTGGATAAGATCACACCTTTGGGAAATAGTATCATTGTGAAAAGAAGAACATAATAAGAGATGTAGAAGAAAATTTATTGAAAACTAAGGTTATTCGATCAACATACATGAGAAGGAAGAACATTATAATGAAAAATTGGCATAATAAAATTACAATGAAAACAAAGATCCATGATCCTTCAAATCATCCACCACTACTGCCTTAAATAAGAATTTTGTACGTCTTTGGTAGAGCTCCCATCATCCCTTCTACATTTAATTAATTGTTTTGGGGAATGGTGGGTGGAAAATTAATGGAGATGTGAATTTTCCACTCTTCCCCCAAAATGGAATCCATCTTGCATCCACCAGAAAGAAGCGCCGAAAGGAACTTCTGGATGAACGAATTAAAGTGGTCTATTGCGGGATAAAATGTAGCCCTGGATTTCTTAAAAAATTTTGTAAATGTTTTGCTCAAAATAAAATACAGTTCGTAAGATATGATATAAAAGGTGGGATTTTTTTCTGGGCCTCGGAATCTGGCCTGGAATTTCATCATCATCTTGGGATGCCCGGAACACCATTCAATACTCAAAATTAGATTGGGATACTGTTAAATGAAATGTTCCCAATAATATCCTCTGTCATTAATTTAAATTTTCAAACTAATTGGGTATCAATTCTGTCCTCTATAGTAATTTTATCAGGCTGCTATGAAAATAACTTCTCCAATAATTTGGTTGGTTCAAAGACCACTTTGGTGGTCTTCCAAATTGAATCTCCTTGCGCTCCAAAATAATGAATTGTTCCTTATATCACGGGAGACCTGATATTAAAATATAATCTTAAAATCAAGAACATTATGTGTTTTATGAAATGTTCAAGAAGGTACCATGTAATATTTCATTTTAAGAAGGAATTTCAATAATAATGTGAATTAATGTTAAATGTTTAAAATAAACTAATAATGGTGTATATGATTAATAAAGAACATGATTATTATATTATTAACAATTAATATTTTCCTATTTTAGGTGCTAATTAATAAATTATATGGGTTTCTAGATGTAACATACTATATGATACATGGTATATTATGTTTATTTTCAACATTTCAGGGTTGTTTTCTTATTATTTTGAGGATTCTTGGTGGCCATGAATCTAGGCATCAAAATTGAAGAATTTAAAAGTATGAAAAATAATATAGGAATTTTTGGTGGTCCGATAACAAGATGTTGGTGGTTAATGTAACCTAATACTGCCTAGGTGCCACCGACCAGTATGTAAAAAATCATCATTTCCAACTGGTTCCTAAGGTAGTATCACATTCTTCTTAATAGAGCTATGAGGATGCTAGTGAGGCTCACCATCTAATAAGTGGTGTGTAACTATCCAGATCCTTAATTTTGATTTCTAATTATTCATATAATTAACATATTTTATATCCCTTTCCATATGGTGAACCCTAATTCATAAAAAATTACCCTAGAATCATTAGTTCAATGTAATTATATCTATGATTCCACAGGGTTCAGTGTACATTGCCTAGATTGATCTAATGGATCGAGATATGAGATTTTTTTCTTTTAAAATGAAATCCCTTGTTAATGTTCATATGAATCATATATATTATATATGATTAATTGATATATATTTATTTTAATCTAATTGGGTTTTCAATGTTAATTTATTGATAAACATTTGATATAGTGAATTTTCATCCGTCTCTTAAATATATCTTGATATATTATTATTTATCAATCTGTGTTGGAATATTTTGTGCATGGGGATAGTTTAGTGATAGATATTTGCTATTGTAAATAGTTAACCTAATGAAATTATGTCGTAAAAAATGAGTTCCTTTGTTTATAGATGATAAGAATGATATTCTTGTGTGTGCGGTCATGTGTTACCATGATAACCTTTGTGTTATATGGTATTTTTAGTTTTATATATGGTTTGTGTTTGTTTCTATGATACTTATAAATTTTGTGCTATGATTGTTCCATTATTGATCATCACAATAGTGTGTGAATTCTTTTCTAATAGGGGTTAGTACTTGGAATCAAGGTGATCGCCGGATTTTCATGGAATGCTTAACCCATAGAGTTGAATAATGTGTTAGTGGGATGTTGTGTCATTCATGATAATGGAGAATGGAGACAATATTGGGGTATTATGACCTTATGGTATTTATTGATATATATTATGGGATACAATATCCCTGTGGAATGAAATAGGATAAATTATTCTACATGATAGTCTTTTAGCACAACATGATAGGTGTAGGTTAACAATTTATATGTTTAAAAACTATTGGTTGAGATAGGGGTGAAAGAAACACATGGAAGAACCTGCGAATTTAATAGATAAGGGAATTGATCTTATATATGTGGTTTCCTTGTGTAATAAGATTGAATGTAATGATATATGACACATAGATTCTTGTATGGATCCATGAAGGTATAAAGGGGTCTCAGGGAATCCTAGTTAGCACACAAGAAAACACTCAACGATTTTTTTGAATTTTTATGTATTTTCATTCATTCATAATATATGCCTTCATATTCATGTTTATTTTATGTTTTAGATGAATTGGTGTTGTTATAGTAGGTTTATATGCTCACCCTATATGAGAACATCTATGTGTGTTAATATTTTATAGATTGTGATCTTGATAATGGAATATGTCCTGCATCAGGGAACTAATAAAGTGGAACATAGTGGGTGGAGTAGATACTAGGATGGTCACTAGACTATTTCTGCAGTATTTTTATGTTATTTTCTTTGGTTATCATACATTGGATGACCTATCACATTGCGGTGTCTTGGTTTATATTTTAATACATAGGAACCATTTATTATAGAATGATGAAGTTGTTTTATATTTATAGTTTTATTTTTTGTATGAATATATATACCTTTTTTGTTTTCAGTGAGTGGATTTTATTAAATGGGTTATAGTATCCCCATGAAATAGTATGACCCCTCACTACAGGAATGTAACATCTTTCATATGAGGAGGTATATATGAGGTTATCTGGTTTACTAGAAAGACTATGTGACTCGAACAGGGTTTAATAACAGATTCATACATTAGAGGAGGTATAAAACTATAGATAAGTAACCTATCTATGTGTTAAATTTTATATAAATAATTGTTTGTTGGATGAATAGAATTTATACAGGAGTAACCATTTCTACAATGGAAGTAGATTGTGTAAAATTCATAAAAAAGGAATAAATTGTCCTGGAAGAAGGAAATAGTGGAGGATCATGGAAGTAGGTATGAAAGATAAATATAGTTTTTTAGTATTCATATCATAAATCATCATGATAATAATTTATAATTTCTCTTAAAGGAAAAAAATATTTTTCTAAATTATCACATCATCCAAAATATGTCGTATCCAATTATAGGGAAATGGAAGGTTTGTGGATGTTATTATCTAGAGTACATATTGATGAAGGTCTAATTATTTGAATCTATATTGTACTGTTTCACATCAGTGGGTCTTGGATGAGTTGAATAATGATATATTAATATAGATCCACTCTATAAGGTCACAAAAAAATAGAAGTTAGTGATCCATTGATCATGGTGATACCTATTAAATGGTATTCATTTTAGATATTATAATTTTTGTTTGATAAGATCCAACTTTTTTGGATACGTTATAGAAAACACCAAAATTACTAATAACTTGAGTGTTATATTTAGAACTAGGTAGAGGGAAGGAATAGTGGGACCATGTTTTTTCAGAATAAATAAGTCACAGTGGTAGAAATTTTCAAAAGTATGAGATAAGTTGAAGGTGATTTCCAAAAAAAATAACTATTAACTAATTTTTTTGAGTAATTGTGATTAATGAGATATTTTTGGTTTTTAGGTTATAATTATTCTTGAATTTTATGAAGAGATATAAATAAACCCAACTCATATATAAATAGTTGGATGGGCCTAATAGTTATGGATTTCAATTAAATTGTTTTATTCTGATATCTCTAAGAATAGTTATGGTATTTTTTACCCTATAAATTCATTTTATATTCTTCTAAATGACAATTTTATATATTTCTAAATGTGGGGTTTGACTTTTTTTTAAAAAAAGTACTTCATTGGTATATTAATTTTTAAAATTGATATATATCTTATTATTTTGTATATTTCAAATTTTGTTGAGGTGAATTTGTAGCACCCCAAGATTTTATGAAGAATATTCTTTTAATTTCGATAATACCTTGGGTTTTACACTGCACCAAAATTAGCTTGTTCTATACGCGACACCGTATTAGCTTGCAGTATACGCAACACTATTCTTGCCTAGTGTTACACACAATTTCAAGTTCGTTATGTAGACATTATTCTATGAAACATTAAGTATATATTTTTTTAATGTATAAATGAAATGTGTTCTGAATTATGTTATAAGAAACACCAAAGGAAGATTCCACTACATGCAACCCTAACCTGGCTTGCATTACATGCAATCGTGACCTTCCTCAATAGCATGTGTTGTACGCAATATTGGGTATCACTAAACAACGATATATGGTTATAATATTATCACGAACTAACCGTTATGAATATTATTAACTACATTTTGAATTTTAAAACATTATAATTCATCTTACTCATTTTATATATCATGGTATGAGAAGAAAATAAATTTTTCACGTAAAATAAGTATTTTTAAAAAAATGCAGTTTTCCGCCTTTTGATGGCGCACCCATTTAAAATCTAGTTTTTGACATGTTTAGAAGTTCAATTTTACCAAACAAACGTATTCTTTGGAATCAAGATATAAAATTTTACCTTGGATAAATTTTTCATATTGTTTTGGTAACTTTCATATTTTAATGAATAGTAAAAACACGCTATATTTAAATTAAAAACAACTTTTTTCATCGTAATAATTTACGTGATTAAATTATAATATTTAATGGGTTTAAAGTATACATAAAAAATACTTTTACCATTTAATATAATGTATGTCAATATCATTTATTTTACATTGAATTCATAGGTTAAATCAATTCAATCTTTTGCAATGTTTTAAACAAAAACACGTTTTCTTTCGACAACGGGATTAATTTTAATTTAATTTCTGCAACTTTTGTGTCTTTACTTTGGAAAAATGGATTCCATATTTGGAATCAGTGGGTCCAAATTATATTAATATATGACTTTTTTATTTTTGGGCATTATAAATAGTAACTACGGTAAATTTTATTTACCATAATAAAAGGTAAATCGGGTAATTAAGGGTAAATATAATATTATAAAATTACACTAAGACTTGTCCTAATATAGTTGGATGATTATATTTCTTACTAATTAATATTTGGGTCTAAATGGAATCCATTAGAACCTACTTGGAGGTGATTAAGACATTTAGTTTATTTTATTTAAAGGAAAGTGAAATATGTCTCACTAAAACTTTAATAATTAAATTATTTTTAATATAAGGATATACATCATATAAATTCGGTTATAAATACTCATTTGAAAGCTATTTTTTTATAATGGAAATTTATTTGTAATTTTCAAGAGTTATTTAATTGCATTATTAGCTTATACATTAATGGTGCAGAAATTATTTATTTATTAAAAAAATAATTAATATTGTTTTTATTCAAATAGTAATACATATTAAAGGGCTCAAAAAGCTGAAAAAAACCTATTGGTAGTGTATATATACACTATAATCATACACTGACCAGATATATGTCCTTTTGGAGTCTTATAAATGTGATTATGACACTTATATTATTTTATTTTATATGATGTCAAAGTTTTCACCTTCATAATTTAATAAATATAACATTTTAATATTTGGGTTTTTTAGAAGTTAAATCCAACTAAATATATTCCTATGAAATATATAAGATTTATCTTCATCCGATTATTTTATTTTTAATTTTTATGCAACAAATAAGTATATTTAATAATTATTCAAAAATGTTGTAGTAATTAATTTATGAAGAAAAATATCAAATAAATGGTTTTACAAATAGTAGAATAAATATTATATGAACGATTTAATGTGCTCCGCTAATTTTCTAAATTACTATGACATGTTAGGAACCTATGGAATATTTAATTTTGAATATATCCTTTGTGTGGAGTTTCTTTAAATTCATATAAATGAATAGAGTCAAAATTGACACTATTGTTATTTTATAAAAATAACATATTATTAAATTGATTAAAAATCAAACAAATATATAAAAATTATAAATTGAAATATATATAGTTTAAAATGTCATAAATTATCTAATTATGGTTAATTCACAGCCCATATGTAATTATTTATAACAATTTAAAATTTAGATTCTTATTTCAAAAAATAAAATTTAATAAGGATAAATCATGTTGATAATGTTTATAATAAATTCCATACATGTATAAATTTTATTGGTTTATGGTATTACAACCCTATATCATCTAAGATTAGAATATGAGTAATTTTTGGAGGTTTTTAAGTGGGTTTAGATTTATTATAAATTAATATTTTCAAGATTTCCAAAGGTGCCCCTCTCCTCCCTCATAAAAAGGGAACCCCTTCCCACTTCACATCACACCATTTTGAGCCTTGATGCTCAGACAAAACCTTCCAATTATTATTTTCAACCTCTCTAGTTATATAATATAGGTTCTGGTCTTCTCAAAAGACCTATCCTCATGCCCTAAGATGAATTTTAAATGAGGTGTGTCGAAGAAGAGGTAATCTCTAATACCGATTCTTTCATGCTTCTTTCTTCTTGAACATGTTCTTCTTTAGTTGTTTCATTATAATTTAATAACATCAGTATCAATAATATACTTATATGTTATTATAAATATGAAACATCCCCATTTCACCTTCTATCCATCCTACGAAAATTGAAATCACCTCGTGTGCGTACGTACGGAACACCGTCTTCACGCCGTGGTGTAATCTGTATTTCCAACACCACCTTACTTGGGTGGGTATAATGGTGTAAAGAATAACTATAAACAGTTATAATAAAATAATAATGATTTTTATATATTTTTTCATCCATGCCAATTCAATTCAATAATTATGGGAAAGATATCATCGCTCGTGCGTACGTACGGACTACCATATCCACGACGCGATGAGATTCATTCTCCATGTTAACCATTCAAGAATGACTAAAAAGTATATATAAGAAAAAAAATTAAAAAATATGACATTATAATGCTACTTTATTTATGTATATATATATATATTTAATCTACTTACTTCCATTCAAGTCAATAAGGAAAGGAAAACAACGTTCATGCGTACGTACGGCCTATCGTCTCCATGAACGGTGTGTTTCATTTCATTTATCTATCTATTATATATTTATATATACTGAATATATATGATATATAAATCATGTTTTAAATTTTGGAAGTAATTAAATCATGATATAGGTAATAATAATATCAATAACAACAAGTCCAAACACATGTGATAAATGAAACGATTTTTCAGAAAAGGATACTTTAACATGGAATTGACAAATGAATGGGTAATATAAATACATAAGTGAACCATATATGATATAATAACAATTAATATGATTCATTAATAACTCAATGACCTTCTTTAAATCATTATACAAGAGTTTTAGATGCATACGAATCATATCAGACATAAGGTAAGGGATAATTTTACAATCTCATTTTTATCCATGATTTCTTATTCGTAAGTATTTACTCGGGTTATATTTTTCAACCAGGTACATAACAATGTTTTCATAATGTTTTTAATATTAATCCATATATTTTTAAAGTCATTTTTACCCATCATTTACTTTTAATTTGTGTTATGAAAGGAATCTTTATTTTTTTTACCATACAGTGAACTTTTTGACTTTTCTGACAAAAGTACGAGGGAAATGTTTTTTAAAATTATACGAAATGAAAGGATTTTTAGGTTTTCAGAATGAAAAATTTTCATGAATATTCCTCTTCAATATTTCATGACCATTTTCAAAAAAATCCTTTTCTTTTAAAATGGCATTGCATTTTGTTAAAAAAAATTATTTTGAATAAGAAAGGATATTTTCCTCATGAATTCATTTCAAGTGTTTTATCAAAATCATTTTCCATCTAAGATGACATTATTTCTTACATTTATCTTTCAAGTATAATGTCTCGATGATTTACATGGTTTCACATTTCTAATGATGAAATAATATCCATTTGTTTTATATGGATTATGTTATGATGGGATCATGTTTATGAAACCCATTTTAATTTTTGGGTTATAATGAATGATTTATGTTTATTTTGTGGAACAAGTAAGAATGATTTCATTATGAGATGAGTGTGACCTATATCTCCCTCCAATGAATTGGGTAATTATTTATATCTCATGGGATAGACATGGATGGAATGGTAAGTTAATCCGGTTCAGTGTTACAGGACTGAAACAAGGAGTGATCTCAATTCAGAAAGGGACATTTTTCACTAAGATGGTCTTGGCAGCAATGCCTTGGCTACTAATGAAATCATAAAATGTGCATAATGGTTTTCCACAATTACATTTTTTATTCCCATACAATTTTATCATGATTTATGTTACATTATGATATATTCCTTACGTACTTCGAAGATTTATGTCTTTGATTAAGATTGTGATGTTTAGAATTTATGTTCATGTTTTTGCATTCAAATGTTTATGGATTGTTTTATGTTTTCTATGTATACCCTTACTGGGAATTTGAGCTCGCCCTTTTTATGTTTTATTTTTCCCCAGGAATTAAAAAAAAGTTTTAGGTGAGAAAATAAAATGGGAAGATCTTTATGGGAGATGTTGATGATCTTTCACCAAGATTAGAAGTTAATATTCTGTGTATCCAAATACACTAAACTATTACGGTCCTTTGGTGTCTGTTTTTGTTATGTATTAAGTATTCAACAATAGTAATGTAATGTCCATGTACGTCAAGATTTGGGTGTAGAGACCCTAAGCTTGACGTACATGGAATTTACATTACTTTTTCGGAATACTTAGTACATTACAAAAACACACATACAAGGACCATAATAGTTTAGTTTCTTTGGAAACTCGGAATATAATCTTCTAATCGTGGTGAAAGATCTTCAACATCTCCCATAAAGATCATCCCTTTTTTTCATTCCTAAAACCTTTCTTTATATCCTGGGGAAAAGAAAACATAAAATGATGAGCTCAAATGCTCAGTAAGTTTAAACAAAAGAAATATCAATCACATCATATTCGTAAAAACTTAACTTTTGGAAACCTTAACCTGCAAAAGAGATCATAATTTCATATCATGGGATAAATCATAGTAGTGAAATGTAATCACAATTATCATAACTTAAAACATGAAGCTTTGTGGAATACACACATAATCATTGAGAATCATTTCTTATTAGTCAAGAGTCATTTCCAAGACTATCATAGTGGACAAAGTCCATTTCTGAACCGAGTTCATTCCTCGTTTCAGTCCTATTTCACTGAACCGGTTTAACCAGCTGTTCAGGCCATGTATATCTCATGAGATATAAAATCTTTACCCAATGCATTGGAGGGAGATATAGGTTCCACAAATCTCATAAGGATACCATTCATATGTGTGCCACAAAATCATTAATCACACATCATTGCATAACGCATGTAATAAAAATGGGATTCTTAAATAACATGACATCATAAAACAATTCATATATGATAAAGGAATTCATAAAAATAATTCCATCACAACATAATCAAATCAATGTAAAAATAGGGATAGAAACCGAACCCTATATTATCTTAGATGGAAAATAATTTTGATAAAACACTTGAACTCCATTCTTGAGGAAAATATCCTTTTTACTTCAAAAACATTTTTCCTTTCTTAACATGTCATATAATTTTAAACTAAAAGAAGTTGATTAAAAATAAACATGAAAAATTGTAAAGGAATATTCTTGGAAATATTGTTTTAAAAATCCATTAATGCTGTATAAGTTAAAAAACATTCTTCTCGTTCATTTGTCGGAAAAGTCAAAAAGTACCTCTTACGAAAAACGACAAAAGATTCCTTTAATATCTTTTACTATAAACTCAACGAAGGGTATAGTTGGATTTAAAAAATTGTAGGTGGATGGAAACAATATTACATATCGAGGAAACATGGATGTGGATGATAAAATACACCCTAGTAAATTTCAAAGTATAAACAATCTCGGATAAAAATGAGATTATGATATTTCCTTTACCTTAGGTCTGATTTGCTTCGTATGTGTAAGAACCTCCTATATAATGATTTAAATAATGTTATTGACTTATTCCAGAATCATAATCACTATTACGATATCATATATGGTCATATTCTTATCTTATTATTAGTAATATTTCATTGCTACTTGTTATTCGGGTGTTTATTACTTTTTCTTCTTATGCGTTTTTGGTCGAATAAATTATTATTTTTATTTTTAGGTTATAGATAACTCATTTACATAATTTTATTAGTGTAATATATATCATATTAATTCATTCAATTCATTTATATAATAATTATGCAATGAAGATCATGTAGAACGAGCCGCATCACATCGTGGAGACGGTATTCCGTACGTACGCACGAGCAATGATATCATTCCCATGATCAAGAAATTGTAATGGAGTGTATTTATACTATTTAAGAATAAATATAAATTTCAAATAATCATATATAGTTATTATTTACACCATTATACCCATATAAGTAAGGTGGTGGTGGAAAATTGATTACACCGCGGCGTGAAGACAATATTCCATACGTACGCACACGTGGTGATTTCATGTTCCGTAGGATAGATAGATGGTGAAATAGGGTTGTTTCATAATTATAATAACATATCAATATATGAGATATACTGATGTTATTACTTCATAATGAAACAACTAAGAAGAAGATGTGGAAGAATAAATAAAGATGAAAGAATCGGTAACGGACATTACCTCTTCTTTGAAGTACTTCTTTGAGACCTCCTTTTAGGGCACTAAAATTGGTATTTGAAGAATACCAGGACCTCTAGGATGTCTCTAGAGAAGTGGAGAGAATAAATTTTCAGGGGTTGGCCGAGCATGAAGGGTTAATGTGGTGTGAGGAAGAGGGGGTGGAGGTGCCCTTTTATAAGGGAGGAGAGGGGCTCCTTTAGAAAAACTAAATATTTTATTTTATTATAAAGCCAAATTTGGTTTTAAATAGCTCCAAATTGATTTATTTATATACTAAGGTGGGTATGGGTCTAAATACTCTCATCCAATATAATTTAGACAAGTTTAGGTTCCTATTTTAACCTTAACATTTAGATTTAACATTATGTTAAATACTTTTACTTTTGCCGTGTCTTCTTGTGTTCTTATACTATAAGTTTAATAAACATACTATAACAAGAAAAACGAACCCCAAGTTGTTTATTATTAATATATATAACCTTATCTAAGTCATTTTGCTGATCCTTAGATTTTTAGGAATAAAATAACAATTAATAATATAATATTTGCTTTAAAAACTATTTTATGTCAATTTTGACACTATTTAGTAATTGATTTTTGTGAAAATCATAACAGAATGATTAGATCTAAAAAATTAAATTAAATCAATAATAACATGTCATATTAACCTAGAAAACTATTTGAATTCATAAAAAGTATCAAATTACATTTATTTGGGTATTTATAACATCAATTATGTCAATATTTCATTAATAAGATAATTACTCCATCATCATTGTGTCATAAATAAATTAAATTATTTAATGTCAAAAAATTATAAATAAAATACCATTATGTTGGAAATTTTTTTATACTTCTAATTAATATTTATCATCGAATTTATCTTATGTATAACTCTATATTAAAAATGATTTAGTTATTAAAATTTGATATTAACTATTTTAACCCTTCTTTATATAAATTGATAATAAATGTCCTAATCTAATCCAAGTGGTCCTAAATGGTCATATGTTATTCCTAAGGTTATTTTTAGTCGAATTACACTTATCCAATAGAATTAGTACTTGTGTTAGGGTAATAATAATATCATTTTTACCCTTAATTACCCTATTTACTTTTAACCGTGGTAAATAAAAGTAAAAAGTTACTATTCACCAAAAATTATTTTCATCTCATTGAACCACATTTTAGTCCTTGATATTAATCGTGTATTTTGGATTTTCGAAATTCTACTCACAGAAGCGGTAAAATTATGTTTTATGATAAATTCAGTTTTTTTTAACTACCACTTTGTGGTTTCACTATTCATCAAAAAATGAAACTTTCCAGAAAAATACCAAAAATTAGGCCTAAGCTATATTTGATATTATGAATTAAAAAATGATTTTTATTTTACCAAATTTCAATACATATCAGTTACATTAACTAATTTAAAAATTAATTCCCATCGTCAAAACAAATAGCGTGTTTTTAAGAGATAATAACTATCAAAAGATTGACAATTGTTTATAACTGGTTTAAATGTGAAATTACATCCAATGACAAACATTGTATTAAATTTTAAAAATATATTCTAAATATACATTTAAACCCCACAAATTAATAATTTATCACTATTAATTTTTTCGATTAAAAAAGTTGTTTTTAATTAAAATTTAGTAATTTTCACTATTCATCAGAATATGAAAGTCTTCCGAAAAGTACCAAAATTTCACCATAAGCTAATTTCGATATTCCGAATCCAAAAATGAAGTCCATTTTGAAAAATAAAATTTATAAAATTCCAAAAAGTGGTTATTACTATTCATAACGGCTAGTTCATAATAATATTATAATAATAACTCGTTTAGTGAAACTCGGTATTGCGTACAAAAAACGCTATCGAGGAAGGTCGTGATTGTGTGTAATGCAAGGCAAGTCAGGGATGAATGTTGTGAAAACTCCTTTTGGTTTAGCGTACAACACAAGACATTAATGAAATTAAAAAGAATATTTTTCATAAAAACTCGGGGTGTTACATTCTACCCCCCTAAAATGAATTTCGCACTCAAAATTCGTCAGGGTTAAAAATGGTTTACTACTCGAATGTTTCGTTAATAGAAACCCACATTGTAAAAAGGAATACCAAAACTTGTCTTTAAAAACTAATGTATGAACTGTAATGGTTACCCAAATTAACTCATCACTGGGTTTCCACATAGGAGAACATAGGTGAAAATATGGATATGGAAGAAAAATATAACCATCATGTTCGGATGGAGAGTGGTATAGAACATGGCTATCAAAAACCCTAAAATCAAAAAGCCATAAATTTTTGACGATCTAAGGTACCATCTGATTCATCGGATATAAGAGCACTAGGACAACATTTTTGGTTTTCAAGATCATTTCCCTAAAGTTGATGAAATTGGATTTAGAATAAATACTTTCGCGATTTTTCTATAGTCTCACCATTGGTCATTCTTTGGAAAATTTCTACTTTATCTATTAAAAAAATGAAGTTGAATTTGTCATTCATTATGTGTTAGAAGATCATGTGATAGAATGATGGGTCATTCCATCTGTCTCAAACAAAAGGTTAGAAAAGTTATCAAAAAATACATAAGTCCATCTGTAGTGAGATTAATCATATATGGTTCCTCAAATGGACTTATACTTCATATATCATGCTGCTTAATAAAATAAAACTAGTTTCTACTAAACATGTACTTCCTGTAGGCCAGTGGTAGGCGATAAAGGCTAGTCACACTTTGGTTGTGGGTTCGATTCCCATAGCCTTGTCTGAGGTGATGGGTTGTCGCCCGTCCTACAAGTTGTCCTTTTTCTAAAGCTATATAACTATAACATCCCATCAATAATATCGAAAAAAAATTATATCCTTAAAAAATACTAACTTATGTACAACATAATCCATTCCAATCTTTCTGCTTAACTAAAATACTTCGGTCCAAGATCATAGTATAATGAAAACGATTACTTGAAATGTCATCAACCAAGAATGTGATTACCATCATTTATCCCCCATATATCTTGTGGGTCACATTCCAATCATGTGAATACCATAATCATTTATTGTCCTGAAAAATTAATACCCATTAAACCTTAGTGAAAACATGAATGCTGTCAAAAGTTAACTCTTTCCTCATACCAAAATACAAAAATTCTATATACTCAATCCATGATATAACCTTCTCCTTATATCAGTCATGAGCTCATGAATACTATCAAACATTTAATTTTCTTGTTATCCCTTCATTATGCGCATATCATCTACATTCCAAAAATATCTGAATAAACTTTCATGGATACTGGTACCATTAATCATACACTTTCAAAACTCAAGGAAAGACAACAGTGTAACAATCCTTAGATATCTCTTTATTCTATAGTACCATGAGATTACTTATACAACATTACACTTGATAAACATGTAATCATTCCACTACCTTCTTAAACCATTGACCGAGATTCAACAATTATTTCATCTCACATATCATTTGTAGTCTCTTCATCATCATCAACATAAATACTACCCATACGATCGTACTGATTCTCTTCATGAGACTTCCCCTTAGGGAATTGGTTTGCATAATGCCCGTACATTCCACATTTAAAACATCTAACCATTGTTGATGTCGTAGCAATACCATTATCCTCATCCATGGTGTTAACTGAACCTTTTCCTTTGCAATTACTGGATTTGTGTCCTTCTTTTCCACACAAAAATCATCTTCTAGTTCCTTTGAAACAATCTCCCCGATGACTCTTCCCACATGATTTACATGAGGGAAATTGAACCTTCTTTCCTCTATGATCATCATGAAACTCCATCTTTCTCTTATTATCTGAGTCGGGAAACATACCAAAGTTGAGATTATTGATCATATTATGATATACTTGATTAGGGATAATAATGATGTTTGGACTTCCAAATCATATTTCATTTGTTTTCTCATGAAGAATATCATTCCATTGTCAGTCATATCCTCCATTATCATGAATCTTCCTGTTTCCAGCCATTTTCTAAAACCCAAAATGAATAGTGTGAGAGGTAAAAATCATGCTAGGGAAAACAACATAGTAAAGGAGGAGTTCCCTCAATATCTAACATCTTAGGTTAAATTCTAAGATCATTACCATTGTTATAGGACTATATCCTATACGAATACTTATCCTTAGGGACATCCCTAGACATACCTTAGAAATATCTCTAGGGATCTCACTAACGTTTTCGCATCCTAGTTTCCAATTGTTAACTAAAACTTTCATCTGATTCCAACTGTAGAGACCCTAAGAATGAATTACATGGACATTAAATTACTTTTTTGGAATACTTAGTACATTAAAAAAACAAACACACACGGACTGTAATAGTTTAGTGTCTTTGGAAACTCGGAATATAATCTTCTAATCGTGGTGAATGATCTTCAACATCTCCAATAAAGATCATCCATTTTTTTCTTACCTGAAACCTTTCTTTATATCCTGGGGAAACAAAAACATAAAATGGTGAGCTCAAATGCATATTAAGGGTAAACAAAATAAATATCAATCACATCATATTCATAAGAACATAACATTTGGAAATATTAACCTGAAAAAGAGATCATAATTTCATAACATGGGACAAATCATAGTAGTGAAATGTATTCAAAATAATCATAACTTAAAACATGATGATTTGTGTCATACACACATAATCATAGAGAATCATTTCTTATTATTCAAGACTCATCGCCAAGACTATCTTAGTGGACAAAGTCCATTTCTGAACTGAGTTCATTCCTCGTTTCAGTCCTGTTTCACTGAACCGGTTTAACCTGCCGTTCCAGCCATGTCTATCTCATGAGATATAAAATATTTACCCAAGGAATTGGAGGGTGATATATTTTCCACCCATCTCATAATGATACCATTCATATGTGTGCCACAAAATCATAAATCATACATCATTTAATAACCCACGTAATAAAAATGGGATTCTTAAAGAACATGACAGCCTAAAACAATTCATATATGATAAAGGAATTCATAAAAATAATTCCATCACAACATAATCAAATAAATGTAATAATAGGGATAGAAACAGAACCCTATATTATCTTAGATGGAAAATAATTTTGATAAAACACTTGAACTCCATTCTTGAGGAAAATATCCTTTTTTACATCAAATTTTTTTTTTTCCTTTCTTAAAATGTCATACAATTTTAAACTAAAATAAGTTGATTAAAAATAAACATGAAAACTTGTAAAGGAATATTCTTGGAAATATTGTTTTAAAAATCCATTCATGCCGTATAAGTTAAAAAAACATTCTTCTCGTACTTTTTTCGGAAAAGTCAAAAAGTACCTCGTACAAAAAATGAAAAAAGATTCCATTCATATCTTTTACTAAAAACTCACCGAAGGGTAAAATTGGATTTAAAAAATTGTAGGTGGATGGAATCAATATTACATATCGTGTAAACAAGGACGTGGATGATAAAATACACCCCAGTAAATTTCAAAGTATAAACAATCTCGGATAAAAATTAGATTGTGATATTTCCCTTACCATAGGTCTGATTTGCTTCGTAAGTGTCCGAACCTCCAGTATAATGATTTAAATAATGTTATTGACTTATTAAAGAATCATACTCATTGTTATTATTTCATATATGGTCATATTCTTAGCTTATTATTAGTAATATTTCATTGCTACTTGTTATTCGGGTGTTTATTACTTTTTGTTCTTATGCATGTTTTGTCGAATAAATTCTTATTATTCTTTTTAAGTTATAGATACCTAATTTCCAGAATGGTATTAGTGTAATATATATCATATTAATTCATTAAATTCATTTATATAATAATTATTCAATGAAGATCATGTAGAATGAGTCACATCACATCGTGGAGACGGTATTCCGTACGTGCGCACGAGCGATGATATCATTCCCATGATCGTGAAATTGTAATAGAGTGTATGTATAGTATTTAAGAATCAATATCACTTTACAATAATCATATATAGTTATTATTTACACCATTATACCCATCCATGTAAGGTGGTGGTGGAAAATAGATTACACCACGGCGTGGAGACGGTATTCCGTACGTACGCACGAGCGGTGATTTCATTTTCCGTAGAATAGATAGATGGTGAAATAGGTTTGTTTAATACATATAAAAAACATATAAGTATATTAGTGATACTGATTTTATTACTTCACAATGAAACAACTAAAGAAGAAGAAGTGGAAGAAGAAATAAATATGAAAGAATCGGTAACAGAGATTACCTCTTCTTTGAAGTGCTTCTTTGAGACCTCCTATTAGGGCACTAAACATGGTCTTTGAAGAATACCAGGACCTCTAGGATGTCTCTAGGGAAGTGGAGAGAATAAATAGGAAGTGGTTGGTCGATCTTTAAGGCTCAATGTGGTGTGAGGAAGAGTGGGAGGAGGTTCCCTTTTATAAGGGAGGAGAGAGGATCCTTTGGAAAAACTAAAAATATTATTTTATTATAAAGGAAAATTCGGTTTTAAATAGCTCCAAATTGATTTATTTCTAAGATAAGGTGGGGATGGGTCGAAATAATATCATACAATAGAATTTAGTCAAGTTTAGGTTCCTATTTTAACCTTATCATTAAGATTTAACATTAAGTTAAATAATTTTACTTTTACTGTGTCTTCTTGTGTTCTTACACTATAAGTTTAATAAACAAACTATAACAAGCCAAAAAACCCCAAGTTGCTTATTATTAATATATATATCCTTATCTATGTCATTTGGAAGAACCATAGATTATTAGGAATAAAATAACAATTAATAATATAATATTTGTTTTAAAAACTATTTTATGTCAATTTTGACACTATTTAGTAATTGATTTTTGTGAAAATCATAACAGAATTATTAGTTCGAAAAATGTTAATTAAATATATAATAACATGTCATATTAACCTATAAAATTATTGGAATTCATAAAAAGTCTGAAATTACATTTATTTGGGTATTTATAACATCAATTATGTCAATATTTCATTAATAAGATAATTACTGCATCATCATTGTGTCATAAATAAACTAAATTATTTAATGTCTAAAAATTATAAATAAAATACCATTATGTTTGAAATATTTTTATCTTTATAATGAATAATTCTAGTCGAATTTATCTTATGTATAACTCTATATTAAAAATTATTTAGTTATTTAACATTGAGTTTAACTATTTTACCCCTTCTTCAAATAAATTGATAATAAATGTCCTAATCTAATCCACGTGGGCCTAAATGGTCATATGTTATTCCTAAGGTTGTTTTCAGTCGAATTACACTTATCCAATAGAATTAGGACATTTTTTAGGATAATAATAATATCATTTTTACCCTTAGTTACCCAATTTACTTTTAACCGTGGTAAATAAAAGTAAAAAGTTACTATTCATCAAAAATTATTTTCATCTCATTGAACCACATTTTAGTCCTTGATATTAATCGTGTCTCTCGGATTTTCGAAATTCTACTCACAGAAGCGCTAAAATTATGTTTTATGAAAAATTTAGTTTTTTTTAACTATCACTTCGTGGTTTCACTATTCATCAAAAAATGAAAGTTTCCAAAAAAATACCAAAAATTAGGCCTAAGTTATATTTGATATTATGAATTCAAAAATTATTTTTGTTTTACCAAATTCAAAACCGATTAGTTACAATAACTAATTTAAAAATTAATTCTCGTCGTCAAAACAAATAGCGTTTTATAAGAGATAATAACTATCAAAAGATTGACAATTGTTTATAACTGGTTTAAATGTGAAATTTCATCCAATGAACAACATTGTATTAAATTGTAAAAATATATTCTAAATATACTTTAAAACCACTCAAATTAATAATTTATCACTATTAATTATTTCGATTAAAAAATTTGTTTTTAATTAAAATTTAGTATTTTTCACTATTCATCAGAATATGAGAGTTTTCCGAAAAGTACCAAAATTTCACACTAAGCTAATTTCGATATTCCGAATCCAAAAATGAAGTCCATTTTGAAAAATAAAATTTACAAAAATCCAAAAAGTGGTTATTACTATTCATAACGGCTAGTTCATAATAATATTATAATAATAACTCGTTTAGTGAAACTCGGTATTGCGTACAACACACGCTATCGAGGAAGGTCGTGATTGCTTGTAATGCAAGGCAAGTCAGGGATGCGTGTTGTGCAAGCTACGTTTTGTGTAGCATACAACGCAAAAAATTAATGAAATTAAAAAGAATATTTTTCATAAAATCTCAGGGGGTTACATTGGGTCTCTACAGTTGGTATCAGAGGAAAGGTTTTGTGAACCGTTGGAAACTTGGATGAGAAAACTTTAGTGAGATCCCTAGAGATATTTATAAGGTATGTCTAGGGATGTCCCTAACGTTAAGTTTAAGTATAGGTTATAGTCCTAGAATTACGGTAACGATATTAGAATTAAACCAATGATGTTATATGTCTAAGGTACTCCACCTTGATTATGTTAATTTCCTTGTATGATTTTGCCTCTCACAGAATTATTTTTGTTTTTTAGTCAATGGAGGGAAGTAGACGGAATTCGGTTAACATTGAATCAAATGGACAGATTGGTGACTATGAGCAAAGAAATTTCTTAATGCCTAGAGAGAATGATATTGTGATTCTGCCAAATTAGTAATCACGATATATGATTAACAAGGTGAAATTTAGTTGTATTCCTTATTCATCATATTAGAGGAAGATATACTTTTTTGCGTGTTCTCATGTTGAGGAGCATAAATAAAGGATGATTTAGATTTATAAAGAAGGGGAGAATAACCTTGATGAATACATCAAAGGGAGGAGAATATGTTATCTGTGTGGAGAGAAGGGTCATAGAGTGACCGATTGTTATGGAGTTCAATGTCTTATTTGTGCAGAACATGGGCATTACCAAACTCAATGCCCTGACCAAAGAGGTTAATTCCAAATTAAAGATGGACTTATTCCATGACAATCATTGAAGAGGATGGATTCAAGTGTTTATATATTTTTATTAATGAATAATGTTGATGAGGTACTTTTATGGTATATTGGAATAACTATGTATTGGTAAATTGTGGTTTTCAATAAGAATATGGTACTGGTAACCATGAAAAGTGACTGAAATACTTTTGGAAAGCATATGATAGGAACATAATGAATGGATAAGAAGAAAATAATATGTTTGATAGTATTCATGAGCTCATGACTGATATAAGGAAAAATTGATACCATGGTTTGAGTATATTGAAATTTTGGGTTTTTAGTATGTGGAAAGAGTAAACTTTTGATAGCATTCATGTTTTTAGTAAGGTTCAATGGATATTCATTTTTCCTGAGATTTCATGATTAAGGTATTCACATGTTTGGAATGCGACCAAAAAGATATATCTTGTGATATATGATGGATAAATGATGGTATTCATGTGCTTGGTATATGACCTTTTTAGTAATCATTCTCTTTATACTATAAGATTAGACAGAATTATTTTTGAAAAGCATAATGGTTGGAATGGATTAAGTTGGAAATCCTATAGTATTGTTTAAGGATCATGCTTTTTCGATATTATGATAGTATAGTTTTATAAAAAAGGACAACCTGCAGGACGGGCGACAACCCATCGCGTCGGACAAGGTTGCGGGAATTGAACCCACAACCGAAGTGTTATAGGCCTTCATCGCCTACAACTGGAGTATAGAAAGTCCCTGGTTTGTAGAAATTAGTTTTATTTTATTACGTTGTATGATAGATGAAGTATATGTCCATTTTTTGAACCATGTATGATTAACCTCACAATAGATGGACTTATGTATATTTAATATCTTATACTCACCATGAATTGTGATAGAGACATATGGAATGACCTATCAATCTATCGTGTGATCTTATAATACTTCAAGAATTTCAAATTCAATTTCATATCTTTAAATAAGAGATGAAGCGGAAATTGTTCATGGAATGCCCAATGATGATTTTACACTGAAATGAAGTAATTATTTATCCTTATACAAAAAATCATCAACATTAGGGAAATGATCATGAAATCCAAAAATGTTGTCCTAGTACTCTCATATCTGATGATTTAGATGGTACCTTAGATGATCACAAATTTATGGCTGTGTGATTGTTGGATTTTTCATATCCATGTTCTCTACCACTCTCCATCAGAACTTGATGGTTAGATTTCTCTTCTATATCCATATTTTTCACCTATGTTCTCTTATGTGGAAACCGAGTGATTAGTTAATTTGGGTAACCATTATATTTCATAATTTTGTTTTTAACATTTAGTTTTGGTATTCCTTTTTATGATGTGGGATTCTATTAAAGAAACATTCAAGTAGTAAACCATTTATAACATCGATGAATTTCGAGGGAGAAATTCATTTTAAGGGGGGTAGAATGTAACACCCTGAGATTTTATGAAGAATGTTATTTTAATATTACTGATGTCTTGTGTTGTATGCTACACTAAAATTAGCTTGTGCTATACGTGACACTGTATTAGCATGTAGTATACACAACACTATTCTTGGCCCGTGTTACACAAAATTTCATGTTCGTTTTGTAGAAATTATTCTACACAACATTAATTATAGATTTTTTTTAATGTATAAATGAAATAAGTTTTGAATTATTTTATACGCAACACCAAAGGGAGATTTCACTACACGCAACCCTGACCTGGCTTGCATTACAAGGAATCGCGACCTTCCTCAATAGCGTGTGTTTTACGCAATACTGGGTTTTACTAAACAACGATATATGGTTATAATATTATCATGAACTAGCCGTTAGGAATAGTATTAACTAAATTTTAAATATAATAACATTATTATTATTCTAATTATTTTCTAGAACATTGTATGAGAATAAAATTAATTTTTCGGGTAAAATAATTATTTTTCAAAAAATGCAGTTTTGCCGCCTTTTGATGGCGCACCCACATTAAATCTAGTTTTTGACATGTTTAGAAGTTCAATTTTACCAAATAAAATTATTATTTGGAATCAGGATATAAACTTTTACCTTGGATAAATTTTTCATATTATTCTGATAACTTTTATATTGTAATGAATAGTAAAAAGATGCAATATTTTAATTAAGAAAAAATTTGTTTCATTGTAATAATTTATGTGGTTAAATTATAATATTTAATGGTTTTAATGTATAAATAGAATATATTTTTACCATCTAATATAATTTATGTCATTAGAATTTATTTTACATTGAATTCGTAGGTTAAATAAATTCCATCTTTTGCAATGTTTTAAACAAAATCATGGTTTCTTTCGACATCGAGATTTATTTTAATTTAATTTCTACAACTTCTGTGTATTGAATTTGGAAAAATAGATTAAATATTTGGAATCAGTGGGTCCAAATTATATTAATAGAATACTTTTTTATTTTTGGGCATTTTGAAT
The DNA here is from genome assembly GCA_963277665.1 of Viscum album. Classification (NCBI taxonomy): domain Eukaryota; kingdom Viridiplantae; phylum Streptophyta; class Magnoliopsida; order Santalales; family Viscaceae; genus Viscum; species Viscum album. The sequence goes on along the minus strand of OY728138.1, from coordinate 918,925,921 downwards.
AGTAACTACGGAAAATTTTATTTACCATAGTAAAAGGTAAATCAGGTAATTAAGGGTAAATATAATATTATACAATTACCCAAGCACTTGTCTTAAAACAAATAGATGATTATATTTCGTCCTATTTCATATTTGGGTATAAATTAAATCCATTAGAACCCACTTGGTGGTGATTAAGACCTTTAGTTTATTTTATTTAAAGGAAAGTGAAATATGTCTCACTCAAACATTAATAATTAAAGTATTTTTAATATAAGGTTATACAAAATATAAATTCGGTTATAAATACTCACTTGAAATATAAAATGTTTTTATTTATCATTGTAATTTATTTGTAATTTTTGAGAGTTATTTAATTACCTTATTAGCTTATACATTAATGATGCCGAAATTATTTATTTAGTAAAAAAATCAATAATATTATTTTTATTGAAATAGTAATACATATTAAAGGTCTCAAAAACTTGACCAAAACTTATAGGGAGTGTATATATACACCAGAAGCATCCAATGACCCAATAAATGTCCGTTTTGAGTCTTATAAAAGTTATTATGACACTTATATTATTTTATTTAATATGATGTCAAAGTTGTCACCTTCATAATTTAATAAATAATACATTTTCAAATTTGGGTTTCTTAGAAGATAAATCTGACTAAATATATTCTTATAAAAGATATAAGATTTATCCATATCATAATATTTTATTTTTAATTTTTATGCAACAAATATATATATTTAATAATTATACAAAAATGGTGTAAAATCTTTTTATTAAGAGAAATATCAAATAAATGGTTTTACAAATAGTAAACTAAATATTATATGAACTATTTAATGTGCTCCACGAATTTTATAGATTACTATGACATGTTAGAAACCTATTTAATATTTTAGTTCGAATATATCCTCTATGTGCATTTTATTTAAATTCAAATAAATTAATAGTGTCAAAATTGACACTATTGTGATTTTATAAAAATAACATATTATTAAATCGTTTAAAAATCACAAAAATATTTAAAAATTATAAATTGAAATATATATAGTAGAAATTTTTTAAAATTATCTAATTATGGATAATTCACAGCCCATATGTAATTATTTACAACAATTTAAAATTTAGATTCTTATTACCACAAATAAAATTTAATAAGGATAAATCTAGTTAATAATGTTTAAAATAAATTCCCTACATTTTTAAATTTTAATGTTTGATGATATTAAAACCCTATCTAATCTAATATTCGAATATGATTCATTTTTTGAGGTTTCTATGTGGGTTTATATTTATTATAAATTAAATTTTTTAAGATTTCCAAAGGTGCCCCTCTCCTCCCTTATAAAAATGGAATCCCTTCCCACTTCTATTCACACCATTTTGAGCCTTGACGCTCGGCCAAAACCAACATATTCCTCTTGTAAACAACTATAGTTATATCATATAGGTTATGGTATTCTCAAAAGTCCATCCTTTATGCCCTAAGAAGATGTTTAAAGGAGGTGCGTCGAAGAAAAGGTAATCTCTTCTACCGATTCTTTCAAGCTTCTTTCTTTTTCAAATTATTCTTCTTTAGTTGTTTCATTATAAAGTAATTACATGAATATCACTAATATACTTAAATGTTATTATAAATATGAAACAACCCCATTTCACCTTCTATTCATCCTACGGAAAATGAAATCACCGCACGTGCGTACGTACAGAATACCGTCTCCACGCCGTGGTGTAATCTATTTTTCCAACACCACCTTATTTGGATGGGTATAATTGTGTAAAGAATTACTATACATAGTTATTATAAAATCAAAAGGATTATGATATATTGTATCATCCACCACAATTCAATTCAATAATTATGGGAAATATATCATCGCTCGTGTGTACGTACGGACTACCGTCTACACGACGCGATGCGATTCATTCTCCATGTTAACCATTCAAGAATGATTATAAAGTATATAAAAGAAACAATAATGAAATATATAACATTATAAAGCTACTGCATTTATCTATATATATGTTTCATCTACTTAATTCCATTCAAATCAATAAGGAAAGGAAAACAACGTTCATGCGTACGTATGGCCTATCGTCTACATGAACGGTTTGTTTCATTTCATTTATCTATCTATTATATATATATATATATATTGAATATATATGATATATAAATCATGTAATAAATTTTGGAAGTAAGTAAATCATGATATAAGTAATAATAATATCAATAACAACAAGTCCAAACACGTACGATAAATGAAACAATTTACCCAAAATGATACTTGAACATGGAATTGGAAAATGAACGGGTAATATAAATACCTAAGTGAACCATATAGGATATAATAACAATTAATACGATTATTTAATTACTCAATGAAATTATTTAAATCATTATACAGGAGGTTCGGATACATACGAAGCATATCAGTCATAAGGTAAGGGATAATTTTGAAATCTCATTTTTATCAAAGATTGCTTATTCGTAAGTATTTACTAGGGTTATATTTTTCAACCATGTCCATAAAAATGTTTAAATAAATTGTATAATATTCATACATGTATGTTTAAAGTCATTTTTTCCCATCATTGACTTTTACATTGTGTTATGGAAGGAATATTTATTTTGTTTACCATATGGGGAACTTTTTGACTTTTTCGACAAAAGTACAAGGGGAATGTTTTTTTAACATATACGACATGAATAGATATTTACGTTTTCTTAATTCCAAATTTTCATGAAGATTACTCTACATTATTTCATGAATATTTTCAACAAAATCCCTTTCTATTAAAATTGCATGGCATTTTGTGAAATGAAAATGTTTTTGAATAAGAAAGGATATTTTCCTCAAGAATTCATTTCAAGTGTTTTATCAAAATCATTTTCCATATATGATGACATTATTTCGTACATTTATGTTTATAGTATATTATCTATATGATTTACATGGTTTCACTTTTCTTTTTATGAAATAATATCCATTTTTATTATATGGATTATGTTATGATGTGATGATGTATATGAAACCCATTTTATTTTTTGGGTTATGATGAATGATTTATGTTAATGTTGTGGCAAAAGTGAGAATGATTTCATTATAATATGGGTGGGACCTATATCTCCATCCAATGAATTGGGTAAATATTTCTATATGATGAGATAAACATGGATGGAATGGTATGTTAATCTGGTTCAGTGTTACAGGAATGAAATGAGGAGTGAACTCGATTCAGAAAGGGACTTTGTCCACTAATATGGCCTTGGTAGAAATTTCTTAGCTACTAAAGAAATCATATCATGTGATTAATGGTTTTACACAATTACATGTTTTATACCCATACCATTTTATCATGATTTATGATCCATTATGATATATTCCTTACGTACTTCCAAGATTCATTTCTTTGCTCGAGATTTTGATGTTTAGATTTTATTTTCATGTTTTTGCATTCAAATGTTTATGGATTGATTTATGTTCTCTATGATTACCCTTACTGGGCATTTGAGCTCACCCTTTTTATGTTTTCTTTTCCCCAAGATTTAAAGAATGGTTTTAGGTAAGAAAATAAAATTGGAAGATCTTTATGGGAGATGTTGAAGATATTTCACCAAGATTTGAAGTTTATATTTCGAGTTTCTAAAGTTATTAAACTATTACGGTCCTTTGGTATCTATTTTTGTTATTTTTTAAGTATTCAGAAAAAGTTATGTAATGTCCATGTATGTAAAGCATTAGGTCTCTACGGAATTGGTATAAATTTTATGATAACTAGTATCAATGTTCACTTACTGAAATTGGGTTTCATATTTTTATTAATGTCCCATGAATTTGATCAACTTTTTAGTGTTTTGAAGGAAAAATTTAAAATCAATGTTTTCTACCTAATAGTATAAAATTTAATATCGTTTGGCTTAGTGGAATGCTCACCATAATACTACCTCGACTTTGGGGGTTTATAACTAATGTAACATGGGTACGGTTGCAACACTGTAGTGTTTTAGAACTAGCATAAAAACTATAGAAACGACGAAACTATAGTGCTCGAAGGAACTGTAGATGCAAAAGCACTATAGTGTGTACAATATCAGCCTTGGTATAAATAAATCAATACTCACTGATAGGGTTTTTTTAAAAAATTAATTTATAATGGTCTATGTAATGTAATTTAATTCCCAACGGGCCTATATTCCATATGGTGGGTTTCATTCCCACTGGTCGTATAGGCCACACAATGAATAAAAAGGCTTGATTTGTAGGATATGTCCTGCCTTTCTTGCCTGCGTGTGAGGTGTGTTTGATTTTAATTATAATTTTATCACCACGAAACTAATATATATATATATATATATATCTAATTTAAATAGTATTCATCGATGATATATTAGATTTATAAAATTTACTATAAAAAGTATGGTAATATTTGGTGAATGAATTGGGAACTCTAAGAGATAATCACATATATGAAAAATTCAATAAAAATATATTTTTGATTAAATAATTCAAATTCATCAAACATATTATATCTAAGAAATAATTTTTGGTCAATAATGGAAAAATTAGTATAGTTTTATCCTAGAAAAGTTTCAACGGACATCTCTATGGAATGATGTTTTTTAGGATTAGTTCGGTATTATTAGTAAATTATTGTTGATTTCGCATGATTATATTTGTAACGAATTTATATGATCATAATGTATCTACCATACTTATATTTCGTAAAATGTATAATACCTTTTTTAGATTATTAATATATTCACATTAACACCCATTATCATATTTCATGATCCATGATATCGTTACGTCACTTATAGTAATTGATTGAGTGTGAGACATTGATATTTCGTGATTTTGGGTAATTTGTTCATTGTATATAGATATTTTTTTTATTTTTAGTTGAACTAATTATTTTTAATAAGTTCAAAAGCATGAAGAAACAATTAATGTATAGAAAACAACATTTCACTGCTAGTTTTGTGAGAATTTTATAGTGTCTATTGATAAAAACAGATTAATGTTTATTATCCATATATTAGAACCCAACATGAGATTATATAGGGTACTTATATATATTTTATTTACATAGATAATATAATTTTGAATTGTAGTATTTTATTTGGTGCATAGAGAAAAAATAACATACGAATATCATTCAGGTAGCTAAACATCAGTAGAAGCTTTGAAAATTTTCATATAAATGAAATTTTACATAGTGAGCTTGTAGAGTAGTTAATGGTATCACATATAATGTTAATTAATAACTTAATGGATTGGGTGAGATCATATTAGTTACCAAAATCTATATTTATAACTATGAAGTATTCTTTAAATGGTGGGGCTATCTTAAATTGACAAATTGATTTATAATATTTATCGCTTAATTTATATATGTTTTTTGTTCTCCATTCCTTTATGAGTGAGTAGGTATTAAAATAATTTTATCATTTTCCCCTACGTGTTCCTTCTGATAATTTTTTATGGACACCAATTAATAATTTTTTTGGTATGGATTAATGAAAGATATTGTAATTTATATAGATTTTATAATGTCTCATCAATTTGAAAATATTTAAAATCAAATCCCTGGGTTAATAATGCATCAAATAGCTCTTTTAGTCTGAATGTGGGATCTAATAACCAGTGAATTCATGTTCTCTTTACTAGTTCCCTTTAAGAATAATGATTAATTTTTTATATTTATATATGTACATAAAATATAAAATCATCTTATACAGATTGGGGAGAGAAATTTGAAAATATATATGTTTGGGTGTGGTTAAAAATAATATACTCATGACATTAATTTTTTTTCAAATACTCACCTTAGATTTACATCCAATTTTTTTTAATCATTACACACAACGATAGATATGTATTAAACATTTAAAAATTAAAACTATCATAGATGGATTAGTAGTCTAATTAAACTATACACATATTATAAAATATTATTGGAGATTGTGTGAGGGAAATTAGTTTCTTATTGTATGAAAATATCTCACTGCATGATTTTTCAATAAAACCCCTTCATTAGTTAATGATCAACACAACTTTTCTTAAGGAAATCTATATTAAACTAAAACACTACCCACTTTACTTCCTTAACTGGTATATTCTTTTATTGTTAGATAAAACATATTATAAAAGATAGTATTAATGGTTCTATTAACTAACAAGAAGATGAATTTGTTTTAGATTTTCTATATGACTTATTTAAATCATCTTGGATGGTCTTTAGAGTTCATCAACATAAATAATGATGTTTTTATTGATTTTATGCGGTTATGGACCAATAATTGTGATAACAAGGGGACAATATACACTATTTATTTATATTTTGTTCCTGTTCTAGATCATATATTAGATGTTTTATATGTTTTTGAACTGCATTCAAATTACAGTGGTATACATTATTTTTGTAACATATCCTACTAAAATATGTAAATATTGGATCCTTTATATATAATTTTATTAGATCAAGTTAGGCTAGAGTATGATAAAATAATAATATATGTTCTTATTAATGTTATATGGTTATAGTACACTATTTTTTGTGCTCTTGAAATTGTATTTGTACATGTTCTTTAGAAAAAAAATAACATGCATGAGGAGGTATGAGAGTGGTAATTTTTGATGCATTAATAATATCTAGATACATTATATAACACAAAAACCATACTACATTTCTGCAGATAGGAGGTGAATTTTCAAGACATTTTATAGGGATCTATTATAGGTATATAAAATTAAACATGATGTATTTATAGCATTAGTGTTTTGAGGGTAAAATTATTATTTTTTGAGGTTTCAGAATGGTTATATGTATAAGATCATGGATGAGGGACATTATATTTTACTTAATATCTATATAGACATGATTGAGTAAGATAATATAAAATACAAATTTATATTCATTATCACTAGTCTAATTCATGTAGATCATCCATCTTGAAAAACATTATAGTAAGGATTGAAATGTCTAAAATAATATCATCAGAACCTTGTAGCATGATTATTAATTAACATAACAAGAAACTATTAAATATATTTTTACCTGAGTTATATATAATTAATCATAATTTTCTATTTTCATTTGAATATATAGTCCTATGTGAACATTTGGGGGACTCCATCTTGATAGACACATCTTCCTATGGGCCCTTAAATGATTTTGTTTTTTCAATGGTGAGTCTTACCCAATTTATTCCCTCTTTTATTTTTTTATTTATATTCTGATTTAACAAACACATTGGATGATTTTGGAGAAATAAATCATTTAGTTTGAAATAAATTAGGGATTTTTTTTAGGTGCCTGAGAAGACTAAGAAGAGTTGAGATCAAGAGTCTGGTGGTTCATGCTTGTGTTATCACTAGGTCGAGGTGGATGGTTTATCCAATTATTTTTTAAAGAATATATCTAGAAATTAATGTGGTGTTTTAATTAATTTTTTATCATTAAAATAAAAATATTATAGTTATGGTTGAATGTGTAAAACAAGGATCTATTTTGATTAAAGAAAAATATTATGTTGATTGTTTTTTGTGCGTGTAATTTCTAATGAAATATATGAGAATTACAATGAGGATATTTAAATAATATTTTTATTAAATCATTATATTAAATTTAATTACTATATACAATTTCAATGATAATAAATTTTTGATCTAGTGATAATAATGAGTAATGTTTGGAATTTATACATTGGTGTTGGTGCCTTCATATGTTGGACAAGGATTATGTGAATTCACTTTTAAAGGTTGATTCCACATTGGTGTTTATGGGTATGGTTGAAGAGGATGGATAGTTTCAAAAATCATGATTATCAACGCCTATGTTTATTACTAATATAATTTTGGATCCGAATGGTTTTTTAGATGGGTATAAGAATATTTGTTTTTGGTGTTTTAATAAGTGAAAATGATAACAGGCTTGAATATGATTTAATAAAAATACATCATACTATTTAATTATTTAATGATTTTAATTTTATTATTAATATTTTTAATATTCAGAAATATTTGATATAAATTATGTAAAACATATTGGATTGCCACATTTATGGGGAGAATATGTTTTCCTGATGAAAACATAACTGGTATTGTACTCACTCCGAAAATACCAATCATGGTAGACATGTAGATTGAATGAAACATGAAAAAAATAAAGATAGTATGTCATTCTTCAAGAGTAGGATACCATAGAAGTAGTGGTAGTGGTATAATGGTGAATGCACTATCCGTTGAATGGTTGAAAATTAGATATTTTTGGTAGAATTCACGTGTTTTGTTTTTTTTATTTTAAGGATTTTGTACACATTTCCACATTAACGTTTATATAATAGTTTTATACATTTCGTACACTTCTAAAAAATTTATTCATAGAATTCTATATTTTGGAATATTTACTAATGTAATAATTATATTTTTACAATTATGAAAGTTTTTAAAATGATTATCGGTATTATAAATATTTTATATATGGGTACTTAATAAAATAATTAGTTGGGTCTCTTAATGAGTGTCATAAAATAGTCCAAATTTCCATGAAACCCATCACTCGACCTGGTCCAAGACGTGGCCCAAGGGGAATTCCTGATCCCCACAGGCTGGAATATAGTGTAGTGCATCAAATGAAATCTTTGTTGGAATGATTTTAGACAATAAAATAACTGAGATCAAATAAATAAACTAATAAAATTGAGAACATAAAAATAACCAACAACTTAGTCTAAAGAAAAATATTCAAACTAATCTGAATACAAGATACAATAAGAAAAACTGGAAAATAAATACAATACCAAACTGTACTAAAACTAACACAATCTCTATGTGACCTCATGGTCACCAATATCCACTACCCAACCAGCCACATGGACCCCCTGCTACAATGATGATAACTCTCACCAGAAAACATGAACCTATAAAATAACTAGGTTCTACTGATACCGAATGATTCATGTTGGAAGTGAGATTAACAGCTTAGTAGGAAACTTCCACAGAATTAATATGTTTATTTTCTTAAGAAAATACATTAAATTTAACTTTATATATATATAAATATAATTTGGTTTTTTATATTTCAAATAAATAAGACAACCTTTCCTTTTTCAAAACAACACATGCAATGTTTCCATTAGACAAAAAAATTTATCATTTTAGAATCCCAATCCCAAAATAAAAATCAAACAACACAATTCCATGTCATGGTGAATATAAGTATATAGTATAAATAGGGAACCATGATCAATAGAAATTTAAAAAAGAAAATAAACATAAAAATCCATGGTAATTTCTTAAACATCCCTGTAAACATGCCTAGACATACATGGTTCAAAACCATATATAGGTGTAGGGTGAATCCCCTATGTTTATAAACATCTAGCCTCTATCAATTGAAAAATCCCATGGTACAACCCACCAGGCCTCTCAAAAAATCATATTGGGTAGAAACCCATCTAATCGGGGCACTCAAGATAATTCATTCAATTCTCTAAAAGATACCCTCAAATACAAGGTGGTAGTATACGATTTGAGTGGGAGGACCAGACATGTGTTTCTCATATTACATGCAACCACCACACTTTTAGACCCAAACAAAAACACCCCTGCACAATCACCCATAAATGGAAATCCCTCCATAAGAGTATCTATATATATATATATATAAATATATGTATCTTTTCACTAAAGGTTCTATCTGGTCCATCACATAACATGGTATTATAAACCATTTTCCAAAAACATTAAAATATTCCAACCATACATTACCACATTCATGCTATAATTAATTTACAACATTGTAAAGATCCAATTGAGATCCACACAATTGCAATTCGTATATATCATAAAAGATATTCCAAACAACTTAAAAAAATTGTTATACATCATTTTTTGTTCACAATTCCAAGTTGGCCATTATGATTTTCAGAACAAAATACATTTACAAAACCCTTTACATACCTTGAGTAAATCATGAAACCTCATAAAATGTTCCAAACCTGCCTTCATACCTTCATTTATCAGAACATCTGTCAACTTCAAATAATAATAAATTTTAAAGGAAGCATTAAAACCCATTTGAAGCAAAAAAAGTCATTTTTGAACATAATATACTATTTGAGAATCTGAGTTTTTAAGAAAAAAATTTCTAAGAGCACCATCATAATTTGAATTCACATCCATGTGTGCACCTTCTGCACCAATTGATGCACTAATATTCAGTCTCACACATATCATGTCATTGAAATCATCTGAATCCAGTTTTAAAGAGAAACCACTTCCATTTAAATAGACAATAGAAGCCACACATTCAATCATTGATAATAATAATTCTAAAAATCATGCTATGTAAAACTCACTTTAATGACTAATTATATATTTAAAAAACACATTATGTGCAGGAATATTTAACACATTTGAATAAAACTCGTTAAAAACCATGTCATATTTTTTTACAACATAAAAACACAATCAAAGCCTATAAAATCTACCACAAGAATCTGACACCAAATTTAATTTATTTTAAAATTCACAAGCATAAATGGAATGATTGAGAAAGAAATATAATGAAAAAACATGCATAAATTGTAAGTGAATACGGTGAGACATCAAAAGGAGGAAGAATACACCCCATGAGAAAATCCAAACACACAAAAACCCAAGAAAAATTACCCACACATCAACCCTAGATTCTAGAGTTTGGTTGTGGTCAAAATCCACCATGAAAATACAATGAATGAATAGAGGGAATAGAGGATAATTGGAAATGGAAGGATTTGCTATAGAAGTCAGGAAGAATCAATAACCATTGGGATATATGTTTTTGTATGGGGATATATGTTTTTGTATCATGTTTTTGTAAACATTGTGAATGATACTAAAAATGTTCTATAATACGCAGGTTTTGGTTGCACAATTTGGGAAAACCATGCTCAAACTGTGTGACCAAGGGAATTGGATAAAACCCTCAAATGTAACCCCAAACACTTGGGGAGTCACCCAATGTTCCTTGAATGATTTAAACTCGATTTAGTGACACTAAGGGTGTCAAAAAAAATTCACCATGCCACTTTCTCTCAATACCTTTCATAGAAAGATTGTAACGGGATAAAATCACAACAAAAACACCATAATTCAAATATTATCGTTGGAAAATCGACCCAAAACTGACCCAAAATATCAAAAATGGAGAAATAATTAATAAAAAATGAATCTATTGGTTGGGGTGTGGAAATTCCCCCAACCACAAACACATTATTCCCCGGAAAATTCACCCATCCCAATGGTAAAAAAATCAATTTAGAACAAAAAACAAGAAAATGAAAACCATGAACCTTAGGGTGACATTTCATTTCAGAAGAAATGCTTGAACCACTCTAAGAGAATCCACATAACGATGAACAATGGGAGAAGAAGATATGGTTCTTTCCACCAAAAGAATTAAACTACCATGGAAACCTTAAAAACAAAACAATACGAGCATAACATAAAAAGGAGACCTACCACAAACAAACCATTTCCAACTGGGACATAAGGAAATGGTAAATACCTACAAGAACAAAAAACACACTACACCAGGAAGAATATCAACACCACAAAAACTATTATTTTAACATGGATATCTAAGACACCCAAAACAATGGAAGGGTAAAACATGAAAAGTGTCCCAAAACAAAAAATAAACTAGAAACATCATCCATCATTTCCACAAATCTCAGGTATATCCAAATGAGAAGCAAAAAATCAAAGACCAATCTATATAAGGGTTAAACATAATAAATGAAAGTTGAATTATTCTAGAAGCCCCATCTAGATAAACACAACCACATATATCACAAAATTAAATGTTCATCACACTTTTATAATGAAAATATAATATTACAAAAATTTGAAAAATATTACAAGGAAACATAAAATGTATTCATCCCATCACAGAGAATAAAAACTGGGCCAAGGTTTCAAACACCCCTTAAAACCCCAGATTGTGCACGAGATTCAATATTGGAATTGTGGGTAATGATCTGATGGATAAAAAATTTAATGGACCATGGTTTGGTACAAGAATTGTTCAATCAAGACCTCATCCTTAATAAATGCTTCATCCAAAATATCCCCTGATGACCAAGGTTTCAATGATGGTGTCATGTCATCAGAGGGTTGCAGAATGGTGACCTCAAATGCTAAGGCTGACCACACAAATGGCATACAAACAAATGGTCTGATGAACTAGAATATATAAAAAATGAAGGTGGATCCTTAAAGACCAGTTCCTCTATGATGCACTAATCATCAGATGGGGATCCTTTACCAGCAACATGAGACACTATATTTCCTACCACATTCACTCTAGAAACCAAATCAACTAGGAATTCATCATCCAACACCTTATAAAAATGATGTTTTTTAGAAACGTGGACATTCTCCAAGTTCTCTTGGTGAGGAACACCAATGAATAGAGAATACTTCATCATATCTTACAACTCTACCTCTAGAGAAAAGGAAACCAGCTCCATGATGTTTTCAACATAGGCCTCCACTTTCCACTGGCCTAACTGAATACACATGACCTCTTCCCAATTCATTGCCTTCACCTCTTCAGGTTTAAACCATTAGACAAAGAAAGACATAAAACCCCTGAAATCATCCAAACATGCTTCAATGATCAGGGGAAACAACTCCAATTCATCCATAGTTGATCCATTAAACAACCCCAAAACTGAAAGAATACTGAAAACATTAGGATTTCCCAATAGTATGAAGAAACACTATACATCCTAAATCCACTCCACTTCCACTGATAGAAATATTTCAACATGATAGATCAAAAACACTTGAGAATAACCAAACACTATTCGTGAAACCTTATAAACAATGGGAACCATTCTAAGTGTCATTTTTGGAATAACACAATTAACACTAATTCAAAGCCAATATCAATCTGAGGTGTAATAAAAAATAAAAATTTAAAGAAAAAAAACAGGCTTATAGACCAAACACAAACCAAACACAAACCGAAGACAACCAAAAACCATGTTTTAAAAACCCCAATTTTCATTTTAATTTTTATTATTGCTTGCATAAAATGTCATTTTAGAAGAAAAATATACTTTTTACCAAACAAAACCAACACTCTAAAATAAAAATACAATTTGCATAATCACTTTCATATTTGAAAATAATTTTGGAACATAAGTCCAAGTCCATGATTTCAGTCACCAACACATGGATTCCTCTAAACCATCACATATGAGTCCAATTGTTTCCATCCAAATGTTACAACATATACATTCCCTAAATAAAAAATCATATGAAAAACTTAATAATGAATGCCAAAAGACACACTTATAATTTCATTTTCAAAATATAAAATTTCACCATGATTTTAATTGAGAACATTTTCCTTTAAACACCATTTAAATAATTTTGAAACCACATGAAAAGAACATTTTTTTATATTCATAAAATAGTTTCATTTTGAAATCATACTCCCACCAACCAGAAAAGAAATGAAATGGGACTCAATCTAGAACACATAAATATAGAACTAGTGTCTGTACAAAACTCGGTGACATGGTTGTGGTCCATGTGCTATGTAAGAACACTAAGTGGACCTTGAACTCTTCTAGCACATTCAACTTCTGTCACTATTCCACATAGGATCATGAAATACAGTATTCCGACTCCATTTTCATTATCAAACTGAAACAATGAAGAAATGAAAAAGGTAGAATTCCCAGACTACACCAAGTAACTCATGTTTCATCATGAGTGACGGTGATCAAGAACCGACCCATGTTCTACACCCTCAACCTAAAAAATCATTATTTTCAACATCCAGACACCACAAATGAAAAGTCCCTCATCTAATACCATAGTATCATGAACTATGTCAGGATTACATTGAGAATGACACCTGAACTAGTCAGGTACATGGCTCAAAGGGCATTCATTATCCTCTTGAGCTGGAAACTAGTGTCAGGCATCAAATTAAATTCATGTGAAAACAATTTCCAAAAAAATAATAAATAAGATTAAATAAATAAACAAAACAATCCAATCATGTAGAAATAAACCAACAAATAAATCTCAATACAAAAAATCAGATAGATCTACATATAAGATACACCTAGGCAAACCAAAACTAACTACAAAGCCAAAATAAAAATCCACTAACATGATCTCCATATGACCTCATGGTCCCCCCATCCCTAATTGACCAACAAAATAGAAAACCTGACCCAATTATGATCACTAGAACCAAAAAATGTGAACCTATAAAATATATTTCTTCTACTAACACCAAATAATACTTGTTGGGTGTGTTTTTAATAGCTCAGTAAGAAACCACCATATAATTCAGATGTTTATTTTCTCGAAAATATTACATTAATGATATTTTGAAATACATATATAAAAGTATGTTTTCCTTATTTCAAATAAATAACAGAACCATTTATTTTCCAAAACAACACACACCACATTTCCATTAGTCAAAATAGTTTATGATTATAGAATCCAAAACCCAAATTAAAATCTAAACATCTTAATATCAAGTCTTGCTGAAAATAAATAACCAGTATAAATATAAAATTGAGTCCAATAGAAAATTAACCAAGAAAATACAGATAGAAAACCATGAGAATTTTCTAAACACCAATAGAGAAATCCTTGTAGATACTCATTTAATAACCTCCTCCTTGTGTATGGTGAAACCCTAACGTCTATAACCTACATTCTGCCCTCAAATGAACAATATATGGGTATAAAACACCTGGCCTCTCAAAAAATATAAGGGGTACCAACCATTCTAATAAGGATTTGAATGAATCATAACTTGTTCCACTAAAACACACCCAAAAACAGATGGTAGTAATTTACTGTCTAAGTTGGAGGCCCTCACAAGCATGACTCATCATACCTGCGGTCACTAACATTGCTTCCCCTAACACGGAAACCACAATATGATCACCCATAAATGAAAATACCTCATATATAGGTTCCAAATAAATAAATATATATAAATATATCATCATTTAAGGTCCCAACTGGTCTGTCACATCACATGGTATTATAAAAAATTTTCCAGAAATATTAACAGTTTCCATCCATGAATTTGAACATTCGAGATATAATTCATTTCCAACATCCTAATGATGATACTCAGCCCTCCATGCTTTGAATTTAAATATTTCCCATATAGATTCCAAGCCACTTATAAAAAAACATTATACATAGTTATTTTATTCTCCATTCCAAATAGACCATTAATAGTTTTAGTGTAGCGACTCAGGTTTTGGACATGTTAGACTTTGGAATAATCTTATGAATAATTCTAGATCTAGGAGCGATGATGGCATTCGATTCTGAGGTCTGGTGTGACAGGAATTAATTGTATAAAAATACTAAGTATTTTTATACAATACATGTGGCAAGTTTGTGTTTTCTCCTAAACGGTATATCAGATCAAAAATATGAGGGTATGGTTGTGTCCGAAGCATGCCGTTTACCCTAGGAGGTGTGTAAAAATTCTGGGTGTGGGCCAGCTGTGGAAAAAATCCCCAGGGGAATTTTCGTAAATAAATAGAAAAGTTTGTTTTTGACTGTCGGCTCGAATAACAACTGAACGAGATCTCAGATCAGAAATTTGATACCGTCGTTGAGTTTGTAGCTTTGTGTTTACCCGAGGGGTGACCTCATTTGACAGGGCATGGGAGATTCAGATTTCGCGTCTGGCAATAGTTTTCTATAAATAGGGAGTTAAGGAAATGAGCAGGGTTGGATCATTTTCCCTCTCAGATGGTGAATCTTTGGCCGACGGTAATTCAACATCCAAAAATTTTTTGATCATGACAAAACTTCAGATGTTGATTGATCATGGCACAGGGAACACAGTGGCGGATCAAGATTCGAGGTGGGCGACTTCTTTTGGATTATGCATCCTCCCATTTGAGGTTTTGTTGACGTTTTTGATTTGATTCTACTTCTACTACTTTTCTTGTCTCTCTCGATGGCCAAAAAAACAATAGCCATCATCACATTGAGTTTTTGATTCCGTGTTCTTCGTGTTGTTCGTCTGTTCTTCGCGTTCTTTGTCCATTAACTTTCCACGTCGCCAAATCATCATCTAATAGAGAAGACAGACATATGTTTGCGAAGCTCTCGACCCGTGGAGTCCCGATCTGTGCTCAAGTATGATTTTTTGGCACCGGAGGAAGTGCAGTGGAATGAAGAAGCAGCAATTACTTTTCGTGACGCTGAAACGATGGCAGATCATTGAGCGGTGGCAAGCATTGTAAAAGTGTCGTCCCAAGGATTCCAGATCTGGTCTCGGATCGCGTTTTGGACCACCAGAGTAACTGTGGTGACCCACAAAATATTTCTGGTGGATTTCTGGTGGTTCTGACAGTTTTATGGTGACTCCGGTGGTAGTCCAGCATCTCCCGTGGTTGTCCGGTGGTAGTGGATTCCGGCAGGCGGCGGCGGTACGATCAGTCTGGTAGTGGTTTCCAGTGACCCCTTTCTGGTCCGACCAGATTTTACCTGGGGTTCTTTAAACCTCCGTAACACACAAAACGTGAGACTGATTTGAGTGTTGTTTGCAGTGATGCAAACCTTGTGTCGAGACGAACCTCTAGAAATTCTTTAGATAATTTTTTGAGTCGGGTTTTTGGCCCGAGACCATGAAACGTTCAAAATAATAATAATATTTTATTATTTTCAACTTCAATCCGCCATAACTATAGCACATAGTGTCCAAATGACATTTCGTCAGTGGATTTGAGACCCTGATGGTATGAGTGAATTTTTGAGATATATTCCGGATGGGATTGGGAATAGATGGTGGGCCCCATTAGGTCGGGTTCCATGTTTGCAGAGAAAGCGAATTTTCTGCTGGGTGTCTATTTTGGATGACCGAGTAGTTGATATAATGTGTTTTTTCGAGGGGATCGCAATGGTGTGATCAACATGACGAGTTTTAGGATTCTGGTGTGGGCCCTACTCGGGCAGGAAACAGTGAATAGTACCGTTTTCACTGGGTGTCCATTTTGGATGATCGAGTAGTTGATCTCGTGTGTTTTTTCAAGGGGATCACAATGGTGTGATCCGCTTGACGAGTTTTAGAATCGTGGTGTGGGACCCACCCGGGTTGTCAATAGTGAATAGTACCTTTTCACCAGGTGTCTGTTTTGGATGATCGAGTAGTCGATCTCATGGGTTTTTTCAAGGGGATCACAATGTTGTGATCTGCTTGAAGTGTTTCGAGATTGCGGTGTCACCCCCACACAAGCATGCTACGGTGAATAGTACCTTATTCTATGGTTGTAAATTTCGGGTGAGTAAACTTCTTATCCTAGTTGTTTTTCTACATGGATTGCGATGATGGCCTCAAAATCGGCATTGGAGGTGCTGGGTGTGGCATTATGGTGGGTCGCTCGGTTTAGCGACATTTGGACCAGCTGTGGTTGAGGGAACTCCCTTGGTTTTTTCCTATGAGGCTTCGCACGGCATCACAACCTTAGTATAGGTTTGTGATCCTCTCGATGAGATGTTTAATCTGTTAGAGTTGTGGCATACCTCTGGTGGGCCCGGAGAGGGATCCTCTAGAATTTTTTCCCTAGATCAGGTACTTGGTATCGTTGTGACCGCTTATACACATGCGGTGATCCCCAATCTAGCAGGTCAACCACGTAGGGTTTGTGCCAGAATCACGAATATAATACCCTACATAGAGGGCCATGCTCATTAGGGTTGTCGAATCTTCGGGTATAGGATCCCTTACTCAGCATAATAATTATAGAAGGGTTGCAGTATCATTGGTTATATGATCCCCTACCCAACACGTGGTTTCGGTAGGGTTGGTGCATCGTTAGTTCAATACCCTACATCGTGAGTTATACCGGATAGGGTTCTAGTATCATCATGACAACCTTTACTTGGGTGATGATCCTCAATCTGAGTGACGTGTTTCTAATGAGCACTAGATCAGGTTGTGGTTTCCCCCAGCAGATCCTAGGAGTAATCACCTATCTGTGAGATCTACGAATAACAGATCGGGTTGTGGTTTCCCCCAGAAGACCATAGAAGTGATCCCCTATCTGTGAGATCTTCGTACACTTGTGTGAGATCTGGTATCCCCTAGAAGGCCCTAGGAGTTATCCCCTATCTTAGTAGTTTAGTGTCTATGTTGGCTCAGTGAGGATTCCTCAGTGATGATATCTGGGGAGCGTGATCTCTCAGGTGAGTGTATGGGATGTTAATGTGGGACCTGTTGGAGTCTATCTCTTAGACGACTATCATCTTGATGACAGTTCTTGTGGAGTGTGTTCTCATAGTTATGAGCCATTTCTAGTGATGAGGTCGGTCCCTCAGGTGGCTTGGTGTGTGAGCTAAGTATATCTATATGTTCATGGTATATGTTTGGGTGTATACATGAGCTGATGTTCATGGTTTCATTTTGGGCATACACCTGGATTGATCTGACTAGTTGTGTTTATCTGAGGATGGTCACGATATGGTGTTTCTCTCTCATCAAGGTTCCCTCTTGCTGGAATGAGAAGACTATTGCCTTTCAGTTGATCTCTTTTGTTTTGGGTTTTTTGGTGCCTATTGAGTATTTTTATACTCACTCCAATATGGGCTTTTCCCGCTTGTGTTTGTCTCTTGTGCAGATCACATGCCTTTCGATGGAGTCCCAGGAGGACCCTGAGCAGGCGGAGCAGAGTGAGCGGGTCTGACCATGGAGTCTTACCAGAGCTCTGTTGAGGAGCTTACCAACATTTCCATTGGACATCGATCCCATCATTCTGAAAATCTTGGATGCTTTTTGCATTTTTCTTTTTGTGGGACCTATTTTTCCATTTTGTACTTTTATTATACTCTGGTTTGGGATAGATGTTTGTGTGCATTTCCTTTTCAGTTTTTATATACACATATAAACACTATTTCATATATTTGTGTGTGGGTGCATGTGTACAGGTACCTTTTCTAAGGCCTCCCATGAGTGTGACAGCCTACTCGGCACAAGACGCCATCCCCTGGCCTATTAGATTCAGGCTTGGGGAGTCTCGGCTCGATCCCCGTTGGGTCCGGTGATGAAAGAGTTGTGTCAGAGTAGGTTCCAACTTTGGGATCTCAGAGTGTAGCTGATCTAGCTATGAGTTTGGTTTGGGTTGCATAGCGACAGTGTCACGATGTTTCGAGATCGGCTTTCTGGCCATGGACTCCAATGTTGGTGCGGCGGCTGACATATCTATTCACTAGGACCCTTATAACCGGAATTTTGACTTGGGGCATTTGGACACTAGTCCCGTGGATATAATAGTACATGCATCATATATGAATAGGTTTTGGGTTTTTTCTTATCCTTCTTGAGACAGCTCTCCAGATATACTCATTGACCATTGTGCATCTTGATTGTATTTCAGGATTCATCCACGATGATATCCAATGAGTGTTTCGCAGTGGTTGTACTGATATTTCACCCCAAGTAGAGGCCTTTGGGTAGGGTTTAGGTTATAAGGCTTGACCTCTAGGTGGTCCGCCCGAGGGGCCACCACCTGTGGAGAAACTTGTTGTTCTGGTAGTGTAGGATGAGGTTGGTCGCTGGATGAGTGTGCTCCACGCATTCCAGAGGCAGCAACTTCTAAGGTTCCTGGGTGATCCAGACCCTTAGGCCGCTGGTGACTGGCTCGAAGCAGTCACCCGAGTTTTATGCCCGGTGAGGACACCCCAAGATCAGATGGTGGTCCTAGCGATGAGCCTTGTGCATGGTTCGGCCAGGCAATGTTGGAGTATGGTGACGCAGTCCCATGATGAGGAGACACTCACATTGGCAGTGTTTTACCAGCTCTTCAGATAAGAGTTTTATCTAGAAACATTGAGGTCGGTGTGGATTCAGGAGCTTTTACAACTTCTGCAGGAGGGCATGACTATGTTGGAGTACTCAGTGTGGTTTGTAGACCTATCGCGCTAATCCCTTGATATGGTTCAAGACCCATTCATTATGTCTCAAACCATCGAGCAGGGCTTACATAGATACATCCAAGAAGGTTTGGATTCCTTGTGTCTTCCCACCAATGCTGGAGGGTTGGAGCGAGCCTTGGTGGTAGAGAGCTTTATGGTTGAGCATATTCATCTCGTCAGTGTTGGGAGGCGGAACTGGCGATGGAGCTGGTGCAACAGCAGGAGGTGGTAGGATGTATCGGGTGCCACAACCACCACCACCTCCAGGTGTTCCACACCGAGCTCAGGGAGCTAGAGCGTGAGGGCGAGGACAACTGCATTCCCTAGAGGCTATTGACCGAGAGGCTCCGTGGATGGATAGAGGTTCTCCTTGTATCCTTTCTAATTTGTAAAGTTGTTTTGATAGACACTATTTAGCAGTACATATCCCTTTTCATTGATTGCTCGTTTTTTGTTTCGGGCGTTGGTAAGAACCTATGTGGGTGTTGTTCGGCATGCTTTGAATGTGTGAGGAATATGGACACTTACCCCGCCGAGACAAATTTTTGTGATGCAATCAAAACCGTGCGGGCGAGTTAGTGTCGTCCAAAGAGGATATTGTTGAGGTGTGTTGGATGACTCCCTCTGGATTTTGTGTTCGATAAGGGTGTTTTTTTGTGAACTTGCTGGCGTGGGAGACCTAGTTGAGTGTCCAGTTTATTTCCTTGTGCTTATGGCTTTTTGGGGATGAAAATTTATTAGGTGATGAGGATTTAGAGACTCAGTTTTTGGCCCTATCAGACTTTGGAATATTTCTATGAATAATTCCTGAGCTAGACATGAAGACGGCGTGCGATTCTGTGGCCCGGTGTTCCCGAAATTAATTTTATAAAAATATTATGTATTTTATACTATGCATGTGGCAGGGATGTATTTTCCCCTAAATGGTAGCTCAGATTAGAAATTTGAGGGCACAGTTGTGTCTGAAGTGTGCCGTTTACTCTAGGAGGGGTGTAAACTTTGTGGGCGTGGGTTTGCTGTGGAAAAAGCCACAAGGGGCATTTTCGTAAATAAATAGAAAACTTTATTTATGACTGTCAGCTCCAATAACTCTTGAACAGAATCTTGGATTGGAAATCTAAGACTATTTTTGAGTTCGCAACTTTTTGTTTACCCGAAGCGTGACCTATGTTCAGAGGGTGTGGGAGATTCAGATTTCTTGTATGCCAGTAGTTTTCTATAAATAGGGATTTAAGGAAATGACTAGGGTTGGCTCATTTCTCCTCCTGGACGGCGAAGCTCTGGCCGATGGAAATTCGACTACCAAATGAATTTGGATCACGATGAAACATAAGACGCTGATAGATCTAGGCATAGTGAACACAACGGTGGATCAAGATTCGAGGTAGGAGACTTCTTTCAGATTATGCATCTCCCCGATTAAGGTTTTTTTTCATTTTTGATTTGTTTCCACTTATGATGCGTTTCTTGTCTCTCTCAATTGCCAAACCGATAATAAAAATCGTCTGATTGAGTTTTTGAGTGCGCGTTCTTCGTCTTCTTTTCCTATTCTTCGTGTTCCTCGTCCATTAACATTTCACCTCACCAAATTATCAACGAATCGATGAGCAAGGCATATGTTTGCAAAGCTCTCGACCTGAGGAGTCCTGATCTATGCTCGGCTATGAGTTTCAGGCACCGAAGGAAGTCTAGTGGTGAGAAAAATCACCGGTCACTTTTTGTGATGATGAAATGGTGACAAATCGTTGAGTGTAGTGAAGTTGTGTAAAGGAGTCATCTAAAGGATTCCAGATGTAGTCTCAGATCACATTTTGGACCATCAGAGTGATAGTGGTGGAACAAGGAAGTTTTCTGGAGGTTCCATAAATTTTTTCACGACTCCGGTGGTGGTCCAGTAACTCCTGGAGTGGTTCGGTGATGGCAGATTCTAGCAGGTGGTGGTTGTCTTGTCATACAGGCGGTGGTTTCTGGTGACCCTGCGATGGTCCGACCAGCTTTTTCCGGGGGTTCTCTAAACCCCCGCAACACAATACCCATGGGTCCAATATGAGAGCCATTTATGGTGATGTGAATCTTGCATCGAGGAATACATATTGACATTATTTAGAGAATTTTTTGAGTCGGGTTTTTTTGGCCCGAGGCCAAGAAACGTTGAAAATATTAATAATATTTTATTTTATTCAACTTCGATCCGCCATTACTCATGCACGGAGTGTCCAAATGACATGTCGTCAGTGGCATTGAGACCCTGATGGTACGATGGAAATTTCAATATAGTTTTTAGGTTCTGGGATCGATAATAGGGTGTGGGCCTAATGAGGTGAGTTCGGGCATTTACGGAGAAACGTGACTTTTTCGTCGGGTGTCCGTTTTGGACGATCGAGTAATCAATCCTATGTGTTTTTCCGAGGGTATCACAATGGCGTTATCCGCATAACATGTTTCGAGATTATGGTGTGGTCCCCACCTAGGTTGGTTATGTTGAATAATAATGTTATCATCGGGTGACCATTTTGGATTATCAAGCAGTCGATCCGGTGTGTTTTTCTAAGGGGATCGCAATGGTGTGATTCGCCTGACGAGTTTCAGGATCGTGGTGTGGGCCGCACCCGGGTGAGCAACGATGAATAGTACCTTTTCACTTGGTGTCCATTTTGGATGATCGATTAGTCTACCTCATGGATTTTTCTATGGGGATCACAATGGTGTGATTCGCTTGATGAGTTTCGGGATCGCAGTGTGGGCCCCACACCAGTAGGCTACGGTGAATAGTACCTTGTTCACCGGTTGACTGTTTCGGGCAAGTAAACTGCCTATCCTGGATGTTTTTCTACATGGATCATGATGGTGGACTTTGTATTGGCCTTGGAGGTGCACAGTTTGGCATTTTGGTGGGTCACTTGGGATTAGCGATGTTTAGACCATCAGTGGTTGAGGTTACTCCCTTGGTTCGTTCCAACGAGGGTTCACACGACATCACAACCTTAGTATAGGTTTGTGATCCTCTAAATGAGATTTTTAATCTGTTAGAGTTGTGGCATCCCTCTGGTAGTCCAAAAGTTTTATCCTCTATCATTGTTTCCCAAGATCAGGTTCTTCGTATCGCTTTGACCGCTTATCCACAGGCGGTGATCCCCTGTCTTGTAGGTTAAACTAGTAGGGTTTGTGGCATAATCAAGAATATGATCCCCTACGGAGTGGGCCATGCTCAGTAGGGTTGTGGCATCGTCGGGTATACGATCCCCTACTAAGTATGAATATTATAGAGGAGTTTAGGAATCGTTGGTTATACAATCCCCTACTCAGCATGTGGTTTCAGTAGGTTTGGTGCATCGTTGGTTCGATCCACAACATCATGAGTTATACTAGATAGGGTTCATGTAATCTCGTGACCACCTTTATATGTGCGGTGATCCCTTATCTGGGTGACCTGTTTCCAATTAGAACCATATCGGGTTGTGGTATCCCCCAGCGGATCCGGGGATTGATCCCCTATCTGTGAGATCTACGAATGCCAGATCGGGTTGTCGTATCTCCCAGTGGACCCTAAGAGTGATCCCCTATCTATGAGACCTTTGTATACTGGTGTGGGTTCTGGTATGACCTAGAGAACCCTAATAGTGATCCCCTATTCGAGGAGTTTGGTGTTTATGTTGTTTCAGTGAGGTTTCCATAGTGACGACATCTAAGGAGCGTGATCTCTCTAGTGAGCATCTAAGATGTGTATGTGGGACCTGGTGGAGTGTATCTCTCATACGAATATCATCTAGATGACACTTATTTTGGAGTTTTTTCTCATGGTTATGAACTGTATTTAGTGATGAGGTCGGTACCTCATGTGGCATGGTGCGTGAGCTGAGTATATCTAGATGTTCATGGTATTTGTTTGTGCATATACCTGAGCTGATGTTAAAGGTCTATGTATGGGCATACACATGGATTGAGATGAGTAGTTTTGTTTATCCAAGTATGGTCATAAGATGAAGTTTCTCTCTCTTCAGGGTTCCATATGGCTGGGATGAGCAGATTATGGCCTTTCAGTTGACCTCTTTTGTTTTGGGACTTTGGGGTGCCTACTGAGTATTTTTATACTCACCCATGCACGGGCTTTGCCTACACATGTTTGTGTCTTGTGAAGACCATAGGCCATTCGACGGAGTCCTAGGAAGATCTTGTTTAGGAGGAGCGGGGTGAGTGGGTCTGAATATGGAGTCATACTAGAGTAGTGTTGAGGAGAATACCGGAAGGACCTTTTGATAGCGATCCCCTCCTTCTAAGTAGGTTGGACGCTTTTTCAGTTTTCTTTTGATGGGCCCTATTTTTCACATTTGTACTTTTGTTGTACTCTAGTTTGGGATAGATGTATGCATGTATTTACTTTTCAGTTATTATATACACATATCTACACTATTTCATGGATGAGTATGTGGGTGAGTGTGTACAAGTACCTTAGGCTAATGCCTCCCATGTGTGTGATATCCTACTCGGCACTAGAAGCCAGCCCCTGGCCTATTGAAGGTGGGATTGGGGAGTCGCGGCTCGAGTCCCGTTGGGTCGGTTCCTATCATTTAGTACCAAATAAACATACAAACTCCATTCCAAACATTGAGTAAATAATGAAAACAAAGGAAATTTTCATAAGGGGCCTTTATATTAGTGTTTTTCTAAACATGTGTATATTTAAAAATATTAAATGTTTTAAATGATTCTTTCAAAACCACATGTTTCACCACACACATTTTTTATATTAAGGAACCATTTTAGAAATCCAGTAATAAGAAAAAAATTTCTTAGAGTTCCATTATTATTTTTATTCAAATCTATGTTTTCACTTTATATACCCATCGATATAAAAAATTTAATCGAACACTTAGAATTTCCACAAAATCATCCACATCCCATTTTAATGAGAAACCAATTTACTTTAAACAAGCATAAAAATTCACAAAATTTCATCATCAATAAATATCATTCTATAATTAGGGAAAGTTTTTATAATGAATTTTATCACAAATCACTATACAAAAAAGGAATCCAAACAACTCATCAGGCACAGTATATAATTTCTCCCAAGTTATGAAAATTAGAACAAGGTTAACTGATAGTAGGAGTACTCAAATATACCATGCTTAATTATTATTTTAGAAAACACATTACGTGCATGCCTATTTTACACATTTCGAGAAACGTCTCTGAAAACCACATCCACAAACATTTTTCAACACATAAACACCATAAAAAAGGATAAAAATATACCATATGAATGAGAAACATAACGTTATGTTATTTAAAAATACATATTTATAAATGGATTGAATCAGAAAGATAAATAATGGAAACACCCACATCAATAGTGTATGAATGTGACGAGACGCTGAAAGGATGAATAATACATACCAATAGACAATATGCACACCCTAACATCCCAAAGAAAATCCCACACAGCAAACCTAGATTTAGGGTTTGACCAAGGTGAACCCTCTATAAAAGAATACAAGGAATCAAGATAGGGAAGATAAGAGAATAGGAAGGGGAGGATTTGATGAATAAATCACAAAGAATCAATAACCATTGGTATGAAATGAACAAATAATGTTTCCAAGACGATGAAAAATAAATATGGGGCTCCCTCTGGTCAATACCTACCCTGTAGGGCTTCAAATGGGTGGTGGTATCACCTATATCAGTGTTTTAAAATAAAATTTATTAAAGGATTAATGGAATGCACAGTTTTTCTGCATGATTTTGTAAACTATGTGCTAACTGTGAGAATGCTACTAGAAGATTTCTAAAACGTTCTGATTTAAGTTTCATCGTTTGGAAAACCCATTCTCAAATTGTGTGACCTAAAAAAATTCCTAAAACCCTCATATAAAACCACAAACACTAGGATAATCCTCCCATTAATCATTGAATTATTTAAACAAAAATTAGTGACATTGTGTGTCACAAACTCCCCACATGCCACTTTCTCCCAATACCTTCCACAACAGCCATTAATTGGAATATAATCACAACAAAAACAGAAAAATTCAATGATTTTTGTTAGACACTCAGCCTGAAACTAAACCAAATTATCCCACATTGTGAAATAAATAAAAATAAAAGAAACTCATGGTTGGGTTGTAATAATGAGGATACTAGTATGTATGATGGGAAATTGTCCCCAAAATATATTTCTTTATCCCTATGAATTCATTTCCAACCATAAATGGCTATAGATATTCACATAACGAAATGTAACATTCCATCATGACTCTAGTGAGGTTGAGGGGTGACTGGTCAGGCAATGATTTTACAGTATTCAATTTTGGAATATAGGTATTTTACTTGATAACATAAATACATTAATATATATATATATAAAGGAATATTTTTAATAAATTGTTGGATACAGTAAGATAATATGTTTGTATAAAATTTAGTAATAGAAATTGAATAAAAACTAGTCTATGGGATATATGTTTCTTATTTTTTGGTAAATAATAAATATGTTATCCATAGTTCATGGAAATAAATTATTATATATATATGAATTGTTATTTAATTCATGAAAAATTTCAAGTATGGATGAAATTAAAACCGAAGATTATATGACATACAAATTTGATTTAAAATTTTTGAATGTTAAAATAATAATTGTAAAAAAATGTTTAGTAAAATGATTATAAATTACTTTTTAATAAAACACTTAGATCTTTTGGAAACCCATCCTTTTATATGGAATGTGTATGTCCCACTCATTTGAAAATTTATTTTGAGTTGATATTACCATCAAATTTATTTCATTTATGTAACAAGGGTCCTTGCATATGGATCAAGGGTTATGGATCTTGCTAGATTTTATATAATTAATCATAGATAATAGTATGTATTCTTTGAAAAAACTATATAATTTCCTTCTAGAACATATTAGTTACCATGTAACATATTTGTATTCTTTTTATCCCTTATCATTGATATGAAAAATATTAATTTAGCATGGATGGTCTTAATAAAATTGGTGCATATAATATGACAAAATGTTTAATATATTATTTCATTATAAACGTGTTTTTTATGTTTTATATTTGATTAATGATGTGGAAATAGTTAAACTCTAATAATCCAGCAATGGTCTCCCAAATAAATCCAATGTTATCGTAAATTCATGTGTCAATACAATTATAAAATATGCTATTAATTAATATAATGTTTCTATACTCGACCATGGGAGTAAGTTACCATCATTTTAATAATAGTAAATCACAAAAAAATAACTAAATACCATCCATAAATAACATAAAAAATCAAAACCATATATTAATTTTCATTTGAAAAAAACATAAAATAGAACAAAATATGAAACTCATGTTATAAAAAGTCAACCTATGTTGGATAGAAATATATAAAATAGATATAATGAGTTTATGGGGTGATCTTATACATAATATAATGAAAAAACCAAAAACATATAAGGTCTCATTATTAGGAAATATCAATTCATATAACAATTTTTCCTCCATGAATACATTAAGCTACCCCAATGAGATCTCATGTATGGAACATGCATCTCAACCATTTTATCAGACATATAGATTAGATTTCCTCCACCGTGTATATGTTGGGGTGGGAATATAACTCAGTGGGACACCACAAATATGTCTCACATTATATGAAATAATATATTAGGTGACTATATATATGTTAAAATTAATATAACATTACACATATCATGCATGAAACCTAGAGAAATTATCATTTATAAACTAGGACACCATGATACCATACCACACATATTTTTCCCTATTATAATGAATCATAATCATTATAAATTCTTATGATAAGATGATCCTAATTTCCCTAATTTGTTCTGACCATCAGAAGTGTAAAATTTGCTCAACAATATGTAGGTCAATATAGAAATGATAATAAGTTAATTAAACTCATAGATAGAGTACATAAATCTATCTTGTCTATCTAAATAGATTTATAAAATAAATTCCTTATATGGGGTTCTCAGATCCAAAAAGTACATCCATGATGAGAAATATAAGTAATTTGGAGCATAATAGTAGGTTTATAGTAAAAAAATGTTGTCAGAAACATTGGAAGAGAAGCATGGCCTACAGGAATATCATTTAATCTAAAACACCATTTATAAAAATGTGTCACCTCATAAGCACACAACATTAATATAGTTTATATAACATATAGATGGAAATATTAAATACACATATTAAATATTTAATTTTTTAATAGAAAATAACCCATCCCTACTATATATATAGTATCCAACTATATCTATATTCAACTAATAGCCAAACATATTCAAGATAGGCATAATGATCACATCCCTCCCTTAAAATCCATAAATAACTAGTATAAACTCCTAGTAACCCAATTTTAAATGTCTATAATCATAATATTAACCTTATCTACTATATCACATCAAGATTAATTACACAAATAATCTATTTCCAATAGATTATAATCAAATTTTCTCAAAAAGGACCAAAAATAAACTCAATTTGTGTCATTGTCTAGGAATAATCATCCCTTATGACTACTCTACCCACAAACCTTTTGAAAACTAAAATGATCCCTGAAGAATGTAGTTGAACCATTCTCTGTGGTTACCAACGGTATTACCCTACGGTATTATTCTCACACATTATTTCCAATTAATAAAAGGCTTATATTTTTCACGAATTATTTAATATCCCATATATATCATTTAAAAGATAAAAAATACCCCAGAATGTCATTCTCTCATATATCTCTTGATAGAAATTGCATACTAGAACCGTATTTGAATAATTACATAGAGGATTAACCTAATTAGAGCCCCTAAAAATTATTAAACATGCATGTTAGGTCTATTAATGTTTAAAATGGAACCCAAATTAATAAAACCATATTAATGTGTAATTTCTCTTTCCCCTAGACTACATTCTCACCATTAAATGAACAAAACTCATAGATCATACCACTCTAAACAAAAATAAATATCATTTTCCACACTATACCCCTCTATCTAAGCCCCTCCATTCCATATTTCCCCATTGCAATTTATCTAAATCCCAGAAACTGTATCATGTTTTATCATTATTAATTAGTTCATTAACAGTGGATACAAATTGATAACTAAAAATAAAATATTCACCAAATAATTTGTTGAACTAAAATTCCTATAAAAATACACATTTCATAATTTAACATTATACTTTCTAATTATAGATTCCCCATTAAAATAACCTCAGTTTTAATAACCATTAATGAATACAACATTATAAATAAATAACATCATATATGGTTTAAAATATAATAATAACCATCCTCATCATCATAAGAGATAACTTAGATAAAAACTTTAGATATTTTTTATAGTTCACATATATGTAGAGTGTCATATAAAATGGGATAAATTGGTTATTTGTTAATTAACACTAAAAACTATAAACAACAATATAAAAATATGGGCACACCATTGACTAACTAATATGGTCCCATATCTAACGATATATCATTAATTTGATAACAACTAAAGAAATCGAAGACTATAGAATACAATGGATTGTGAGAGAAATAATTTATAAAAGAGGAGACCTAGTTATGGGTAAATGAAAGAGAGTGATTTTTTATAAATTATTTAAGGAAATTTGATTCGAATTAAAATTTGGGGAAAAACCTTCGGCCCACAGGGTATATGTTGTCCACACAAAGGTATTTTATGGCACATAAGACACATAGTTTCATTTAAAAATCCATCAAATACAAAATTGTGAATATTTGACCTATATAAACTCCTATTGGAACCTTATGATCCCTGACCATGTACCTAATAAAAACTTAAGACTTTTTTCATTATATTAATACCTTCTCATATATCTAACTAAATCACTAATAATTGTTATAATACACCTAAATATATAAAAAACAATTGATCTACTTTGGGAAAATATAAATAAGAATTTATTTTTTTATATGTACCATAATATCATGTTATATAAATGTTTTTTTTCACATAACTATAATAACCTGTTAAAGAATAGTTGAAACAAAGTATCCAAAATTAGACTTATTTTCATTAGTATACATTATTGAAATAATTATGACCTCTAGTGGATAAATTATAATTTGGTACAATAACACATTCATGAATTTATATTAGATTTTATCATTCGTTCCAATGACATGATAAATAAAAAATTCATTTCCCTTGTAAAGTCTAATATAGATCAATAACATATACCCATCACTTTAAATATTATCTACCTAAATGAAATACAATTTCACCATACTCAGTCTTGTATGAAAAATTACTATAATTCCATTAATGAAAAAAACTCTACCAAAACTAATGTAAACACAAAAATCAAAGAGCAAAGACATCCTAATAATCATGAAGTATCAACTCTAGTTAAATGAGGGGAAATTATGAGTAAATTTACATCCCAAGTACAATAACCTAGAGATGATGGTTATTTTAGTACAATTTCAGAGGGTAAAATAATTATTATTCCCTATTATTTAATATTTTCTAATTTTTGGGTGATGATGTTTTTATATTATTATAATATTAAATTCTCGAACATAAAATAAAATGAAAATTGTATTGAAATATTCATTATTTTTTCTATTATACACCTGAAATACATTATATAACCCTTCTTAGTATTGTAATGAAATTAAAACAAAATAAATGGTGAGATCCAATGCTTAACAAGGTAATCAACACAATATAAGATATATTATAATAAATAATCAATGAACAATGTTGAAAAGATAACAAAAATTAAATATTCAATATAAAAAATATAGCAAATTGGTAATATATCAATGGATGATATAAAAATATAAATAATATCTTCGATAAAAAATTGTTTCATAATGAAAAAATGGATACTGTTTGGCATTATTGTTTTAATATTAGAGCCTTGTGCTAAGATATAATACATAAATAGTAAAGGTGTATGAAAAATACCCAAAATAGTTTTTCTCATGAGTCAAATCGATGAATTGAGGAACTATTAATTTCCCCACAAATCACTTACAAAGATCAAGGGATTCATTAAATTAATGAAATTAAATATAACTCAATAAAGAATCATTGTATAGATTCATATTAAAAAAATAGAATAAAAATGTTTTTATTTTTATTATTCCATTTCTAAATGAAACATGATCATTATCCATATATAGTAATATGGTGGATAGTTTAATTAAATAATATCCTATAAAATATTTAAGAATCATCATTAGTTTGTTAAAAATATTAAAATTGTTTTAATATATCATTAGAATATTTCTTGAGAAAAATACACATTTAATTTTATTTACAACTCATTTAAAATCTCCAAATTTCTAGAATACTAGGGAAAAAATTATTTGTTAACAGCCATGGAAATTATAATGGAATAATTGAGGATAGGTTTATTAATATTTGTGGTAAAATCTATTAATAAAAAAACAATAATATAAATATTTTGTTAACACCTTTGGTAATATTATCACATTTGGTAAAAATTAAAATGATTTATTTTAGTATTTTTTATATGAAGTAAAATTTGGGTAAAATAAATTTAACAAAGAATTATAGAATTGTAGAAACTCTTTATAAATATTTTAAATAAGATATGGAAATATTAGGAAAACATTTCCTATAGAAAATAAAATCAATTTCTCATTTACTTAAAAACGCCTTTTGGAATTTTGAGTTCTTATTGAGGGGAAACTTGAAGGAAAACATGTAATTTTTAAAATTAACCACAATAGAATAAAATAAAAAATATTTTAGACAAATATTTCATATAACATCATCCTCATAAATTCAATAATAATTAATCTTTTGGGAAATTTATATTGAAATATAAAACTCTTAGCATGTGTATTACTTTCAATATAACTATTTTTAAATAATTATATAATAAATTTCAATTTATGGAAAATATATAATATAAAAAAATTAATACCTATAAACATAAATTATTTATCTATAACATATTATGACTAATTCATTAATAATCTATAATTATAATAACTAATTTGAGTTTGAACTAATTCATTTTTTATTTATGACTTCATTTGGCCATTATTGTCGTTTCATAATGATCTTCTACCATCATATAAATAATTTTAATACCGATATAATATCAAATATATTCATTATATACATATTTTAGACATTATATGAACTAAAAAAAAGTATAATGAATCACACTATTCATATAGATAACAGTACTTTCATACGCAAGAATGTTGTTTTATTTTACTAACCAAAACATAGAGAATATATAAATTTTATTTTATCATTAAATCATCAAAATTATATTATATTTATCATATATATTTTTAAATATATCTTATATACATATTTGTTATTTGGTGATGGAAAATGAATCATATATCATTGTGGAGGTGATATTCCCCACATATTAACCAAGGATACATATATTTTCCATTTCATGGAAATGAGATGCAATATGGTTGTTCCATAAGGATTATAAAATATCATTATATTTATTATTATAAATTAATTATGATATTATAGATACAATATATTTATTGTTGGTATAAGAATGTCTAAACATTGAAATGGTTTGGTAAGATAATAATCTCTTCTTTGAGAGACCTCATTTGGATTACAACTCTACCATTCATATAATAGAATTATTGTAGTAAAAGAAGCTAGAAAAAAATTTTAAAATAAAATATGTTCGATTTTGGGTATGAATAGTATATGTTTTGGTGATTAATGTTTCTAAATAATGGTTAGTTTGAGGATCCCTTTTATAAGTGAGTGGTAGGATAGACATGGAATTATATAGAAGATAATAATAATATTAATCCATATTACGTTGAATATGGAACCCAATGGATATGGATTAAGGTTTTATATAATATTATTAATAAATTGCTTCAATTAATAATATCTATCCATGTTTATGTGTAATTTTAACTGTTATGTCTACTTCTAATATAGATAAACTCCTTCAAACTTAAACAGGTAACACATTAATTTCCAATTTTTAATTCTTAGTACGACCATATTATTTAGTCAACTAAAAACATAATAATAATTATTATTATTTAGAACATATAATATTTTCTAAATGTTTAAATTTATATAATTAGAATAAATTATATTTAATATATATTAATAAAATGCAATGGAAACCATTTTATAAAACATGATTTGTTTAATAAAAAATCATTTTATAGTAAAATAAATTACAATTTTTTATAAAAAGGGATTAATTATATTATGTTAAATAATAGCGGATTAGTTTTATTTCAAAAAATTCCAAAAAATTAATGTATCCTTTTAAGAACATGATTAAAATAAAAGATCCAAAAATAGGCTTCATTTGATAAAAAATTTACAGATGCTTCCAAAATATTGATCATATATTTATATGGTCAAAATTATATTTTTATATTCATTATATATATATTTAAAATTACTTAACTTATATAAAAATTGTTTCAAAATCCTTCGTTTTATTTATATATCATTATAATTACGTAAAACTGATGTATTTTAAACACAAGAAATTTTGAATATTCATAAAAAAAATAACAATTTTTAAAAAATATAAAAAATTCATCCTATCGTAATTTTGAAATTATAAAATTCAAAAATACAGTTATTTTTATAATACACAATTTTTAATTATTTTCAAAATCATTTTTAATAAAATTATTGAATAAATATTTGGTGGTAATGTTATAATTTTCTTAGAAGAAAATGATTTCTCTAATTGAATATCATGTGTTAGATTATTCATTATAAAAAAATATCCTCAATAGTAATATAATATCACATCATAAATCAATGTGTTTGGTTCGTCATCATATCTTCAATAGGTTACTATTTTTTCTCTTTTTTTTAATGATTTCTCAAAAGTAACTTCACAAATATTATTATCTAATTTTGCACCACTGGTTATATAGTGTCATTACTCATAGAAATATCTTTATACTATTATAAACCATGTTCTAATTCAATTTACATATATTTGATAACATGAATTAAGTCTAGAATGTATTTCCACAATATTGATATACAGAACAAATCATGACCATTATTGAATTTATGTATCATTATGAAATGGAAATACAATGATTCAATCCATAGAAGAATTGTAAAAGGAATTATGTACCTAAGACATGATTTAAATTTGTTACTAATCCTTACAATACTGTTCTATAGAGATTCATTCAAAGAAAAATATCTCCAACTCAATATTATAACTTTTTTCCTTTGATTAATGACACAATATGATTTTGTAAATCGTCTACCTTTATATGATTATAAATTGGATTCAAATTCACTATTATATTCTCTATAAATTCTCTTCTGATAATAATACTTTCACAAAATTCATCCCAAAATGTTCAAATAACAAAACATTAATCGTATAATGCTTTATATGGTTCCATTTCAATTCATTAAAAAAATCTATTATTATATGAATATTACACCCACGTTTAATATTCATCCCACATACCTTGAATATCAAGTGATTATGAACATGATAGGTATTATAATGTTTCAATATTCTTTTATGAATACCAATTAGTTTAATTATGATAGTTGATAATCAACTGTAAATTTGTGTCATGATCATTCAAAATAAATTTCCAAAATTTTGTTGTATACCATTGATGTGGAAATGAAAAAA
Source organism: Viscum album (assembly GCA_963277665.1). NCBI lineage: Eukaryota > Viridiplantae > Streptophyta > Magnoliopsida > Santalales > Viscaceae > Viscum > Viscum album. The sequence continues at coordinate 918,891,286 of OY728138.1, read as the reverse complement.
TCGAATGAGGTTCACCCTAATTTATGAAAAATCATTAATATAGAGATACATTAGGTTATCAAGAGGATTATATTACCTTATATTATGTAAATATATAGCCATGGTAAGGTGATCTAAAAAATATATGACAATATTCTTTCGAGGATTCTTTGTCAATAGAGTGATAATGTTTAAAATAATGTCATTCTATTTCAAAATAATAATAAAGAGATGTGAAATTATTCAATTAAGCTGTTTAATGTAATCATTTATTGACAGAAGAACCAATCATCATGATATATGTTATCCCTTTTCTCATTTCATATTATCCCACCTAAATTGTTCCTTCAATTCCTGAAACATTTTGGTGATACAAGAGTGTATAATAAAATTTGATGTAACAACCTCAACCAAAATAGCCTAGAGTTAGTTTATTTTTGTTATAATGGAAATTATACAATAGAAACCATCACCATGGAATGACCAGTTTATTAGTCTTGGAGAATCTAAGTACATAAATTTCTCCCTTATTACATTGGTAAATGAACATAGTATAGAACCAAAAAAAATTCTTTTCCTGCAACTTATTCAATGATTTCATCTTCACTATATGGGGTATGAAAAAATGAAAGGTTGAGATAAAATATTTAGTAAGGTTAATATGAAAATAATAATCATAGATCAATAAAATTTTATTACAAAACAATAATATATAATCAATAGGGCATGGTGAATAACTAAAGAACACTTTCCATTAATAAACTGATATGAAAACTGCATCCATAATTATTTTCATAGTGATATTCTCATTTAATGTAGTAAATTATTAAAAAATAAAGAAAACTATTATTATTTTTACATCATTTATCTTGAAAATGAACTATCATACTTGAAATATGGTATAAGTATATTGGAAGATACTGATCTGATTATATTTGGAAACAAACATAAAGTGGTTTTTGCTAAATATTTTGTCTCATGAGACCTATAAATGAATAAAAGGGATATAAAAAACAAGATCCATCATTTAATGTCCAAATAATTAATTATAAATATATTTAATTTAATAAAAATATTCATTTTCAATAACCATATTGAGTATTGGATACATATTCATCAATATTTTCCCTGTTAAAACAACATTCAAAATATACACAACATATCAAATGGAATATGGTTAAAAAAATAATCATATCCATTATAAAAGAATATGGTTATTAAATATAAATATAATTTCATATGAAAAATTATATCAATGGTAATTAGATACAAAAAACAACAATGAATAGACTCACAATTCCAAGCAAGCAGCAAGGAAATTGAAATTGAGATGAAATCCCTCACCTCATATTTGACTTGATTCAATCGTGTTCAAAAATAATTTATAAGGGTTTGAAAGTGCTATTAATTTATTATATAACTATATGTATATATGTATTTATAATAGCTTATACTATCTTCTTATTTTATTTTTGTTAATAATATTTCAGTATTACCATTTTTTTGGTGTTAATTACATCATTTTTCTATGTATTTTTAATGTATTTCTTGTTACATATAAATATGATATATTTTATTCATGTCTATAATGATGTAAAATTCATAAATATTTTATTTATTCGTCATATATATTTTATGATCATTCTTGAAGGGTTAGCATGGCGAATGAATCACATCGTGTAGTGAAGATGATAGGTTATACTAACACCAAAAAAAATATCATTCCATTTAATGGTGATATGGTAAATAATTGGAAGGTAAATTAATTAAATTGAATGAATATAATGTCAAATTTATTATTTATACCCATTATATCCATCATTATACTCATCCAAATGACGTAGTGATCAAAAAACGATTACATTACAACGTGGAGAAGTTAAGCCCTACGTATGCATGTATGATTTTATTGTTTTTCATAGGATCGATAAAAGGACAGACATAGATTTGTCATAATAATAAGAAAATATAATGATATATATGTTTCAGGATTTATTATGTTAATATGGAATCAACATAGTAAAAGGAAGTATAAGAAGTGAAGAATTTTAATGAGTTGGTAAAATAAATTCCTCGTCTCTGGTTATCTCCATTTGATTTACACAAAATGACTTTTTAATTGATGTAATTTTTAGAGTATGGTAGAGAATATTTTTAGGATAGTTAATAATATATAAGGATATGTATCCGTTAATAAGAAAAGGGAGGGGCACTTTAGGAAACTACAAAATTATTAATTTAATAAAAATTTATTTTCAATGTAAAATAGTTCTAAATTGATTGATGTATAATATTAGATGAGTATGGGTCAAAAAATATCATCTAAGGATTTTGATAAATATTTTATAAACCCCCAAGCCTTCTCTTCTAGACTCAGTGCGTGGAAGTTATTTATAATTTTTTTGGGTAAAAAAAGTAAGATAAAAAATGAAAAACACATTAAACAAATGAGGACCTTTTACCGATCAAGTTTTTAGAGGATTAGAAAAAACCTTACATTTATATGAGTGGAAAAAAATAATAAATAAAAATTCCACTATTCTTCTGTGAGTGATAACTCCCAAATAAATGACATTTGTAATTAAAGATCAATGATACCTATGAAAAAAGTCATTTTAAAACAAATGGTGAGCATTCAAATCACAGTAAAAGGATTTTAATACCATTGATAAATCCACTTATAAATATCATTATGATAATAAATTTGAAAATTTCAACTATAAATACATTTGTAAAACATAATTTTACAAAATACTTTAATTCTTTGAAAAATAATTATACATCAAAAATTATTATAAAATAATCAAGTGATTCAGTTAAAAATGGTAAGCAAGCGTCTGAAAAAAATTGGGTTTCATAAACATTGAATGATGTCTAGGACTAACCACTAACTAATTTCTGGGTACTACCCCATTATCCTTTCATATATACAACATTTCTATTGAAATATTTTATAAAATAATTTATATACATTCATTATGTATATATATTTTCACTAGTGTTTTGGATTGTTGAAAACATGTTAATGCATTAAGATACACATAAATTTATATATAAGAATATATGTATATACATTCATGTGATCTTAGTTATACCAAAACCTCATGCCATAGTACTCTGAATGAAATATATTCAAAATTTTCTTTCATAGAATAAATTTACTATTCATATAGATAATTTAACATAAAAAATGTTTATATTTTTCACATAAAGTACTAAAAACATTCATTGAAATATGAAATCCATTTTTATAAAAAATCTCAGATAATAAACCGTAAAATAAAATTAAAAACATTAATGAAATAAGAAATCAAGAAATGTAGACATTATATATAACACATTGTCGTGGATAAATGAAATTTCAATGTCCTTTATATAACTTGAAACCATTATTATTTATCATTAAGTGATGACAATACAATTATAGAGATTTCGATAAATATCTACTATATATGTATATTTATAAGATATGGAATCTATAATTCTAAATCTAAACATTGATAAATATAAATATCACTTGGGATGATTGATATTGAATTTGATTAAAACATATATACACAAGTTAAACAATGGTTTTAGAATCTGATATAGATCGACAAAATATATTAAGTTGTGAAAAGAAAATAGAAACCTTTAATTTTTTAGGTCCAATGTAATTATACACATATAATTATATATATTTTTAATATCAAACATTGAATAATTAAATAAAACAAAAAATTTAAGAATCAATGTTGAAAAATAATTTAATGAAACCACAATAAGAAAAATATCCCTTACATAAAATAAAGATGAAATCTATGTTTCCTAAAATAGTTAATCCCATTAAATTAGACTATAATGAAGACAAATATTTGAAAATAAAATTAAACAATATCTTGAAATTAAAGGATGAAAATATTAAAAATATATATTATGAAATAGGGAATCCCATAATAAAAAACAATCATCAAATAATTATAATCCCTTAATAGAACCCATTCAAATTAAGAATTAAAATTTGAAAACATTACTCCATTAAAATTAATTTGAAGGCCTTTTCAAAAAAATAATAATATGAAATATATTGATTTTTCCCTTATAAAAACAATAATATAGAAATTCATAGAAATTATTTTTAAAAATACATAGTCCATTACAATATATACTCGGAAAACTAAATTCATGTATGTATTTGCACATCTTAAAAGAAATATAATTTATTTATAAAAAATATTCCCTTATTAAATGAAAAGTAAAAAATAATTTAAATAAATGAAAACATTACAAATATAAGAGTTCAATTGAACATTTATATGAAAATAATAATTTCTCCACTATGAAAAATAATGAGTTATAATTAATCTGGTTATTCCCTTAAAGAAATATAAATTTTCAGTAAAATAAATGTTCCCTTATATGTTTTATATGTAATTGGAATTTTTTTCCTTCTTCCGATTGACACAACTAAATTCCCACACCATACTCATTGAAGTGGAAAATACAAGGGATTTGTCCCTCTTCAACTAATAAACCAGGACGGAACCAAAATACAATGAAACAAATGTGAAGGCACAACTACTTTTATAGCAGTCTTAATGACTGTTGATAAACTAGAAAAATAAAAAACTTCTTCCAGTGAGGCTTTTCATGAAGGAATAAAAAATAATAACAAATATTTTTTTATTAAATCCATATAAACATATTCAAAAAATATATATTTACTTAACGCATTCAGATAAGAAGACATATGAAGTGGAAAAAAACACATAAATCATTTTTGAGTCATACTACATGTATTTTAAAATATCAGAAATAAATGAATGGAAAAATAATGAGGGATATATATAATGTTTATCAGTTATTGAAATAATAAAATAGTGTCCAAAAAATGACTTAAAATTGAATGGGTTAACAAATTGTTTAGGCACAGATTATAATAAAAATAATAGAATGAAAAAGAAAAAAACTAATAAACAAAGAAGTTAAATTTTTTTAAATATTGAATCCATATCTGGAAAAAATATTGACATCTAGTTGAAGAAATTTAAAACAAACAGACAAGTAAGAAGAAAGTTCATGAATATTGAAAAGTATGGAAATTAATACACTGAAAAATAAAATATAATACCGATTCAGACAATCTAGAAATTAAATATGAAACACCTACATGGGGACCGGTTAAACCAAATGAGATACCAAAATTTAAAAATCACATTCTCTAAAATCTCATAAAGATCCATAATTCAACATAGATCTTGAATCATTCCAGTAGTTGTAACGTTCTTTTGAATTATCATTAACTCTTAATTTCTAATTTCTAGCTTGTAACTTCTTGTTTGGCCTGACGAAACCAGGTCTCGTCATGTTTCATTGTCATGTGTCAGCATCAACACTCAAAGAAGAACACAGAACCTATGGCTCACCATCAACCATAACATTCATGTGTCCTCCCTATATCTATCGGTCAAGAAAGTGTCGCACGACTCTTGAACATGTGCTCTCAAATTCAGGATCCTGATGAGTCACTCGAAACCTTACAGTCTAATTACCTCCATACCTTTTTTCCATTCATTATTAAATTTTTTATTAGATAATCTTATAATTATTTTCATAAATATTCATTGACATATTTTGATTAAATGATATTAATATTTAATAAATATATTAAATTTAAAATAATTATTTTTTAAAAAACAATCTATTTTTTAATTATTTTTATTAATCACATTATATGATTAATAAACATTGATCATTTAAAATAATATCGTTATAGTTCACTAATAAACTTTTATTAATAATTAGTTTCTCTTTATTATATAATAACAAAAAAATTTATATCTTATATCAATGTTTAAAATCAACTAAATAACTAAATATGTAAGTATTTTCTTCATATACATATATATATATATATATCAAAATATCAATTTTATTTTTATTCATAAATTTATTTTTTGATTTAAAACCATAATTGATTAATGAAAAACTATTCAGTTCCAAAAACATCATATCATATTAAAAGATAAATTTATGTAATTAATTCAAATCTCATATCTTGAAAATAATGATTTATAACAATATTTGATGAAATGAATATTAATTTATATTAATTTAATAGAAAGATGAATCTAATCAAGCCATTTAACAATAAAAAACTTTTTTATTATAAGTTTTTTTATTTATAAAATGAAAAATATAAGATCATAATTTTCTAATATGTCACATTCTCCCCCCCCAATAAATTAATTGCACCCTCACAATTCGTTTCGTTAAATTTAGAAAATTATGAATTTCCAAAATCAAAATAAAATAATTTCTAAAGGGATATCATTACTTAACAAATATTCTAACGTGTATATATATTTATAAGATAATACATAGACTAATTAAATAAAAAACAATTCAAGAATGATTGTGGGAAAATAATTTAATAACACCATAGTAAAAAAATATCCCTTACCTTAAATAATGTGGAATTCAAAGCATCCTAAACAGATTAATCCCTTGAAATTGGATTTAAAGACGAGAAATATTTGAAAATAAAAATAAACTATCACTTGGAATTAATGTTTCCAAATCTGTAAAAATAGATATAATGAAATAGTGAGTCCCCTAAAAATAAACAATATACAAAGAATGATAAACCCTTAACAAAACCCATTTCAATTAAGAATTAAATATTGAAAACATAACACCAATTACATTTATTTAAATGGCGTTGAAAATTAAATAATATAATTAAATTGGTATAAGTTTCCAATACAAAAATAATAATATGGATATGCATAAATGATATTTTTCAGAAACCATAATACTTTACATTATATAATCTTAAAACTAAAGTCGTGTATATATATTCACATCATAAAACAAGAATAATTTCTTTATATAAAATCATCCCTTAGCAAGGGATTAGTTAAATATAATTTAAAAAATGAAAACCCATAAAATAATTTGAGTTTAATTAAACATTGACTTCAAAATAAATATTTCTCTATCACTCAAAACATGAGATCATAATTAATGTAAATTTTTCTCATAATTAAATACAAATTTAGATTTAAATAAATGTTCCCTTACTAGTTTTATGGGTAGTTGGACTTTATCCATTTTCTGATTCATACAGATAAATTCCCACTCCATACTCATAGAAGTGGAAAGTACAAGGTATTTGTCCTCTAAGCCCCACTAAACCACGACTCACCTACAATCCTATGAAATATAAGTGAAGGAACTACTACTTATATTGTAGTCTCAATGACTGTTGATAAACTAAAAAAATATTTATCCTGCTCCAATGATTCTTGTTGTGAATGTAGAAAAAATACTAACTAAAATTATTTTATTTAAAACCATATATATATATATATATTGATAAAATATATATTTACTTGTCACATTCATAGAAGGAGACAACAAGTGTGGACTAAAAATACACATATCATTTTTGTGTTATAATAATAGTATTTTAAAATATCACAAATCAATAAATTGAAATAGAACAATGAACAGATTCAATGTATGAAAATTATTTCCATAATAAATTAGTTTCAAGAAAAAGACATGAAACTCAATTGGTCGATAAATAATTTATGCAACGATTATAATAATCTCAATAGAATGAACCATCACTCATCCTCCAGGGATCTATCGGTATAGGAAGCAACACTGGACTCCTAAACTAGTGCTCTCATATTTAGGACTTGATGAGTCACTGAAAACCCAACTGTCCAATTACCCCCAGAGCTATTTTACTATTCATTAGCAATTTTTAATTAGTTATTCTTATTATTATTATTATCATATATATTCATTATCATATTTTTTTAAATTATATTATTATTTAACATATATATGAAATTAAAAATAAAAATTTTCTTAAAAATATGGTTTATTAATTGTAATTAATTTTATTAATCACATCATTAATTATATATATATTGATCCTTTCAAATAATATTATCATAACTCACTAATAATATTTACCTAAAATTTAGTTTCTATTTATTATATATTTATAAAATAATTTATATCTTATATCAAAGTTTTCAATAAACTATATAACATATATGTGTGTATTTTTTTTAATATATATATGTATAAATATATAGAAAAATGTTAATTTTTTAATTCATAAATTTATATGTTTACATATAAATATAATTGATTATTGAAAAAATATTTAGTTCCAAAAACATCATATCTTATTAACATATAAATATTTGTCATAAATTCTAGTCTTATATCTTTAAAAAAAGATTATTACATGATTTTAAAACATGAATATTAATTTATATTAACTTAATATAATTATAAATTTTATCATGTAATTAGATAATAAATCAATTTATTGATTCATTATTAATTTTTTTTATTTATAAAAATAAAATTATAAGATCATAATTTTTTGGGATGTTACATATTTAGGTTACAAAACTTGACTTATATTTTAGATATAAACATTAGTTAATCATGTTAAGTCTTACCATGAAAATTTAACTTTTTTTCACCCTTGGGATAATATAGTTACTATGAAATGGAAAAAGAATCCCAATTGGATCATTTATTAAATATATAATATAATACAGGTTAATTTTATAAAAAATATATTTTTTTGTAATTTTATATCTTTTAATAAAATATTATCATTTTAAAATTTCATTTTTGTCAATTTCGATAATATTTATTACATTAATTTATATTAACTCATAACAAAATGATGATTTATACAGAACTACATTAAATAATCTCGAACATATAAATTTAATCGAAAATGTATTTGGATGGAATCAAATATTTCAAATTATTTTTATTTAAATATTAATAATGTTATTTACCTGATTTTTCTTTCAATGAAATTATTATTCCATCATTATTGTGAATGATTTTAATTAAATTGCCTATTCTTTAGAAATTAAAAATCAAATATCAAGATAAATAAATATTTATTATACTACCAATTACATTTATAGTGTATCTTATCTAATTTATAACCTTATATTAAAAATTATTTAGTAATTAAAATTATGAGTATGACATTTTTAACATATCACTAAATAAAATATTTTTAAAGTACTATTCATACCCATGTGGCTTCACATATATCATTATTTTTTACTATGTTTAAATTTTTCTACCATCCACTCATCATATAAAATTGGAAACATTGTTACGGTATCTTTATAATAATATTAGAGTTTTTTAGCTTTAATTACATGATTTACCCTTAACCGTGGTAAAACATTACTAATGAATCTATTAAAAAAAATTTGTTTTTCCAATAAGACCAACAATTTTATAATAATTACAACCATTTATGTCCATTTTTTTAAATTCAATTCATAGAAATTGGGAAAATATGATTAATTCTAATCCCACAAATGTGGCGAGGGGGAGAGAAAAACATATGTTCAAAAGTTCAACAATTTTTTTATATAATTTAATTACAAAGATTATCCAAATGGAATTAATTGGATTAATATATGTATTATTCATATGTTGTGACATTAAAATCAATTTTATATTATAATATTATTTAAAATAAAAATTGGTTTTAACAACAATCCAAAATTTTTCAATATTCATCACTCATTGATACTTTTCAGAAAAATACCAAAAATTGAGACTAATATATTTTTGATATTCCAAAATTGAATATAAAATCATTTTAAAAATAATATTTATAAATTTTATAATTTGATTAATAATATTCATAACTTATTTTTATATATCTAGTTTTTTAGATCATGGTGCGCTCAAAATCAATGTTTTGTATATTGAAATCTATTGAATTTATTTAAAATGAAATGTGTCATGGAATATTTTGGTTGAGTCATTAAAACCTCATTTAAAAATTTTATCCTTGAAATTTCAAATATATAATCTCATTAAAAGTTTGAGGTGGTTCTTCATCATATATTCTCATGGTTCCCATGTTGCCTCTTCTACTCTATGGTTTCCCTAATGACCCATTACCAATCAAGTTTCTTGATTCCTCAAAAATTGTTTTCTAGTATCAAGAATCTTAATAGTATTTTCATACTTATATAGAATGATTTCATGTTCTATTTCTTAATAGGTGAGTATATTCATTTGTTTTGACATATATTTCCTTAATAGTGATATGTGGAACATATCAGGAACTTTTGGGAGGATTGGCGGCATTGCTAAATGGTATGCTATATATATGTTTCATTCCCAAATTCTGAAAGGTCCTATGTACATGGGATATAATTTACCATTATTATTAAATCTTATTACACCCTTCAATGGAGGTACCTTCAAGAAAACATGATATCCCAATTGAAAATAAAAATCATTCCTTTGGTTTACTACATATCTATTTTTCCTACCATGAGATTTTTTATGTGGGTTTGAATAATAATTATCTATTCCATCATTTCCTAAAATTGTTACAAGGATATAAATTTTATTTCACCAACAATATCGCAACAATTTGGTGTATTAAATTTCATTCAATATAACACTATACATGGTTCCATCTAAATACTTGAATGGATGTTATTATTATTGGAAAATTCTATTATATCTAAATACAAATTAGGAATACCTTGAAATTCAAGTTAGAAAGAACTCAACATATCTTTCAATGATTGACTTGACCTTTCGTATTGTCCATCTATTTGAGTGTGGTATGTAGGGTGCAAAAAAATTCAGTATCTTCGGCAATTTCAACACATTTCACGAATATTAATGTATAATAAGGATCATGATCATAAAAAATGAATAGGTGTCCACCATGAAGTCTTAAAACTTCATTAATGTAAATACATGATAAATTATCAACTTGAGAAACTTCTCTTAAATAAATAAAATGTGATGATTTGGTAAGGTGGTTAAAAATAACCCATATTTCATTTTATCTTGTTGGAGTCTTTTGTAGATCCATGACAAATTACATCATAATATCATCCCATTTATACAAAGGCATGAGATGAGGCTATATGTATCCCTTATGATATTGTCTTCTAGCCTTCACCTGTAGACAAACCAAGCATCTGGACAGATAACCACCAATCTCAGTCATCGTGTTGTCCCATTGAAAATGACCATTAAAATATCAATACATCTTGGTGCTACAATGGCGTATATATAATTTTGATCTATAAGAATCATCTAATAGTTCTATTTTTAACTCATGTGTTGATGGAATACATAACCTCTTTCCAAATTCCAGAACTCCATTCTAATAAATGAATTATTCTAATCATCAATCCTTAATAACAATAATTTTTTTCAAGATTATATTCATCATATTTCATGATTTTTTTTCATGTAAATATTTTTTATAAATTATTTGAAAAAGGGGTAATGTTTCCTCTTAATTAACAATTACCATGTCTATCTTTTGAATATTCATAATACTATGATCTTTCTTAATACTCATTTGGGTTATAATTCCATGATATTACATTTTCAATGATTTGCTTCCTCATATTCCTTTCTTGGATGGTAGTGTATTGAAAATTCATAACCATTTTTATCTCAAGCCCTATTCTTTGTATCATGTTGTGTTCATTCTACTACATCTCTAGAAATAATGTAACACAGCCAAATGTTTAATAAAGAAATCATTTGAAACCCATTAACGTAATTCAAAACCCTTTTGGTGACATAGAGTGTTATATTAATAAAGTCATTAAAAATTACTTTTAATTGGAATAATAATATTGATTACTTCATGTATAGTCACTATCGGTTGTATTAGAGAAGTATAAAGGGGATCAACCTTCCAATAAGTTATATAAGGAAAACCTGTGAGCTATAATAGGGATAAAACCTTCATATATGTTTTATCTAAAATACTTTTGATCTATAATATGGAGAAACCCTTCATATAAGCAATTTCAAGCTCACCTGTTTCTTATAATTTTCATGTACCATATCATGAATAAAACGTTGAAATTATTTTAATTTTCATCAAAAAATATTTGAAAAAAACTACAAAACCTATATGGAAAACACATTCCGTTGAAATGCCATTTTCAATAAAAAATTCCCAAAAATAGTTTATAAAGGGGTTATATTTAAGAAAACATCAATACAACATTTTTAGAGAAAATTAATTTTCTAATTTGAAAGAACATATTTTTCTGTAGTTGTTCACTTATATTTGAATAAATTTTATTTGGAATTAAAATTTTTAAAATCTAATGTATAATTAAAATAATTGAGGCCTCATTAAATAATGGAATTACTTTCATTTTGTATATTTTAAAAACTATTCTTTTTTTCTTTTTTAAAAAGAAACATTAAAAGAATATTTTTAATAAAACCACTATTTCCATGAAAGTAATTTTCAAATATGTACTATATATTGTTGATTAATAAAATTATAATAATTATTTAATTTTTCAATAAAAAAATTAATTTTTATTATTACATTCATACCAATTGTAACCACTTTATAAAAATTTCTAATTTGTTAAAGTTTATGTATGAAATTTTTATGATATTCGATACATGAGTCCAAAATGGGTTTTGTGTGATGTATTTAGTAAAAGTGGTCATTATTCCATTATGTATAGAATAATATCGATTATCTAATTGTCACATTTATATATCAATTATATTTTTCAATTCACCCATTAAATATGGTTATAAATAATGAACAATGTTATAAACATGGAGACAGTAGGTCGTATGTACGCATGAGTAATGTTTCCAATTTCTCTCAATAATTATAGATAGAAGTAAAGAAATTTATTCTGTTTACAGAGTGATAATAATATCATTTATATTAAATAAACCATCTAAATTTACTTATATATATCTTCAATGTGATTTGGTGGTAAAAAACATATCATATTTCTTCGTGTATGGGATAATTCAGATATACGGGCGGATGCTGTTATCATATTGGTATTCAGGGAAAGGTTATAATGAAACTGATATATATTATTTTCATAATGAAAATAAATTTATGTAATATCATATATATTAATAAATTATATCATTATAACTATAAAGACCCGTAAAATTTAAGGGAATTTTTTTCCTAATTTTCTTTGAGATTTTACAAGAACGAAATTTATGACTACACCTAATTCCGAGGTCCGGTGTGCCCAAAATCAATTTCGGAAGTTTAGCTCGGGTACGTTTAGTGAATGAACGAGCGGGTTTTGCTAAAATTGATACCGGTGCTCGGAATCGAAATATTAGGGTACCGATGGAATCGCAGTGTCAGTAATTGCTTAGGAACACCTTTTCTGGAGTTGCATTTCTCGAGTGAGGTTATTAAATAATTGGGTTAACTAAAGAATGAAATAAGATATTGTGCTACAATTTTTTTTATTTCTATTCTAAGTAGTTTAAACATATGCTTTGTGGTTGGAGTGGGACCCAATAATATCCTAACATCACCTAGGTAGGATATTGGTGATGTGGGTCCCACATGATCTCTACCCCTTCATATCCTTTTAACCTCCAACACGCATTTAATTTTGTAACACACTCGCACCTCCCCCGTTTGAATGTCAAGTCAACTAATGTAGTTTTTCTTCTACATTAAATTCATTCAAATAAAACGCCTAGTTAATTGGATAATGCGTGTTAATTAATTTTATGAATTCATTTTTAATTTCAAATTAATGATGGCTTCAGTGTGTTAATAAAATAAGACAAAGTATATTTCTTTGGGAGGTTATTTCGTTGTGCGAGAAGGTATGGAGAGGAATTGACTCAAGCCTTCGAATCTTAATCTTCATCATTGGAGAACGCGAAGAACGACGAAGAACACCGGCCTCCGACTAAAGATGATGAAGAATGCTAGTTCCTCAGAGATCGACGACGTGACGTGACGATACTCTTCTCCGTGACGTCGTGTACTGCGACGCCGACAATCCTCTTCCGCGACGTCTTTTCCCGCGACGATCCTCGCTCGACATCCTCTTAAAAGGTAGGGGGTTTTGTTTTTTATTACCTTATGTGGATTACATCCTCAACATATAAATAATTTTTTGTAATTGTACGCTGTTTTCTGAACCACTAACGCGGTAGGTGCGGACCAAAAAACAAGTCTGAACCCATCGTTTCTTCATTGTTGGTGTGCGGAATGATGGAAATGATGGAACAGGACCACAAAAGTGATTTGGGGCGTTCACAGTAAAGTAAAAGACCCAAGATGAACTCCTCCTTAGACAGAATTCAAAACGGACCACCAGAGCATCTCTGGTGGTCCGCGGACTTCACTGGCGGCACGGGTCGCCGGCACGGCATCCCGGTGCACCGCCAGGAGGAACCGCCGCGGCTGAAGCAGCGACGGCAGGCATATAGATCCCATGACCACTCGGGATCAGGGGGATCATGACGTGGTGCTCGCTGCATCTGCGGAGAGCAAATCCCGCGAGGGACTGAGTCCCCCACTCGGCTTGCTGGCTGAGCCAGCGTACCACCCGGCCGGGCCGGGCCGGGTTGTGCGGACCGGACAGGGCTGCGCCCAGCCGAGCCAGGCCACGTCCAGCCAGGCCGGGCCGCATCCCACCGAGTCGGGTCGCGGCCATTTAGGCTGGGCCGTGCCTACCGGGTCAGACCTGGACCTGGGTCGGGTCGACATGTTTGGGGCTAACCCATGGGGGTTGGGCCGGGCCGGGCCCAGACCTCCCTTTTTTGGACCACTTTCGGTCTCTTTCCCATAACATGGGCTACAGACCTCCAATCGACGCACCGCCAGTTGAGATGCGATCCCTGTATCGAGATGGTTTTTTCGGTATATTACACACAAGGTTTCGGAGAACATGGGATATGGCCGGGTTGGTACGAGCACGAAACCAACCGGGCCCTTTGAGTGGAAAGGCTTATAACTTGAGCTTCGGACGTCCGATTGACATGTCGTCGACTTTGTTGGATTCCTCTTGGTGGACGGACCCTTTGTCTTACACCTATCGTGGTTTGGATGCAGTTGGAGTGCATTAGGGTTGGTTTTTACTTAAAATCTAATCGGGCCCCTAGAACGAATAAGACTATAACTCTCAGACCATGCGTCTGATTGACGTGACGTCTATCACGTTGAATTCTTTTTGTCGAGATGGAACTTTGGGATACATCAACTCTGGACTACGTGTCAGTTGATGTACCACCCCCCTTGGCTCGTGGAGCGGACTCTCCCAGAAATGAGCATGATGTGTGCGGGAACCCTAGAGCAGGCTGCGACTGCGACGACTACTGCACTAAAATCCTCCGTGGGATCGGCAGCGATGACGACTGCACTGAAATCCTCCATGGGTTCGGCAGTGATGAAGACTGCACTGAAATCCAACATGGGTTCGATAGTGATGAATACTGTACTGAAATCCTACATGGGTTCGATGGTGATGACTACTGTTCTTGTATCCTATGTGGGTCCGGAAGTACTACTGTTCTTGTATCCTACATGGGTCCGGTAGTATTTGACTCTGTACTTGTATTCTACGTGGGTCTGGCAGAGTAGCTGGTCTTGTATCCTACGTGGGTCCGACAACTTAGTTGGTTCTGTATCCTACGTGCGTCCCAACTTAGATGAATCAGTGACTACATCTGATCATCTCTGTCACCTTACGAAGAAATATACATGGGTGAGCTGAGTCTTGAATTTCAATCATTATCTTAGATGTTATTGACTTGCTTTCCATTGTGGATTGTGTTCTGCTTTCCTATGTGGATTAGGTTGTACTATCCTATGTGGAAGTGATCGATCTTGGGCTCGGATGTTTGAGTCGAACTGGTATTGATGTCTTAGGTATATGTATGGGCATATACCTAAGTAGAGTTGGTTGATACTTTTTGATTGTATCTTTCCATTGTGGATTAACCTTCGTGGATTATAAGAGACATTCAGGGGTCTTAGGGTCCCTACTGAGTAGAACATACCCACCCCTGCACAGGCTATGCCCGCACTACGTTGTGTTGGATGCAGACGACAGACATCGCTGATCGAGGTAGGAGCTCGTGGAGCTGTACGGTACCTGGAGGCGGAGCACTGGATGAGATGTACTCGGAGCGGATTACTGGAGTCGAGGAGCGAAGGAGGCTATCTGTACCCACCCTTCCGGTGGGGTTTCTGGAGGATGTCCTCATAGTTGCTACTTGTGTTTTAGTTGTTGTACTTTCCGTTCTAGTAGTACTTTATTTTCAGTATGGGTTTCTATTCTGGCCCTTTTACTTTCAACACTTACTATTGTACTCAGTTAACTTAGTGTTTACTTCTGTTGTCTTACTCTGTGGTGTTTGTTCACTTATAAAGGCAATGTCATCCCTTTTTTTGTCGGGATCTATTCCATGGTGCTAGTCTCCAACCCCTGGCCTAGGGAAGGGGGGCATGGGGTAGTCATGACACAAGTCCCGAGGACGGGTCATGAAAAATTGGAATTAGAGGAGTTATGTTCTACCGCAGAACTCAGGACTCTGACCTTTCCTCTATGTGAAGAAATAGTGTTAAGTGTATTGAGTGTGCTTATCAGTCCATGGAGTCCAATGTTGGTGCGGAAACAGACATATCCATACACAGGGACCCTGAATTCTGATTTCTGACTCAATGCACAAAAACATTGATTGCATGTGTGTTTCAAAAGTTTTCTTTATGATTACATTGTGTCATCTCACCAGGTATACTGTTTTGATTGTGGCACACCTGTTACTTTTCATCATGGCCCCACGACGGCGGCCAGCTATGGTTCTGAGTTTTGTGAGAGACGACATCCCACCGAGCAACGAGGCTTTGATGCATGTCCCTTTTACAGTAGAGGCACCGACGGTACCACTACCCGCCGAGCCACTGATGCCACAAGACCCTGCTGGTAAGAGTGCACGTCGTATTAGTGCACTGCACAAGTTTCAGCGTCAGATACCACCCAGGTTCCACGCGGAGATGAATCCTCAGGCAGCCGAGGATTGGCTGGAGGCGGTTTTTCAAGTTTTCAAGCTAGTGGGGACACCAGCTGACCTCATGGTGATCCTTGCAGTGAGCATCCTGCACACGGCAGTAGGAAGAAGGTGGAGTTTGATGCCCCAGGTGAACGACAAGGCATCTATCCTATGGATGGACTTTGAGAGCCACTTCCACTCAAAGTTCGTCCTAGCCAACCTCCATGCAGTGCGCATCCAGGAGAAACTACAGCTGCGACATGGAATCATGACAGTCTCCCAGAACTCGGTGGGATTTACCGATCTCACACAATATTCGACGGACATGGTACGAGACCCATTCTTCCGGGCCCGAACCTTCGAGCTAGGACTGAGACATGAGATCAGGGCATTGATGATATCCCTCAGCATTCTGACGCAGACATGAGTACTAAAGCGAGCCCTTCTCATAGAGAGCATTTTTTCCGATCTTGCACCAGCAGAGAGACCTACAAAAGGGTGGCACGTAGCAGAGTCGTCTGCAGCTGGTAGTCGACGGACATCATAGGGGTCCAGGTGGACCAGACCATTAGGCGGACAACCTCAGGACACTAGCTCAGAGGTGTGGGGCACACAGTGTAGAGCCATCCTTCAGAGGAGCAGACAGTTCTATGCATGCAGCGGGTAGGGCCACATGGCTCGTGAATGCCTGACCTGCCGTGCAGAGGAGTATCAGATGGTAGAGGGGCCACCTAGGAAGAGGTAGAGTGTTGATGGTGGCGGTCTGCAGGGAGCAGGCGGATGAGGTAGAGGAGCTGACCGAGTAGAAGGTTGTGGGTGACGCTTTGAGGCTTTACCACCACCACCACCCGGAGGTCCACCCCGACCACATTGTGCTGGTGGGCGTAGACAGGTTCAGCTTCAGGCAACAAAGGCCTATGACCACGGTGCACCAGAGATGATTCGAGGTACTATCTGTGTCTACTCCACCCTTATTGCAGTCTTTATAGACATAGGAGTGAGTCATTCTTTTATTGTCGCTTCCCTTGTTCGGATGTCGGAGATTCCGACGGAGTATTTCGCTCGATCCTTACAGCTATAGACTCCTACGGGATCATACTAGATGATTACGCACTGGTGCCGGCAGAGTGATCTTACTCTAGGAGGCGAGAGATTCGGATGGGATCTTCTTGTAGCGGCGTCGAGGCCTTACGACGTCATCTTGGGCATGGATTGGTTATATAAAGTCCATTATCAGATCAACTGTATTAGGTGCAAGGTGTGATGTGTTCACACCGATGGGAGTAGGTTCACCTTCAAAAGTGAGAAGGGATCCTTAACAGCATAGGATGGACTCACATAAAGGAGAGGGCATTCGATCACTCATCAGTTGGCTAGCCTCATCCTTGGAGCAGTTGACGTGTAGATTCCTAGTTTTCTTGCAGTGGTGGATTAGTATGTGGACGTTTTCCCTGACGATGTTCCATGACTACCTCTTCACAGAGAGGTATAATTTTATATTGACATATACCCCGGGACAGCCCCGTTATCCTATCTAGAATATCTGATGGCCCTCACTGAGCTTCGAGAGCTACAAGTACAGTTGGAGGACTTGCAGGGCAAAGGATTCATCCGACCCAGTGTTTCACCCTGGGCTTCCCCGATTTTGTTCACCATGAAGGCGGAAAGGATCTTGCAACATTGTGTTGACTATCGTCGCCTGAACCAGGTGAAAGTTAGGAACATGTATCACCTACCGAGGATTGACAAACTATTCGATCAGATCAAGTGAGCACGGTGGTTCTCGAAGATAGACCTCAGGTCAAGCTATCATCAGCTCTGAGTCCGGGATGAGTATGTGCAGAAGACGGCCTTCAGATGTCGGTATGGCCACTATGAGTTCTTGGTTATTTCTTTCAGCATATACTAGACCACTGAGGAGGAGTACACCTATCACTTGCGGGTTGTACTGGACACACTCCGAGAGCACCAGCATTATGGTAAGCTCTCTAAGTGTCAGTTCTGGTTACGTGAGGTCCACTTCATGGGACGCGTCATCTCTGAGGTGGGAGTTGCGGTAGACCCTACGAAGATCGAGGTAGTGCTAGCTTGGGAGCTACCGAAGAGCGTGATGGGGGTGAGAATTTTCTTGGGTCTAGCTGGGTACTACTAGAGATTTGTGCCAGACTTTTCCAGAGTTGCGACACCTCTTTCAGGTTTGACGAAAAAGGGGAAACCCTTCGTGTGGTCTGACATATGTCAGTAGAGCCTTCAGGAGCTGAGACAGAGATTGACCAGCGCACATATCTTGAGGATAATGGAAGAGGAAGTAGGGTACGTAGTCTACTGCAATGCATCATGGACTGGAATCGGATGTGTCCTGATCCAGGAGCAGGCGGTGATCACCTATGGATCACGATAGTTGAGGCTACATGAGAAGAACTACGCTACACATGACTTGGAGTTATCAGCAGTGGTCTTCACTATGAAGATGTGGCGACACTATCTGATGGGCGAGCGCTTTACAGTCTACTCAGACCACCAGAGTCTTAGGTATATCTTCTCGCAGAAGGACCTGAAACTGAGACAGCGGTGATGGATCGAGTTCCTCCAGGACTATGACTTTGTGATAGTCTATTCTCCTGGAAAGCGGAATGTCGTAGCTGATGCTCTCAGTAGGAGGACCTGAATTCAGCTACATGGAGAGGCGACAGAGCAGCTATCCACTTTGCATATATCCTTCATGGATATGTATAGAGTAGCCATTCGTTAGTCACTCATAGTCACTCCTCCATTACTGCAGCGGGTCACCGAGGCACAACGTGGGGATGTTGAATGTGAGACGTGCCATGCACAGATATCCTCAGGACATGCACCTGATGGATTCTATTTAGAAGGATAGCACGATGTCCTTTTCAGAGAACGTACCATGGTACCGGCTACTTTTTAGGATTAGTTGTTGAGGGAGTTTCACACTTCCACTTTAATGGTACATCCAGGAGTGGCGAAGATGTACCAGGATCTCAGACGTCAACACTGGTGGCCGGGTATGAAGAAGGTTGTGGAAGTGTTCGTTTCTCGATGCCTCACCTGCCAGCAGATGAAGGCATAGAACCAGGTACCAGCAGGCTTGGTACAGCCCTTGGAGGTCCCGGAGTGGAAGTGGGATGGGATATCTACGGATTTTGTGACAGGAATTCCACGTACTTCCAGAGGTCACGACTCCATTTGGGTGATTGTCGACTGACTCAAAAAGTCGGCCTACTTCTTACACATCAGAGAGAAGGGCTCAGTAGAGAGTTTAAGACGTCTCTACATTCAGGAGTATGTATGGATTCATGGTGTTCCATCATCTATCATCTCCGATCGAGATGTTTTTTTACATCCCGGCTTTGGAAGGGGTTGCAGGAGGCATTCGGGATGCAGCTACGTCTGAGCTCCACCTTTCACCCTCAGATTGATTGTTAGATGGGGAGGACCATTCAGACACTCGAGGACATACTCTGTTCATGTGTCCTCGATTTTGGTCGCAGTTGGGAGGACCACCTACCCTTGGTAGAGTTCACATACAAAAATAGCTAGCACTCCACCATCGGGATGGAACCATACGAGGCATTGTACGACCGACCTTGAAGATCGCCTCTTTGCTGGACAGACCCTGGGGAGTCAGCACTTGTGGGACTAGAGATGTTCCAGGCCATGATAGAGAAGGTCCAGGTCATCTTTGAATGGATGAGGATAGCTCACAGACGGTAGAAGTCTAATGTTGACAGGAGGTTGAGACCCCTAGAGTTCGAGGATGGTGACCACGACTTCTTGCGGGTCTCGCCTCGATGTGGATTATGGAGATTTGGTCGGGGTGGAATGTTATCTCCATGCTTCATTGGACCATTCTAGGTTCTCAGCTGGATAGGTGAGGTGGCTATTCGCCTGGCTCTACCACCTCAGTTGCACCGGGTGCACGATGTCTTCCACGTATCTCAGATGAGGAGATATGTGCATGACCCGACACATATCATTGACCATGGGGAGATGGACTTTGACGATAGGGAAACTTTTACGGAGGTCCCGATGGATATCTAGGATTGATAAGAGTTGGTCCAATGTGGATGGTCTATTCCTCTAGTGTGCATCAGATGGCAGCACAAGAACCTCCAGGAGAGTACTTAGGAGTGGGAGGCTCAGATGAGTGCTCAGTACCCCCATTTGTTCCCCTAGTTTTGTGTTGTATCTTTACAGGTATGTTCAGTGAATGAACAAAAGGGTTTTCCTAACTTTGAAACTGTTGCTAGGAATCGAAATATGAGGGCACATATGTAATCACAACACCGGTAATTGCTTAGGAACACCTTTTCCAGAGTTGTGTTGATTCAGTGAGGTAATTAAATAATTGGGTTAACTAAAGAATGAAGTAAGATATTGTGCTACAATTTTTTTTATTTCTATTCTAGGTAGTTTAAACATATTCTCGGTGGTTGGAGTGGGACCCACTAATATCCTAACTTCACTTAGGTAGGATATTAGTGAAGTGGGTCCCACACTATCCCCACCCCTTCAAATCCTTTTAACCTCCCATGAGCATTTAATTTTGTAACACACCCGCACCTCCCCCGTTTTAATGTCAAGTCAACTCATTAGATTTTCTTCCACATTAAATGCATGCTAATAAAATGTCTAATTAATTGGATAACACGCATCAATTAATTTGATGAATTCATTTTTAATTTCAAATTAATGATGGCTTGTGTGTGTTAATAAAATAAGGAAATTCCATATTTCTTTGGGAGGTTATTTCGTTGTGCGAGAGGGTTTGGAGGGGAATTGACTCAAGACATCGAATCTTCATCTTCTTCATTGCAGAACGTGATGAATGATGAAGAACTCAATCCTTCGATGAAAGATGATGAAGAACACAAGTTCCTCGGAGATCGATGACATGATGTGACAATCCTCTTCTCCGTGACGTTGTGTATCGTGACGCTGACAATCCTCTTCCACGACGTCTTTTCCCGGGACGATCCTTGCTCGAAAACCTCTTCAAAGGTAGAGAGTTTTGTTTCCATTTACCTTATCTGGATTACATACTCGACATGTGAATAATTGGTTGGTAATTTTTTGACGATGTTTGAACCACTAACGTGGTGGGTGCAGACCAACAAACAAGTCTAAACCTACCGTTTATTCGTTGTTGGTGCTCAGAATGACATCAATGATGGAACAGGACCACAATAGTGATTTGGGGAATTCGTAGTAAAGTACGGGACCTGAGATGAACACCGGACTAGATGGAATTGAAAACAGACCACCGGAGCAAGTCTGGTGGCCCACAGACTTCACCGGCGGTGTGGGTCACTAGCACTGCAGCGCTCGCGGCCGAAGGCGGTGGCTTCCCGGCACGCCGCCAGGAAGAACCGCCACGACTGAAGCTGCGACGGCAAGTGGCCGGATCACGCAGCCGCGCGGGATCTGAGGGAGCAGGATGTGGTGCTCACCACGTCCGTGGAGCGTAAAGGTCGCGGGGGACCGAGTCCCCTGCTTGGATCGCTGGCCGAGCCGGCGTGCCACCCGGCTGGGCCGTGCTGGGTTGCATGGACCGGACCAGGTCGCGCCAAGCTGGGTCGGGCCGCGTCTAGTAGGGTCGGGCCGCATCCTAGCAGGCCGGGCCGCACCCATCTGGGTCGGACCCAGACCCCGATCGGGTCGACCCGGTTCGGGCCGACCCAGGGGTGTTGGGCTGGGTCGGGCGGGGCCCAGACCCCCCATTTTCAGACCACTTTCGGTCTTTTTCCCATAACATGGGCTATAGACCTCCGATCAATGCACCGTTAGTTGCGATGCGATCCTTGAATCGACTCAGTCATTTAGGTATATTACACTCAAGGTTTTAAAGAACATTGGATATGGCCGGGTTGGTTCGAGCACAAAACCAACTGAGGCCTCGGAGCGGAAACACTTATAACTTGAGCTCCGGACATCCGATTAACGTGCCATCGACATTGTTGGATTCGTCATGGTGAGAAAAACCTTTTGGATTACTCCTATAGAGGTTTGATCATTGTTGGAGTGTGTTCGGGTTGGTTTTGACATAAAAACCAACCGGGCCCCTGGAATGAAAAAGACAATAACTCTCAGACTGGGAAACCGATTGACGCGCTGTCTGTCGCGTTGATTTCCTTTTGTTGAGGCGCAACTTTGGGATATGTCAACACCGAACTACATGTAAGTTGATGTACTGGACACCCTTGGCTCGTGGAGTGGACCGTCCCATAAACGAGCATGTTGTGTGCGGGAACCCTAGAGCTGGCTGCGACTGCGACGACAACTGCACTAAAATCCTATGTGGGTTCGACAGTGATGACTACTGCATTGAAATAATCCGTGGGTTCGGCAGCGATGAAGACCGTACTAAAATACTCCGTGGGTTCGACTGAGATTACTACTATTCTTGTATCCTACATGGGTCCGGCAGTACTACTGTTCATGTATCCTATGTGGGTCCGGCAGTGTTTGACTCTGTACTTGTATCCTCAATTGGTCCTGAAGAGTAGCTGGTATTGTATCCTACGTGGGTCCGATAGCTTTGCTGGTTTAGTATCCTACGTGGGTCCTAACTTATATGAATCAGTGACTACGTATGATCATCTCTATCACCTTATGAAGAAGTATACTTGTTTGAGCTGAGTCTTTACTTTAAATTATTATCTTCGATGTGATTGACATGCTTTCCTTTGTTGATTGTGTTGTGCTTTCCTATTTGGATTGGGTTGTACTATACTGTGTGGATGTGATCGAACTTGGGCTCAGATGTTGGAGTCGAAATGGTATTGATGACTTAGGTATATGTATGGGCATATACCTAAGTAGAGTTGGTTGATACTTTGTGATTGTATATTTCAATTTTGGATTATCCTTCGTGGATTCTGAGAGACCTTTGGGGGTATCGGTGTCCCTACAGAGTAGCATATACTCACCCCTACATGGGCTATGCCGGCACTACGTTGTGTTGGATGTAGATGAAGGAAAGCGCTTATCGTGGTAGGAGCTCGTGGAGCTGGATAGTACCTGGAGGCGGAGCACTGGATGAGACGCACTCGGAGTGGATGAATGGAGCCAAGGAGCGGAGGAGGCTATCTGTACCCACCCATTAGGTGGGGTTTCTGGAGGACGTCCTGGTGGTTGCTTCTTGTCTTTTAGTTGTTTTAATTTGTTTCTAGATGGAATTTATTTTCAGTTTGGGTTTGTATTATGGCCAATTTTCTTTTTGAACTTACTATTGTACACAGTTGATAGAGTTTTTACTTTTTCTGGCTTACTCTGTGTTGTTTGTTCACTTATAAAGGCAATGCCTTCCTGTTTTTTTGTTGGGATCTACACCTTGGTGCTAGTCGCCAGCCCCTGGAATATGGAAGGAGGGCTTGGGGTAGTCACGACATTAGTCCCGAGGATGGGTCGTGACAATAACATATCATTATATAATGTTATGGAGTACTAATTATATCAGTTAGGTAGGTGGTAGTGTGACGAACAAATGAAATAAAAATTATTTTCTCATTTGATGGAATTTGAGGAAGATATGGGTCATTATATGGATATAATAAAATATAATTATATGGTATATAGAATACATATTATTTTATCAAGGTCTAATATGTTTTTATGGGTGTGTAAGAATTAATAAAATTGAAATGATCTATTATAAACGATACCTCTTCAAGAAAAAATCTTTTTCTTAGAAACTACAAAACACTATGGATGGACATATACATAAACTGAGGTTAAAATAATGAAAGGATAATTTCTATAAAGGTATTAATTATGATATTTTCTGAATAAAAATGTATTTTATGTTTTCTAAATTGAAAATAAGGGATTCCCTTTTATGAGAAAGGGGAGGGGCACTCATGGAATTTCACAAACTATTAAAATATAATAAAACTATTATAGAACCAAATTATTTCAAGTGGCCCATAAAAGAATAGGTTATAAGAAATTTTTCAATATATTATACCCATATTATTATTTTATATTTTTATTATATTCAAATAAGTTAATAAAATATTAATTTGATTAAATATCATTTTCTTCAAACTTGACACTATTCACCACATTGACATTAAAAACATCAAGGAAACAAGTTTAGTATGATAATAAAATAACATTATATTATAATTTTTTCATCTATAATATTATAGTAGTACATATGTATTTCAAATTTTATTTCTTTTAATATTTTTCATACCAATTATTTGATTTCATTATTAATTAAATAATTGTTACAACATTGTTGTGAAACCCTTTAAGGTAATTTTTTTCAATAAAAATAATAAATTAACATCCATTATGGGGATAAAAAAGTTATATTTCTAAATAATATTTATAGTTGAACATATCTTCAAGATGATGACATCTTAAAATATTTATAATTTATAGAATCCATAATCGGACAAATTAATATTTTAGTAAAATACAATACTATAAAGGTCATAATGTAATCAAAAGAAATAAATAGGGTCATAAATTTTACCCATATATTATTTCACACTTTAGGGTTCTACATTACCCATATCATTAAATGGAAGAAGAATTTTCTATTGCTAAAGAACTAATATATCATGAGATCTATGATAATCCATCTCATATGTCATATGTTACCATCAACACAATGTTTTTATAACATGTTATCAAATATAAATTCAAAATAATGTTGTGAGATAATACATTAATCTCACAAACCCCATCTTATGTTTAAATAAAACAACCATAAAATATTTACCCTTATAACCCTTCTAAAAAATAAAATTACAAAACATTAAAAATATTTTCAGGAAATCAATGTAACATTGATCCGACATATATCATATTATAGCTCTTGATTGTCATTTTAAAAACATGTGAATACACTTATAGTATATTCTCATGAAACATGGTAATAAAATAAATTACCATTAATAGTTTTGAAAAATGTTTGTTATTAATTACTCAAATTATTACTCTATATATTACTTAAATCTAAGAAATTTTAATCTCAATCTTCATGACAATTTAAATTTATATTACCTAACATTATTATATAAAATGTTGAACGCCATTCATGTACTCAAATTTGTTCTAGGATAACAGTTTACCTATTTTCATTGTCACATGATTCTATTTTTGGTAATCTAATATCATCTATTTGGCACATCAATAAATTGAATATGGAATATTAATTCAAATTAAAATTTTATGCTATCATAAATAAACATTTTGACTAAGCACTCCACCACACTAGTAGTCGACTCAAAAAATTTATCATCATAACAAATAATTATACTATTGTAAATATTTAGTTTTATTTTTTTTTCACAAAATGTTGGTGTTTCTCCTTAGGTGGAAATAATCTATATAAATAAATCCACTATTATATTGTTAAATATGTTTTCTCATTTGTTTAGTTGATCCAACTAGAGTTAGTCCTTTCCATTTCCCATTCAAAATTTGAAATAAAAAATGTAAATTGAGTTTCATTAGTATGAGAATCGTGCTTTTTTATATACTTCTTCTTAGAAGCTTTAAAATTCAAAACCTCATTTTTAATATATTTGTGCAGGTATTATTTCATCATCTTCAACTCTCATTAATATCAAATATTATGAGTTAAATATTTCATCCACATTATCATCAACTATTTATTAAGTTTAACTTTTCATATTTTCAATTTAATATGTGCTTATTCTTTTTCCACATTTTCTCTAATGAAGATTTATTCATTCTTGTTATGATATTCACTTCATATTGATTCGTCATAAAAAGAGTTTGTGTTCCATTCATGATTATCCAATCTCTTCATATATCATCTTATCTAAAAAATAAGCTTATAATATATCATGTCATTATCATTATTATCCTTTAATGGTGTTATTTTATAATTATTTATTTTCATGTTTTTATTATGCATAGATTCAAAATTGTATTTTTAGAACCATTAAACTATAGTTCACTTTTCAAAATATACACCTTCAAATGTTTCTTATGTTATATTAAATTTTCCTATTAATCACAGCTAATTTTTGAAAGATCATTCATATTATGTCCTACTAAATGATTATTCAAATTTATAAATATTTATTGTTATCATATTAATTTTATTTATCCTTGGAAAATAATTTTTTTCCTTTTTATATTCACCATTTATTGGGTTCATAGATTTTATATTGAATTAGTTATCTTATTCATTATTGTAGGTAACATATGATTTATTCATTACATAGTCATATGAAAAATTTTACAACTCCGTTATTATTCAAACAAGTTATTTTATTATTTGAAATTCACGTTTCACCTTTTTAATATGTAATTTTAAATAAGTACATTATATATTGGAATTTATCCTTAACTTCTTCATGTTTAGAATCTAATGGATTTTGTTTTGCAATAACATTTACATTACAATTTTTTATTGATCAAAAAGTCATACCATTATATTATATCTTATTAACATATTTGTTTCTTCTCATTTAATAAGGAATGATAAAATTATGAAGATCAACCAATAATAGATCATCACATCCATCCATTTTGGAAATATTTGGATCAAATAAATGTTGATAGTTTCTCAATAGCTTATATATAATTCTTTCATCATCTATTGTTTGTTATAAAAGGGGCGTTGATACCCTGAAAGGGGGGGGGGGTGAAACATGGTAAGCATATTCATTTTGAAATATGTCTTTCCCCACTAGATCATTAACTCATTGTTATAAGAGTATCTTTGTTTTATCTATAGTCTTTATATTTATCTTATCCTTTCTATTATTATCCCATGTTTATGCTTAGAATGTGATGATGTAATGAAATCACACAGACACACATATATTTACATGGTTTACCCTCAATAGGATATGTCTAAGGAGAATAAAATAGAATTTTGTTTTTGTAAAAAATCCACTAAGTCTTACTACCAATACATGGTTCAGGATGGATCACTTCTTTGGCACAGATCGCTTCTATACATGGTTTGGTCACAGGTCACCACCTTCCCATGTGTCACTCCATGAGTACTTTTTTATAGATTACTATTGGTGAAAATGTGCAAATTTTTCCACATATATTTCTATATTCTCTGGTGGACAATCATCCATCGTTTTTAGATATATGGGTCTATTAATAATCATTGACGAATTCATTCTTTATTTTAGTTAGACACTCTATTAATGTTCTTTTAGGGGTGATCCTTCACTTATGTCAAAAAACCTGGATGCATCACTTTAATTTTCAATTAAACTGGAATGTACTTCACATTAATGTATAAATAGTCATTACAAACTCTTTCTTTTATAGGATATCCAATGGATTCCAATTTTCCTTTTCAATGACATCAATGTAGTGTTGAAGAAACTCTTTCGGTGTTACTTTTCACATTGATATGATAAACCATCATTTTTTATTCTACATGAAAATTTATATAAAAAATGATATTGGTAATAGGCTAATCCCTGAATGTGTCTCCTTACACGAGATCCTCAAAATAGTATCACATATATCAGTTCGATGGATTTTAGTTTTCAACATATAGATGAAATAAAATTTTTTCACGAATAGTTAGTTTGTGAAAATTGATCTAATGATATTTTTTTGTCACATTGTGAACATCCCTCCACTACACATAAATATTTTGAATCATACGCAAACTACCATGAACCACATATAGAGGGTACTTCATAGAAAACATTCCTTCTCAGACATCCTCTACATCAGGGACTGGTTATCCATCGAAGAAAATAGTTTCCATCAAATATTTCCATAAATAATTTTTTCATTGTTTCATACCATTACTTCATATATGGATAATGATATGTGAACTAATTTTTCCTTCATGAGATACAATTTTCTTTTATACCTTTATGTGATCTATATTACCCAACAACCTCCATCATGGGATTGATACCTTGTGAAATACTCCCCCATTTGAGGAATAGATTCTTTTGAAACTCTTATACTTATCTAAATCCTCACCTATGTTCTAGTTCACATGTCCCCAAATTCGTCCAAAAGAAATGATCTTATCCAAATAAATATTCCTTTCACAATTTTGTTATTATAATGTATAATGTAAAAATTTAAATCATAAAAAATACTATAATCACAAACATCGAAAAAATCTATATAGGACATCCATCACCATGAACTGATATAGGTCCTAATGAAACATTTATCATTTTTAGTGATTGTTATCTATTATAAATTTAAATCGTTTTCAAATCCATATATGATATACACAGTCTCAAAAATAATGATTATAAAAAATGATGATCCTCACACAAACTATGAGCTTCACAATAATTTATTTTACCATATGGATCACATAGCACACTTCGTACTCAAGATATCACTTTAATGTGGAAACTATTCCTTTTTCATTTTATGTACCCATATATTATTTTTTCATAGCTATGATGTGCTATTATGTGGCCAAAAAACTCCATGCATAATAGTCTTATAGCTGTTCCTTGTGGTCTAAAAATTTTGTTCCAGGGACTCCATTGTTAAAAATATTCTTTTTCTATAAACAAATATCCCACTTTTGAGGCCCAAAAGTTTTGTAAACACTAGGAAAATTCACCACATTAAACATATTTTCTTTCCAAAAACCATAATTAATTATTCATGATCATATAGATATGTCAACAAACATAGTTAACCCAAATACCCTAAGACAGAACCTTAATGGATTTTTAATCTATCAATATTCTACTTTAGGTATATTAAAAACGCATCAAATTTTGATATTTCACTAAATCATAAAGCATATTTTTCTAAAATAAAATTGAATAAATTAAAATAGAGATCAGTGATTTACACAATACACACACTAATTTCACATGATCCACACTCTTCATGAGAAATAATAGTAGCATGAAAATTTCTTCAATGAAACACATCATTCAAAAACCACTCATCTTCTTTTATCATGAACACTATTTGTCATAATATGTAACCACTTATTGATCACCTATAACATTTTAGGATTGAAAAGTCACACTAAGTAACTTCACTATATTTCCAAATCACCCTATGTCTTGATGAAGACATTTTATCTCCTCATATACCCACAATTTCTCCCCATTTTTCAATGAACCTAAAGGTCACTTTTTTTTGTTACAAAAAGGTAAAGAACAAAAATAAACACATTATGTAAAAATCAACATAACTTATGGATAGGGGGTACAATAACCAAACTTTTTCAATTGTGGGGAGTAGAATAAACTCCAATATCCAATTGATACTACCCAAAAACCTAATTTGGTGATTTCTTAATCATAATTTACATAACCTATAGTTATGTAAGAACATACTATAGAATCTCAAGCCCATGGTCTATAATCTTCACGATGATGTGGAATTTTATTTCAATGTGATTTTACAATAATTTATGGATTATAAATTTGATAATATTTATTTAATATGACTTATAATAATAAATATCAATCACATACATCAATTCAATCTCCCCCTTATCATATAATTCAATAGAAGATAGCGTCATTCGTAAATTTAAACCCAATTAGTAAATTTCCTATCTTCATCTATCTTTTGAAAATATAAAAATAATAATTGGTTAATATTATTATATTATCATCTAAAATGAATATAGAGTGAAATTACTCCGTATTTTGGTTATACGCTTTTTTATTATTGATGAGAAACCACATGTTAACATCAAAATACCACTATTCCTTGTCAAAAATATTAAAGGTAAACATTTACACCATTTATGAACTTTTTATTGAGTCATTGATATTATTTATCACATTCCAAGATGTAAGTCATATTCATTTATATAGTTTCATAGTGTTGTATTGTTTTCATCAAGAGAAATTTCAACTTGAAATTGTTCTATTAACATATCTGCTAATCCAATAGTGTAACAATTATTTTTATGACATATGAGTTTATTACAATAATAATCAATGTTATCCACCCCACTCACTTACTTCTACGTATACCAGTGGCCTAATTGTACTCAATTCCTCAGAGGAATCTTTTATAAAATGAGGCTATATAACACCATGTGATTGTCATTATACCTCTATAAATCCCATCAACATTCGAAACACTCAAATCATTAATGTTGGTTATTATCTAATTTAATATTTGGAATTTCTATTTATAGTGGCCATAATATTTTTTAGATAAACCTATAAATCTTATCTCATAACATCTTGGAATCCTAAAAAAAGTCAGCTAACAGAAATTTTTTATAAAAAATATATAATCTTGAAATACATGAATTGTTTTTATTATCCCCCATTCAGACATCTTGATGTTAAAAAATTTAAAATATCATATTTTCTATACCATTAAGACCAATAATGTGATTATAATATAGAATGATCCCACTATGATATGAAACTCTTCCCACTGTTACACCCACTATTTACCAAAAAAATTATTATTCTCTGAGATATAATCTTCACATGTTAATATTGTCCTAATAAACTTCCACAACACAAAATAATATATCAATTGTAATAGTCTTCTATAATATTTTTAATTGGTCAGATTACCACATAGTAATGAGAGATCAATAAAATCATTAAGCCAATAGATTCATAAATCGATGTAGGACATAATATATTATCAATATAATACCAGAAAAGTACATTGAAATAAAACACATCTATAAATATGTAGAATTAATTGAATATTATATAAATTAAAGGAATTTTTCTATATTTTTTCTTCATATTTAGTAATTTATATGATTCAGTTTACATTCTAGAGCACATTAAATCATCATTTATCATTTTTATATAGATTAAAATTTTATTGAATCTCCCCAATAACCTAATGACAATGTAAATGATTTAATAATATTTAAGCACATAGGTGTCGGGGATCCTTTGGAAACCATAAGAATAGGATTCTGGTTGATATTGATGGATCACCCTATTATTACATTATTATAATGAACTATAATAATTTTGTGCATATTATAACTACCCAGCTAACTTTAACCATTATTTCCATATAAATATATATTACTTACTATCATCCTGATTCTTCATATGATATTTATATTAATTATTTTTTCCCATTTTTCACAATTTCGTGTTTAAATCCATCATTATAAATTTACTAATTTTATGCTCCACCAATAATTCATTTTCAAGACCATTTCATTGAGTAGTAATATTTCCACTTATAATCTACTCTATGATCATTATCAATTAAAAGGATTGTTATTTTTTATTAAATACAATCCATGTATCATGTCATATGAATTTTGAGGGAATTATTTATTCATTATTCATTTATCTATTTTCATATTAATGTAACCAATTTAATTTGGGGTTTAGTCTTCAAAAAAATATAAATTATTCTTAATCATAAAAGGTGAATATCCCTCCTTTTTCTTTCAGGTTTTTTCACATTCCTTCAAATAAAAATTGTTTAGGGTATCAGAGGTGGTCATTGATACACAGTTTTTTAAACTTCTTCTGATTCCCATGAAGGTGTAACCTTATTTTTAACTTATTATGTTATCATCCTATAAATGATTTTTCATTATTCACTATGAGAGCTAGAGATATCCAATGAGGTTCTTTTCTTTTCCTTCATTATTTCTAATGAAATGTATTTCCAAATTCTAATGCTTAGTATAGTTAAAATATATTCTATAAAATAGATACCTCATGTAATAATTTCTCAATTGATATGTAGTTATATCTATAGTTCTTCTTCAAACATTGATCTCATGGTCTTTTTTTACAAATACTCATAGTGTCAGGTAGTCTTCAACAATAATAGCATTTCATATCTACCTTCTTATAAAATATTTTCCTTTTATATTTTTAATAAATTTATTCAAATTTTTATATTTAAAAGTATGTTGCACTTCAAAACATGAAATATATTATAAATCCTAAATACATAAACTTTATTTATTACCATGCATCCCACATAAGTCGCATATGTTCTAATTTGTTTCTATAAAAGAATTTCTAGGTATATATTCATTGTCTTCATAATTTTTCATATTTTTTGAACTATTCCTATCTCTCTACCTATCTTGCATGGGATGGGGTTAATCATACACAATAAAAATTATTCCAAATCATGATGCGCTTTAGGATGATACAATAGTTTCATGTTTTCCTCTAATGTAGAATTATTTCATTTGATTTCATAATCAACTTATTACCGATAAACAATTAGTAATTGTAATTCATTATTCAATTTTGGCATTCCTTTGGAATTATATTTATCTAGATCTTTCTTGACTGATTCTATCTCTTCACCCAATTTTTTAATATTCTTATACATTGATTCATGTTGATTATTCTGTTATATCTTGAGACTATTCTATCTAGAAATATCATCTTTAAATTCCTGGGAGATGTAATCTATCATATAATATTTTTCTATAATTTTATAAATCATATGAGAAAAAATATATTTTAGAATCCATTCTCTTGTTTTAGCCTTTGGATCTCCTAAACTAGTTTTGATAACTATGTATAATGATCATCATTTCAATATTTCAATATTTGTAGTTTTTAATGTGGGGAATAATTCTTCACTCTCAAATCTATGGCCACATCAATAATCCATTTATTTATTATTATAATCTAATTAAAATCAATTTCTTCCACTTGGATATGGATATCATTATATTTATTTCCCTTATGGTGTTTATAAATATATTAATCTTTTCCTAGAAAAATTCTACTTTTTCCATTATTGATGTTTCTTCATCATCAATTATATCATCATCACATGGAATATTTTGTTGTTCACTAATTCATGATGAATCATTCAGTAAGTATATATATTTATAGTAGTTTTCTTCAAAACCATTTTTAGTAAATTTTTTTATTCCATAAACAGAACTACACTTTATTCATATATATTTTTACACATAAGAAAAACACATAATTTTTTTTATTTCTTTTGTTTCCCATGGAACACTAAGATAATTGGAAACTGAAACATTAATTTGTAACAGTAAAGAAAAAATGTTTAGATAAAATAATGAAATAAGGTAATTTAATCTATGATTCCATTTTTTTGGTCCAAAAGGGGCCTACATACCCTGAGTGGTTTGGGAATCAGGTTCAATATATTCTTATTTAAATTATTCAAGTCCCAATAGATCATGGACACTTTAATTTAAGGGTCACTTAGTTTTCTCATTAATTTTTATATTTTTTTATCCATTCAAATTTAATCTCTTGATGATAGATAAAATTTACAATAGAAAAGAAAAAATAACACATATTTTTACTTAGTTCACCCTCAATGTGATTCATCAAAGAAGCATACAACCACAATGTGCTAATAAACCAAATCAAATAATTCTAAATTCTAACACATTATTTGGGATAAGTCAATTTTATGTCTTATATCACTACATTAGAATGTTTAGGGATAGTTCACTGTCATCTGCAGGATCACTCCCTGATTTTCATTCTATGGCTCACTACCGGCGTGAAAGATCACCTTATTCCTCTTATTTCACCCACTTTTCTAGAGGGGATCCACCCATAGTATATGGGAATTTATAAAAATTCATTATCAATAATGAATTCATTTTCAATTGTGTATAGATTCTCCATTTATGATCGTTCTAGGCTACTCCATCACTTCTACAAAAACTCAGTGATGCATCAATTCAACATTCTTGTCATTTTGAATGGAATTTTCAATAATTTAAAAATAGTAATCAAAAACTAATTATTTTTATGGATATCAAATGTAATCAAATTTTTCGGTTCACTATCATGGATTTAGTTTTAAATATACTATTTTTTCATGATTTATCTAATAGTGCAGATCAACTATCCTATTCATGTTCAACTTCAAAATTCAAATATAATAATTATACCATCCACTTAGTAATCCTGATACATATCTCCTTGCATGAGATCTTAAAAATAGTTTCATGTGTATGTTATCCATGTATTCCTATTTTCTCTTTCTGTATTAAATCCAAATATTTGTGAACTTTTAGATTATAGGAGTTATTTTCACAAACTATTTAATCCCTTCATAAATTCAATCTACTCACTATGAACTATCTTGCATATTCTGTGATCTTCCTTGCACCGTATAGAGTGAGTGCTTAACAGAAAAAATTTTCTTCATGAACTACATCCAAATTACAAAAAACATAACCTTTTCATACTAAATTGTCTTGAAAAAAACATACATTAAATAATCATGAATAGAGGATTACCTTAACCTTATGGAAGGACGACCCACTAAGAACACATTTTTTTCCTTTGTGTGCTACGATACCTTGATGCTCTATTTTTAAACTATTTTGTATACATACCTCATTTATATAATTGATCTCTGTCAAACTATTTTCACTTTCTTATAATCAATTCCTTAGGAAACTCTTGTCTTCGGGGGATCCACCCCCGTGATCTTTTCCATACATTGTCGAATTCATCTAGCAGTGATGATCATCCCTAATAAAATTGACACATATTAACAATGGTATTATGGCCACTTATGTATGAAAATAAATATTAAAATATATTTCAATCAGATGTACAAATAAATTTGATGTGGTACAACCTTAACCATGAAGAACTGTGTGGTCCTCATAGTGAATTTATCCTTGGTGGTAGTTGTTGTCTTCCGTAAATAGAAACTCATTTCAACATCTTAAATCACTACCACAATCTTATAAATGATGATCCTCCCACAAACTATGAGCCTTACATGAACTATTAAGCTCCCATTAAATAATATCATTTTGTGGTTCACATAGCTCACCCCTTGTCCGCATAGCACTTCAAGGCTGCAACTTGGTGGATTTTCTTCACAATATCCTACATCACAAAAAAACCATTGTATCTTCAGAAAATATAATTTAATCTTATAAATTAGTCATAAATAATCTCAAAATAATCAATTTTTATATATTCATATATGATTCTATACATTTATTATGTATCCTATTTAAATATTATATTTCCATCTTTACATCAATTAATTTTTTCCAAAATTTCGATATCAATTAATGGCCCAATTAAATTATTTTTATTATCAAATAGAGAAATCTAGAGAAAGTTCATATCTTCCCCATCCATTTAATTATTTACTAGTATATAAATTTTATCCATGAATTCTGATCATATGGTGAAAATCACATTATTGATGTTTCTTTTACATCACTACCATGTGATAGTATGTAGGGTAACATTGTGTTATTCTATCTGTGGTATTTCTTTCCATAAATTATAGAAGCCTCATTTAGTTTAAATAATTAATGATATATATTTTGATTGACATTTCTTATGTGACAATCAATTTGATACCAATTGAAGATCCCATATTAGTGGGAGATCATAGACAATGATATAGGGGAATCAATAATCCATGTTTTTTTAATAATTGCCTCTTTTTCAATCAAACACTATGGATAGTTAATAACATGACCAAGTATTCCTGTTACGTAGTGAATCACATTGAATGAAATAGCAAATGAAATATCTAAACATAGTGATTTCCAATGTTCATCCTCAATTTGATGCTACTATTTTTCATGTTGGTTAATCACCAAGACAAGATTGAATGATATTTCAATCAATATCCTATATCGAAATACAATACATTCCAACTCAAAATTCAATAAAAGGAAATATTTATAATAATTATTCCATGTTAAAAGAGTCTAGACTAACCTTAAACTCTTTTTTCAACATAGGAAAATCTTTTTAATACAATACACAATCTTCAATTTATCAAAGATTGATCCACTATTGGATGATATTTTGATCTTCCTTCGATAATTTCATGTATTTGACATTCTGATGTAAGATCTATGAGGAATTCCACCTAAAGAATGTTACTTTAATTTTTTATCAAAAAAAATTATGAAAATATATTATTACAATCCATTTCTATTTAAAATTATTTGTTTTAAATACTTCCTTCTTCAAATGAAATCAAGACCACACTATCTTCACCTCAATATATGTTGTATTGGGTTTTTGTATGATCCTATGTTTTGACTAATATTTTTCTCTTTTTAGAACTTTAAAAATTATATGATATATACACAATGAAATTATATTCAATAACGTAAAATATTCATATAATTAACCAATTTAATAACGTTATTTTTTAAATTATCAGACTCCAAAATTTTCAGTATCATGCTCTCCATATTCATATAAGTTGATTTTTTATGATTTATTTATATGTTAAACACATATTAATTACCATTAAAATATCCTTTAAAAATATTATGATACATGATGCATCCCATCATTCATGTTATATTAAAAAATTAGTGATCATAGTAATTCCTAAAATTCATTCCATTGTCCATATATATATATATATATTACATTATAGTTTTTAACTCCATGGTGTATCACTATCAATACATATAGGGAAACATCATCCTTATAGAATTGTCATCCCATAAATGAAAAATTTCTAGAAATAAATTCTACTCAACATTGATTCATATTTTGACATTCATAGTGCCTCAACATTTTAATTTCCAAAAACACAATCTAAAACATATTCTTGTCTATCAATATCATATACTATGATAAATCAATCACTATACCTCATATTTCATTCCTTTGATAAATTTAGAAACTACAAAATAGATGAAAATGTAAGGGCTTTACTACCCCAATATGCATAGTGCTTCGTTATTGAGGTTATTATCCTTATGGTGTAGCTAGTGTTGAGTTCAAAACCTTAATCCCTTATAATATTGATTCTTACCCTTACTGTACCCATACATTAGATTTATAAATATTTATGTACATTTATTTAGGAATTCAAAATTCCCTTATGAGAGTTTTTCTACCCTTACATGCGGTATTGTAACATTAAATTTTCTTTTATGTACAATTATGTAATGGATTGGACCTATAAATAGCCTCATATACCTTTCTACAAGATCAACTATATACCTTTAGTACCCTTTAAGATAACATATATACCAATACATTGCAATGTATTCACCCTTATAAAAATCCTCACTTTCCTTTATATAAGAAAAATATTCTTTTGTAGAACACTTATTTACCTTTATGTGAGACCAATATACATACACATCTATAGATGTACATGTACGCAACATGAATTCACCTTTTTATATTACCCATACTATCTTGATTACCAATAACCATCAACCCTATGAACCATTAAATATTGAACAACCTAAAATAAGTATATTTACATAGGTAAGAGTAAATGTTATTTAATTAATCATTTTCCCAAATTACCATAATATAGATAATGTAATATCTATTATACCATTATATATCTTTTCAATTCATCTCAAAATCAATTAGGGCCTTCTAAAAAAATCATCATTCGCCTCCCTAAAAAAATTATTCACCAAATAATGATATGGATAACTTATTGAAATCAATGCTCACTTCATTGAATTGTATTTTTACATGTCTTATAAATTCAGTAATAGTTAAAAAAAATCACAATTAGATATTTCAACAGTCATTCTGCATTACACTTCTCCAACAGATCCAATTTATTATTCTAATCTCTAATTCTTATTATCAAATTTTTTACAAAAATTGAAATTCATTATTTTTTGTTTAAATGATGTATGACCATTTCTGTACTGATTGAATTGTCTAATAGCCTATGTGACAATCCTTATTCTAGATAATGGTGATTCATGGAAATGATATTTTCCTCTAACAGTGGATTTCTTTTAGGGTGACATTCCTGATGAGATCATTGAATTTCCTATTAAAAGGGAAATCCTTTTCATTGTTGTGTTTTTATAGGATATGAGTATATTTAAATCCATCTTAATAGATGGTTCCAACGGATATTATTGAGTTGAAATTACTTTTGGATGTCTTATATTGTAAGTGAATCACCTAGACTAGTAAATCATAATGGGTTTCTCCTATGTTTTTTACACGTAATGAAGAAGGGACATTGTGTGTTTTTGTGAATTTCCATAGGTCAATTATAATGGTGGTCAAGAACATATATCCCATATTTTCATTGATTATCCCATATATATGTAATCATTTTCATAGATTTTATCAAATATTGACATGACTTCATGGTTCCAAATATTGGCAGTGTGACCATCTAGCACACCCTAGGATCTTTTAGGAGAAGGTTTGTCTTGTATGCAATTACGGTGGTGTTTTTTGGAATTCAAAATGAACCAAAAATATTCATGGACATAATGAATTATATCATCCATCTTTCCCAAGATCATTTTTTCATGGTTTTCTATAATGACATATTCATATAATCATTGACTATATATGATCTAGTTTAATTTATTAATATCATATTATGTTTGATGAAATATCATCATTTATATTCCAATATGTCGAAATATAAATTTCTTATAGAAAAAAGTTCACATCAGGGGTCATGCTATATAGTTCTATGGTGTTTCCGTGGACTCATAGAAGGTTCTATCCAGGATATCCTGATAATGAACTATGAAGGCATTTGGGATTTATATTATTCTATGTATTTATAGACATTTGTTGTGTTTCATCCAGTACATATCCAATATGGTATAATAGATGTGAGGGATTCATATTAAAGTGTGATTTTCTCTTTCTCATATTCTTATGTTGAGACTTTATATGAATTGAAGTGGATGGTAAACTCAATTGTAATGTTGTTCATACATAATATACATAAATAATAAAAGACTTAATGTGATACATAAGTAGTTAAATCAGTGTAGTTGAAATGATGGATGATCGAGTGGTTACTTATGGATCAGGAATTGTGAGGCCACATGAGATGAATTACCCCACTCATGATCTAGAGTATGTTGTGGTGGTATAGGCATTGAGAAGTTTTCATCATTTTTACATTCAAATTTATTTGGTGTACATGGATAATAATAGCCTAAATTATATCTATTATTATGGGTACCTAAACATTTAGATTAATATATTGGTAAATTAATTTAATTATTTAAAAATTACATTTACATAATCTCTTGGGATTTGAAATTTTATATCCCATTGATTGATTATGATGACAATATCAGATGTAGTGCACGAGTCTTGTGATGAGAGGCAGCTTATGATTCCATTTTTAGACAATCATTCAGATGATTAAATATTTAATTTTTAAGAAAAAAATTCATTGAAATATATTATTATCATTCTTCTAAAATAGATATATAGAGAGAATTTATCTGGTATTCATGTCATAGATTTGTGGGACAAAATATATGTTCAGAATCCATCATGTGATTTTCTTCTTGGAATTGAGTATGTTTTTTGTGTCGAAAGATGTATCAGGGTTCCAATGGGAT
Source organism: Viscum album (assembly GCA_963277665.1). Lineage (NCBI taxonomy): Eukaryota > Viridiplantae > Streptophyta > Magnoliopsida > Santalales > Viscaceae > Viscum > Viscum album. The sequence goes on along the minus strand of OY728138.1, from coordinate 918,851,199 downwards.
TGTGTGAAGAGATGATGATAGAATTTTATAATTATAAATGGATAGTTTATATTATTTTGAGAATTATGTATCAAGATTTCAATATGTATAAAAGGGTCCAAGGACAAAGAATTAGATAATAATAATTTTCTGTGATGTATGATCTATTTTTATGTAAAGGAATAGAATAATGGATCTATTGGGTTAAAAAAGACTTTTAACCGTCTATAATGGATTTGGGATGATGTCACCATGTACTTCACCACATGAATAACTAAAAAATTCTGAAAATTACTTTATTATGGGTTATTTTGGATTGACTAATGGAAGTGACCCTCGTCCTACCTATACGATAAACCATAATAATTGATTACTTATGTAATGTCAATGTTTGGGAGAATATTTATTTGTATGGGGTTATATGGGAAATCAGTTCTGGTTAGGAATCCCATTTACATCACTATTTCTATATCTCTTTTAAGATTCATTACGATCATAGGTTATTACTAGAATGATTTACCACCCTCATACAAAAAAATAATTTGATAAAATTATTTAGATTCTATAAGATAACGTAAAATATTTTATTTAGAAATTAGTTATTCTTGGGATAATCATCTAAAACTCATGGAGTTCTGTTTTATTATCATATTTCATGAATAAATCCAAATGGATCCTTTTTCTAGATTTATAAGGAAGGTAATATCATTTTACATTGTGAAACATATAATGTTGTGAGTATGCACTCATTGGATATAGTCTTATTCTAAAGACATATTATTAGGTTAGGTTTAGAATAAAGTAGTATGTGATTTTTCATAGTTGGATTAAATCATATATTTATCATTGAATAAATCCTCCATTGATTGAGGGATTTTAAAAGGATTATTATTAGGGGTATCCAAAGATTTAGAAACCCCAAATCCAGAGTCATGGAAAGCTAGTGTCTATGTCCATGGGGGAATTTGATATAGTTTAGAGTGTTTGTTTATTTGTGGCTTATTGAAACATAAATATTAATAATTACACTTTCAAAACAATTTTAATATGTCATGAATTTAGATATATAAAACTTATCCTTATCAAGTGATAGATGTGGATGATGATAATATTGTTTTGATTATGTCATTTTAATTGTATTTGATCAATATCGTATAACATTGGTAGAATAATATTTTATGAAATATTGTCTAATAATGTGAGTGTAGTTTCATCATGGGTGGGTTCTAGAAGAGACTGGGAAGTGCTTGGGTGATATTTTATTATTGTTCCCAATGTTTTTTATAGATACCAAAAAATGATGTATTGTAAAATATCATATATGTGGGTTGTTATATGGTGGGTAGGTTTCACGATCCAAAATTTTCCAATGTATGTTTTTTTATGTTTTGTTTACGATCCCCTTTGTTTAATTTTTTTATTTTTAGTTATGTAATTTAATGTTACAACCATGTTTGGGACCTCCGGGAATATAAATTAATAGAATAATATAGTTGTATTATAATTTTAATGATATTATAGTGACATTTAAAATCTAGTAATGTCTACCAGCCACCTAGAGTGAATTCTATAATCACAGTAAAACAAATAGAGTACTATAAATCATTAGGTGGGACCCATTGTCTTGATGGTGGGAATTATAAGATGCATTATCCTCTAAAAAACCATTGGCCTATAAGTAGAGTCTCACCAACTTATCTGTGGGGTTCCATTCTATATTGTAACTCTGGAGGATAGTATCTATATCAAATGGTTCTTACTATCTATTTGATGGCATCAGGATTGGATGGGTCAACAATGAAAAAATACATATCCACATAGAAGAATTAAAAATACTAATTGAACCCTAACTCAACCCTGACACGAGATTTTAAATTTTGTTGGGTTCAATAAGAAATTTGAGGTTCCTCAAGCCCTAAACCTTAGTTCTATAATATCTGGTTTGGTCTAGCTGACATGAATAATTCAGTTATTCCAACAATTTTCAATTCTTCATAACTTCTTATTTGATACAATTCTTTTATCCATGATAGTATGTATTTATCACTACCAATAGATGGATCATGGTGTTGAACCTTGATATGGTTCTTTATCATGGATCTCTTCTTCGTGGTTCATGAGCTTGATGATATAATGAAACTCCTTAATGTAAATCATTATTCTCGAGTTTTTCCAAAATGTGGAGACACACCATCACAACATTTTCATGTCTAATTCTAGTTGGTAACATTTGAAATGGAATATACATACTCTTAAACATCCTCGGATATCTTTGGGTCCATTGGTGTAGAGACTGCAACTCACAAAAATATGGGAGGTGTTCAAACACTTGATCTAAGGCTAAAACATGGAATTATGAACCTATAGTCCTATAATTAATAAGAAATTGTTTACATTTTTTAATATAAATGTGAATTAGGTTGACATAGAAATTATGTAAATTATATTTTAATGAATCACATGTCATGAAGGTTATTAATTTTCATATACCCGGAATTTGAATGATAACTTGATGGAATGTGGATATTGTGACTTGATAACGGTAATTAAGTTAAATGATATGGGGGATACACTTTCTATAATTATATTAATAATTATTATCTTCGTAAAATGGAATAAATTTTTGAACATTTTTTATTTGAAATAGATAAAAAATTTGGAATATCATATCATTTTTTAAATTTTTGTTAATTTAATTTATTTTCCACTTATTTTTGAAATAGATTCTTTTTCAGTCGAATAAATAATTCTCCATGGGATAATATATGTTCCCCAATCATGGTAATTAGCATTTGGTCTAGTTATAAATTTCCCATGTGAGGTATTTATCATCATAGAAACAAGTAACTTGCTTTATCATGAGAATTATCAATGGTCCCAATATGACATTGATTTCGTAGTTCACACGAATAATGTATAATATACCATAGGAAGAATTAAATGATAGTAGCATGTGAATTTACATAGAGTATATTATTGATGCACGGGGGTTAGATGATTGTTTTCTTGACACGATATGGGTTATTATTCCTGTGAATGAGAATTATAAAAATTAAATTCATATATGTACATGATATATGGTATGGGAAATTCAACCTAGATTGGAGAATATTCTAATGGACAATGATACCAAACATTGGTCCAAATCAGGTATTAGAAAACTCATGTTGTCAAACTGTGATGAATTGGTTTTGGGGTTATTTTGATTTTCTAAATTAATTTTTGAATTAATTACAATGTGTATGATACTATTTCATGATCATTTTATTCATGATCGAATGTTTAAATACAATGGGTTCAAGTCTGAGGAATTTTATTGAAAAATTGGTTGGGATGCTATTTGGTACCCATGTATACTTCATTGATTAATGTCAAGATAAAGGAATTGTTATTTTTTCTTGATTGGTTTCATTGATAGATGGTATTTGATCATGGGTATGTGACAAAGAACTGTGTTAGTGATAGGAATTATATAGTATTTTATATTGTGAAATATTTAATTATTTTTACTAGTATGACCAATTTCATTGAATTTAGTTTATAACATTTTATTGCATGCCATTATTTTTTTAATATTACTTGTATTATTTTGTAATCATGTTTCATCTTCAAGATTTTTATATTCTGTTTGATTTATCTTATTTTTATTTTGTTTCAAACTCTACTAAAAATATTATTGTCTCCCCATAATATTAATCATGACATTGTTGATATTCTACAACCTCTAACTTATATGGAGGAACATATGAGATCACACAAATACCCATCTTAGTTATGTGGGGATGAATTGTGCAGAAGACATTATACTCATTCAAATAGATTTACTATTAAAGACATACTATTAAAATTTTATATTTTATAAAATAAAATAGACATAAAAATCATACCATCTATAATTCCATTATCCATTACAATAAAATTGTAAAATATATATTAAATATATTTTTTTGGTTTATAAAATTAGAAAATTGGTAAAAAAAATAAATTAAAAAAACCCATATCATTCTCATCCAATTGAATATTTTTATTGTACCCAAATTTTATTATTCTATATTATGTTTTCCAAATATCATATAAAATTATATATAAATTATAACCACATATACATGTCTTATATATTACTATTTTTTATAACCTATTAAAATAAACCCATGACAAGGGTGATATCAAATGATACGTAAGGTGATGTTATCAAAAATCCAAAGCATGAAAGATCATAAACATGTTAGAAAACATGAATCAGAGTATAAATTTCCTATTAAAATTACCTCAAAATCACAATAGATAACAAAATCTAATGATATAACATCATAGATAATTTCATGAGATAAACTAATATACATATAATCCTTAAAAATATGATTATTGGAAGAAAATGAAAATAGTCATAATATGTGGAAACATAAAATTAGATCATGGAATTACAATAAAATGTGGAATATCCTATAAATTAGGGAATAATGTAGAAACATGATAGAAACATATGTATATGAAACATTTGTGGAAAATAAAATCACACCCATGCTTTGTGAACAAACCCAATAAATCCTAGGTATTAAAAATGTGATAATACAAAATCATTCCAAATTATTTCATTATCTCATGAGGTAAAAATGTCACCAATTAATTATAAGGATATAAAAGACCCCATAAATCACCATCTATAGATATTTAAAATATAATATATAAATTATTCATCATTCCATGAAATCACAAGGAATAAAAATGTGTTAAATATAATTTTATAATGGTATCACATAACATAACATCTAATTTATACGTTTTTATTCCAAAAATAATGTCACCATAATGAATTATGTAATAATTAAATTTAGATAGTTATTAATCAACCATAATTCCATTTGAGATGGTTAATTTGAAAATATTTTTTTATGTTTATTTAAAACTATGAAAGAGTATTTATTAATAATTATTTAACTTTTTTTAAAGGATACATTATGAGATCATTCAAAAATAAATTTAACTAAATTAACATGAAAATTCTTTTTGGAATACCAAATTAAAATAAAAAATTAATTTTATCCATTAAGAATATATAATTGTATTTAAAAATAATTAATGGTGGAGGATAAAAAAATTATGATCCTGAAATGAAAAATATTTTCACTATTTAAAAAATAAGTTTTTTTAAACCAACATCATAAGAAGAGAAATAAAAATAAATTTTGTAATTTGGTAATGATAAAATTTACAGTATTTATTTGTAAAACATATTTCAAAATAAAAATAATTGTTTTGAAAACTGGTGGCAAGAAATAACATAGATATCAATGAAAAATATATCATTTATATAGGATGTGCATTATTCTTAACATTAGTAAACATTATGAAAAATTAAATTCATAATATGAATGATTTTATTTTGGAAATATAATTTTCCAAAAATGATATAGAATATTAAATATTACCTCATCATATGAATGAAAAAAATAAAATCCTGTAAAACTATTTTAAATTTAGAATAACTATGACTTTATAGGAGAAGTTATGTCATGTAAATCATATACCATTTCAATTCATTTGGATGTGAATAATCCTAAAGTAGATTAATTTTGTAGCAACACAGTTGAAAAAATAATTATAAGGTATTTAATTCTTTTCACTATGGTAGTTGATAGTCTATTTGTATAACACTCAAATATTATGGTAGTGTAAAATTCATATTTTCTTTTTTCAACCTCCAAGATGGTGGTATATGGTTCAATTAAGAAGACATAAGTAGGTATTGGTACTTCTAATTATGATACTTTAACTCCTATAGAATAAAAAATGGTTCATTATATTGAAACATATAATGTTTTAAAATAATTATATTTCTATATAATTGGGATGTTTAATTCACATAACCCATTGGAGTTAATTTTTGAAAATTTCAAGATGAGGATGAGTAATGAAGCATTATTGACCACGAAGTAGATGAGATGATAGTCATTACTTTTAATGATCCCCTTGATTATATAGGTGTACCATGGTAGAGTATCATGACATGGAGGAAGGATGAACACCCCATAGTTGGTATGGATGAACCTCTAAACATTGCATGGGTACTCAAAATTGAGTTAGTTGATAAATTATGATTTAGAAAACACTGCCTTTTCTATCACCTACATCTCTTTATACCTCATTGTTCTTCAATATAATGAATGGTTTTAGTCATTTGGACCAGCCGATAACTATAAATTTTTTTTGGTAATTAATAATTTTAACATATCCATGATTGTTTTTTTATATGGTTTTGGTTTTCACCACATGATTATTAGATTATTATATCCCAAATATATAATTTAATTTAAATATAATTCATTACTATTTTAGATAGTTCAATGTTTATCCAATGGGAAATTATGGTATTATATGTATAGACTATATCTACATGTATTTTTTTCAGTAACATTTATAATAAAATTTTCCTCTAATTAAAATTTAATTATTTCATAATTTTATCATTACCAATAAAAAACAATAACTTTTATACTATAATAAAATATTAAAAAAAATTATACTTCCATTAATATTCATGATAAAAATGTATAGAATCGTCCGTATAGGTGCTTAAATATACTAAAACTAGAAAATGAAAAACATAATTTCATATTTATTATTTTAGAATTATTATTTATTGTATTAGATTTATTAAATTATTTGAAAATAATAAATAAGTAATTATAATTTAATATTAAGACTATTTATTAATTCATAATATTGTTGATATAATAATTATAACATCCTTCACATAGGTGGTAAAACAGACACAAATGAGAGAGTGTAATAATGAATAAAGATATACGATCATCAAAACCAGTAATGTGAAAAATAATTTTATAGAAGCATAATGATTATAAAAAGAGATAAAATTGATAAAATACATTTAAGATGAGGTAAAATAAAAATAAATTAATGAATGATAAGAGATTATAAATCAGTTATGTGGGTGAATTTATTCTAACCAATGAATGAATCATTATTTTGAATGGATTCAAATAATATATATGGAAAAAAATATAATATAACATGTACTTTGATTATTTGGAAATGTAATTATTAGTATTTTTATGAATAATAATAATTTTTAGAGTATCATTTAAGGTTATATATATGTATACTTTTATAAGTGATGTTACTGGAAATCTTATAAATAGTTACAAATTATAAATAATATAAGTTTAGTTTCAAGGGTATGAGGATCCAAATATTGAAAATTTCAGTAATGTAGTGATTTGGAAACAAAATAAACTCATCTAAATAGTTTGGGTAATGTTTTTTTCATATAAACAATGGATTTTTTACATTTTAACCCTAGTTTCTTACACTTTTAAAACATACCGTGCTGAAAAAATTTAACAATGGTAAATTATTTCAATAATGAAATTATTCTGATCTTATGATATAACAATAATTATGATCACTAAAATTTTTTAACCCATTTTACATGATTCTAATACTTTAATTAAAATAATTTAATTTTAATATATGTATCTAAAACCTAGCGAAAAACAACTTCATAAAGAATTTTTTTAAGGGAAAAAATTAATTTATAAAAAATCCTTTATATAATTCATTACCATGAAATTTAAGAGTCTATAAATAAAAAATGTCAATTATAGGAATTATAAAAGAATAAAAATTAACTGTTATGTCAGTTAATTAAATATGATGATAAAAAATAGTTCTTTATATAATAAATCTTTTCTTGGGTTTCATAATTGCAAAGATAAGTTTAAAAATTCTGTATTTTAACTTTAAATAATTTTATTTTCTTATTAAATATATATTTTATTAATGAAGAAGTTTTTAAAAACATTCAATTCATTTTTATTAAATAATGATTTCATAATAGGGAACATATCTTTACAAATGAAATTTTTTAGTAGCCACCTAAAAATCAACTATTTCAAAAAAAATCATTAAAATTCCCTAAGAAAATTTTGATATTATGAATTTGATATTTAATTTTATAATATTACATGGCATTATTAATATTTATATACTTTTATTTTTCGAAAAAAAAATTAATGAAAAGTTTATTTTATATAGAAATTAATTTTTAAACAATAATTTTTGGTCACCCAATATCAAATACATTAATAATTACATGTCTGTTATGAATTACAATATTGTTTTTTATTTTTTATAAACATTTAAATAAAAATTGGATTAAAATATTCAAAATTAAGGTATATAGAATTTTTGTAATTCCAAATAGTATATGTCCAATGATCGTATTCTATTACATTATATAACATTACATGATTCACAAAAATTTATTTGTCTCATTAAATTACATATCATTTAATATCCTTGTTGTATTTTTAATTCCATACCTTTCTTATTAGTTTTTTGGATTGAATCTTCATAGTGATCCATAAGAATACTGATTTTATTTTTACCATATTCTTATATATAGATAGAGAAATTACTCCAAGGATATAATACACCCTTTAATTTAGAAATAATTAAGGATGTTCTCATATTCACAAACATATCCCTGAGGTTTTCACAAATATTTTATTATCCTAATAACTAAAATAGACAAAATCCATATAAATTAATATTAAATAATCTACCAATAAAATGGGTTATAAATAATTCAATCCCCCCTCATAACCCCATTAATTACCATAAAATTCATTAATGTAATATTGGAAAAAATATACTTATTCCATTAAAAATATAACAATTCATAAATTTATTAACCTATGATGGTATCCATAGTTCTAAAATAATCCTCATATCAAAATATTATATCCTCAAAATTATCTAAACCCTAATCTAAGACAATCTAGTTCTCACCATAACAATAATCCTAGGATCAGAGATAATAAAATAGTGTTACATACATTATTGGATATCAACAATAGTGACATAAATTTATCCATCAATAATTAAGTACTAATTTAACATAAGTGATTCACATAAATTCCCAATATATTTTTATTAATCGATATTTAGAAATTTAGTAAAAATATTACTTAATAAAACTAATATCTTTCCAACCCAAACCTAAATTTTCTATTGTACCCATATTTTATACTTCCATATTAAGTATTCAAATTATCCAACAGAATTATACAGATATGATACAATATAATATATATCACATGTAATTATATTATTAAAAACCTGGGGAAATGGAACCATAAGAAAGGAGTTATCAAACACTCTGTAAGAGAATCATACCAATGAGACAAAATAGGTTATAACATTAACTTTAGAGAAAATTTGAATTAGAGGAGAAATATCTTATTATAAGGAAATTGGAATCATAGGATATAATCATAAGAAACTATATAACACTACAGATAATGTAAAAAGATAATGGAGTCATCATAGAAGAATAAAACATTTACAATGTCATAGAAATAATTAAAAAAAATAGAAATCCTGGAATTGTAAAATTAATCATTGAATAACGTGTAAATTTTGTTGAGTAAAAAATTATTATCATATATTGAAATATTGAATAAAAATAATCATAGATATTATTATACGAAATAATATCATCCACTATGTCTATGAATAAAAATCATATCAAATATTTAATAATGTGAGAAAACACAATCATTCCTAATAATTTCGTTATCAACTAAGATATATAACCAAAAACAATGAATTTATTGACTATAAAGACATACAACATCATTAACCACACATAATAAGGCCATATGACAAAAATCATTCATCATAATATGATAATTCATTCAAGGAAAATGGGTTTTATATAATTTATAATTTTTTTGCATAAAATTATTCAAAAAGTAAATAAGTTGATATGAATATTGAATTACCTATATGCATAATTCCATAATATAATTTATTTATTTTTTAATAAAATATAACTACTTAAAAGTTAAATATATTATAGGTGAAGAGGAAAATAGATTTAAAATCATAAAAAAATACTTCATAAAAAATGTAACTTCATTATAGGAATGAAGATTTATGAGTATTACTCAAAAATAATTTTCAAAAAAAATATAATTAAATAATATTTAAAATACAAATTTAAAATAAATACCAAAATGTATCCATTAATAGAACATGATTTTTATTTAAAGGAATTGAGTGTGACAGAAAAAATATAGATCATGGTAGGAAATATCATTTATATAACAAATAATAGTTTAATTAAAACCCACAAAAAATAGGTTATAAATTATCAATTGGAAAAGGGGTAAATAGAAATTTAATATTAACATGAAATAAAAAATAATTGTATTTATAAAATGTTATTTGAATATTAGTGGGTAGAGTGAATATTGATACATAAGAAAATGATTTCTTTTGGAGAGGATTTATCTGACCAAAGAATATGTTTTTGACAATGAAAATTTATTTCAAACTAAAATAATTAAGAAAAACATAAAATATTGATATAATAAAATAATCCTATAAAACCTTAGTAAATTTTGAATAATAATGAAGCTTGAAATAAAATTTGTTTAATAAAAACACTTTATATGGATTCCTACATGGTTGGACCCATTATATCTTCCTGTATAATTTTCATATATTTAATAATAATTAATTCCAAAAACTCATCCATTTCTATCTCATTTTTAGTAATATTTTTCATCATTCAAAAAACAATTTTCCATCATATTATTTAATATAAATTATTTGTATTTATTAGTTTTAATAATTCTAGGTTTTTTTGGTATATATATCTAAATTGTAATCAATCATTATAATTTATTCATATCTGTAATGGTCAAGTTTATATAAATATAAGTAATATAATTATTTGATTATTTACAAGATAATTCCATGTATAATTGAGGTATAATTAATAACAAAGAATCGAAAATATGTTTCTATTGTTAATCGTTATCGTATTAAAATGATGTTAATTAATGAAAATTTTAAATCATAATAGAATCATTCTAGAAAATACAATTATATTAATATAATGTCTTACCTTAAATCTTGTATCCATAACCAACGTTGATAAATAATCATATAACATCATTCTTAAGAGCGGTTAAAAAATCAAATTAGGAACATTATAAAATTAATTGGATATGTATAATTATTGAATGATTTTATAATATTATCATAATTAACAAATTATAATAACATACTTAATTAATCATAATTTATTATTATTACTAGTATTTATTAATTATTTATTATTAAATATATTATCAGTGTAACCTTATTCGCATAGGTTGTAAAATCAAATAAAATAGGTTCATGTAATAACTATTGAATGAATATGTAATTGAATTCTAATAATTATAATATTAATTTCAAAAATATTAATGATATCAAAAAACATGATAAAATATTGTGAATAATATTTTTAAGAGGTGGAATTATATGAAAATAAATATTTATAATTGTGAAGAAAATTCTTACGTAGAAGAATTTAATATTTTCATAGAAACATTCATTATTTAGAAGGTATTTTGGAATAAATATAATAAATAATAGCTCATAAAAATAGTAGGGTATTATTTTGGGAATGTAATGAATATAATATTTAACAATTTTATTAAATTGTTTTAATGGTGTGGTTGAATGATCTATTTATTAGTTTGGGAGTGGGAATATTATAAATATTTTTAAATAAAAATTAGTATAAAGACATTTTCATGGATAATTTATAATAAATATAAGAAATTTCAATGATAATGTGTGGGAAGGTAAAAATACACCAATCTAATCAACTTTTAGAATGTTTTAGTGAATTTTTTTTACTTATTCTTTATGTTAACTACCATTTTATCCCTTTAATACCTTACTATGGTGACCTATCTTTATCATGTTAAATGGGTTTTATGTCCCCAAATCACATTCCACTTATTATGTAATATTGATAATAATAAATTACAAGATTTATTCATTTTTTATTGACTAATTTCCTAGATATTTTTAAAAATAAATATGATTTCATTTACACAAAATTTCAATGAGAATATTTTTTTTAGAAAAAAATATTTTTAACATGTAATTATTTATTCACCCCCAAATAAAGAATAAAATTAATTCTGTAGTATTTTAATAGATTTTAAATAATTAAATGTTAGTTATCTATTTTTAAAAAATTGAATTTAAATATTTCATTGCCAAATTAATGAAAGAGATCAAGAATAGAAATTTTATTTGAATGAAACAACACTTTGGATTTAAAATATTAGACATCATGTACTAAATTATATATAATATATTCAAATGATTTACTATTTTATATAAATATATAATTAGTTAATCAGAATGGGTTAAATTACATTAATTTAATTCATATACAAAAATGATTTCATAAAAGTAACAATATTTATAACAATATTATTTCCAATATTCATATAAAAATCATCATTTGGAGAAAAAATATTGAAATTTAACGCTATGATTATTTTGTAATAATGAATAAATATTGGATTCTATATTATGTGATACTAATTTTTATATTTAAATATTATATTATAAGATAAATCATTAAATATAATGGAGAATATAATTTTATTTTGAAATAGACATTTATAAAATTATTTATTCAGATAAGAGTTTGATATAATTAAGTAAATTCTTATGTCTTTTGAATTATATAAATTTTAATTTCAAATAAAAAATTATTTAACAATCAAATTCAAATATACATAATGACTATATATCAAACATATCCAGTATCCAAGTTTCATTATTATTTATACCCTTTCATGATTCACTAAAATTGATTCATCTTATTGATTTATATCTCTCATAAATTGAATATTATATTTCAAATGCATTTCCATGTTTCCATTGAATCACATGGGTTGACTATATTTATATATAACATTCTGTAAAAAGGTTTTACGTTCATCAAACACTTATATACATGTTCTTATATTATATTTGTAAATTGTTAATTATTTTTTCATATTTTAACAAAAAAATGTACTAGTATTCATCAATTTTTTTTCACATTTTTTCAAATTAATATTGAAAAATTTATATACTGTTTTATATTTTTGGTATCATAATCTATCATATATATATATATATTATTTAATGGTGAATTACATATATAAATTTGGGTGTTTTAATTTCGAGCCTAGTGTTACATTTTATTCTATGATATGTAAATATGTGTTTGGTGAGTTTGCATGTAGAGGTAATTACTAAAATATTTTTATGGATTTATCTAGTGAATTGTATGCCACACAAGGATCATTCCCATTGGACATACAATTTGAGTATCACATTTCATGGAGTGAAGTGGAAGTAAAATTTATATAAATTGATGGACGAGAAAATATATAAATATATTTTGTTATGATGAAGTAGAGAAGAAGATAATATGGTTTAAATGGTATAGACTTTTTGACTAAGTTATTCTATTATAACATTATTTTTATGGGTGTTTAATAAAAAAATACGGACAAGCAAAGAAACCCCCGTGGAAAATTCCTAAACCCCCCTATGGGTACCTAATACTTTATCTCTATGGGGTAGTGTTTACAAGGAGGAAACATGGTTACATGGGCTGTGTATACCCATTAAAAGGGACACAACGCATGTTTTTAGGAAAAATTTATAATTGAATGTATATACTAGATGGTAAGATGACATGAAGGCCCATGGACCAAAATGTGTGGATCAATCTATCTGGGAGTGGGGTGAAGTGTATATGAGTGTTGACTCGGGTACCAACTTAGGAGTACAGTGTAAAAATGATCATTTATTAAGAGGAGAAAATCCAATTTTATATTCGATGTGAGATGATTCAGGTATGGTTATCGTTATTATTTCTTTAAAATGATCGGTAAAACATTGGATGGTCAATACAGCTGATATAATCCATCCATTCAACACAATGCGATCTTATTCTTCCTCACACCTACTTAATGGATCACAATTATTCTCGAGCACTGACCGAACCAACATCGATTGCAACATACCATATGCCCAGATGATGCCGATAGGATAGGTGTTTAACAATCATGCATGCAAGTTATGCTTTGAGTGGATGTGATAAAATGTATAACGATCATCCAGATGAGGATGAAATGGAGTCTGAAAATTAGTTTAATCGTCGATAAATGGGGAGCACAAGATCCTAAACATGTGAACATGATATGCCCACCACAATAGAGGATATTAAAAATTGAAAAATATAATATTCCATAAATTTTATCACTCACTAAATTCATACCGAATAAATACTAATTTTTGAAAGATTCATAAAGTTGAATATTTTTATAATATTATATTCGACATTAAACATTGGATCTAGGGTGGAGTTAATATATAGTCAACATTTATTTTAAAAATTGAATAACACTTTATGGGAATGTAACTAATATTTAGATAATCATACATTTCTCTAGGAAAATAGAGTCACTATGATCCTTATGGTTCATCATGTGATGCCCTCCATATGATAATCAAAATGTGAAGTAGAATAAGAAATCATACAGGCCTTTAAAATGGGTTTAACACTCTCATATGAGAATCATGAAAATAGATGTGGAAATATAGGTTACAATAGAATATTTTTTATTCATTTTGGAATTAAATATTAAAATACATTATATATATAAGGTGAAATAAATTATATTTATTGAAATTAAGTAATTTCTACTATTGGAATAGGGACTTAAACTTTATAATAGTAACACAACCATTAGGAATAGTAATTTGGAAAATTTAATAGAAACCTCATATATGAAACTATAAATAAAATTCATGTATCTTAAAAGAGATTGTGATGTATATTTATATCATTTAATAAATAAATAAATACTCTGAAACTGACAAATTAAGTGTTTGAAATTTTATTAACAAAAAAATGAATATTTATAATAAGAAATTTAATTTTGTGATTTAAAATAAAATTTATTTTCAAAAAATATATTCATAAATATATATTTTGTTGTCTTCTGATTATAAAATAATTTTATGATATTGTCATTACTTTTTCAAGGTGTTATATAATTAGGTATTGTTTTAAAATTAATATTTATTGAATAAAATAATATTTTAATTAAAAATTAAATTTAATATATTTAGGAAAATAATTTCAAAAGATTGAGGTCAATTTTTTATTCTACATGGTGAAAAAGTTTCATTTTTATTTTTTGGAATTTTTATAATACAATTGAATTTTTGTTAAATAGTAAAATATGAGAATTTATGATAAATGATAAATATGTTAGTTATTGAGTCATGAATGATGTATAGATGATTCAATCCAAAAAAATAAAATTCTACTTCATTATTTTAAAATATTTTCTGATAATCTCGAAACCATTCAATGTGTTGAGCCATAATTATGAACTAATGTATATAATAATGAGAAAAGACCCATTTCTTGCACTATAAATACCATCCATCAACACATATTCACCTCACACTTAAAATCCTTGTAGCTTGTAAAATTTCTACCCAAATCCCATATAAAGACTATTACCCACATCCACTACTTCATGGTATCACTAAAATCCCATAACAATGTTTCGTAAAGAGGTTTTCAAACTCGGGAATTCAAGAAGTAAAATTCTCATTATTTTTCTTTTATTTTCATTTCAATTTAATTTCATATCTTATTTTCTACCTACATACCCATATCATAATTTATGGAAAACAACAAAATATATCATACAATAGAATTTTTTCATGTTTAAGAAAAAAAATCATTAAAATCATTCTCCTCTACCTTTTATTATTAAAACTAGTATTAAAGATGTGTCGATTTACCGAAATTGTGGCTGATGTGTTTTAATTTTCCATTACCACAATCATGGATGGTCATAAACCAGAATTATGGTAAAATTAGTTTTTATAACAAATATTGTATATTATATAATGTTTTGGAACTAATATTTATACAAAATATTAATTTATAAAACAAAATTGGTTCGTAATGATAAAAATTAACTGAAACAAACTAATTTCTATCCCTGTTGTTTTTTCGAATGATTTATCCGGATACAATATAATCAAAATTATATATATATGACCATTTAATATTCTACAAGTTTATTGAAAACATGTAATTTAATTTATGGGAAACTAATTTCATTTTACATGATTTCCCATACATGTATGAAAGGAAACATATCATTATAACCAAGTTGAGGAACACTCCTGAATATTAAAATGATATATCATAACTTTTTAGAAAGGAAATAAATGAACATAATAATATTAAAATAATTTAAAAAAATTATAAATGGTTACTAGTTAATTAATTAATGGATTTATCTTTTTTATTTTGTTTATTAAGTTGAAGTGAAAAACTCTTTCAGAGATAAGCTGAGGTATTTTATCCAAAACCCCATTTTCCATTGTGTTATTCTTTTTATCTCATTAATACTCTATAATTATGATTTAATATTTTGAACAACATATAAATTATGTGATTATTTTTGAAAACTCATATATCCAGATCATATATTCCTTTTATTGATAGGTAAATGCATTTTTTAATAAGGGCCCCCTCTATATTCTACCCAACAAACATGCTCGATTAAAGGGAAGTACCCAATTAATCCACATTTTTATGTATCATCCATAATTTATTTTTTAATTCATTTATTTTCATATAATAAATAATTATTTATGAAATAATATATTGGTTTATTTTTAGTGTTTTTTTCATTCAAATAATAAACTATATAATTATGCAACCCGAGAAACCCTGAAATAAATGCACCTGGAAAAATGAAAAAAAAAACAAAATTATATTAATAAAATAGTGGAATATTATAATAATAAGATCATATAACAATTATACACAGGAATATGGTTCATTAATATATTACAAACACTATTTAAACCATTATATCGACGGTTTGAACGTGATTGAAGCAAGAGGAACCCAAGGGAATAGACTTTTTTTTTTATGAAAATCCATTTTTAAAATTTCAAATTTTCAAAATTTAAACATGGTGTTATTTTTTTAAAGGTTTAATTTTTATCATTATGTTCAGGTTCATGGGATTTTATATTAGGGGGGATGTATCAATATATCCGTCCAATTCATGTGGTACGTATATATTGGAGTTCAACAGTATAGTTACACTAAGAATAATATTGATGGTAACGCCAAAAGGTAGCCATGATTGTTACATCATAAGATATATAAGAGGGTTACATTGAATGGAATCTGTGGGGGTTTCAAATAATATAGATGATGTGATAGTTAAAATCTAATGTATGTAATTCCCCAATTAAACTAATTTTTAATTTTTGATTTTTATGTTTTATGGAAACCTCATGTTTTCAAAATGTAACTATATGAATATTTATGGGTGAGAAGTATGTATTCAGGGAAATGATTTCATATGTCTATAAGTAGTCATGGACTATTAGTTTCATTCATTATTTTTCTATTTCTATTTGATATTATTGTGATCATCCTATGTTTAAAAAAAATTCATAAGATCTATGGAAGGGTTAGAGAAAATAACAAGAAAATATGAATGTTTTTGTAGAATTCATGGTATAGTTAAAAACATTTTAATTATGGAAGGAAGAGATAATATTTTATTAATACAAACTATGTAATATTGTGGGATTGAATGCATGTTTAATGACTTAATTCTCAAACACTTCATGTAGAAAATATATTTTGGAATGTAATATGTGTATTATAGTTGAATTAAAAAGATTATGTAAGGTTTATGGTCATTTCTTTATAGTTTCTATTAGAGAAAATTTTAGATAACATTAGTTTTTAGTATAATGTAAACAAAGAATACCATAAAATTTTATTTCTTATGTTTATATTGAATTATATTGAATAAGAATATTACCATGTTTTGACATCTAATATAGGTCTATCCAAATGGTTTTCCACAAAAGAAACTGCGAATATGGTGATGGGAGGAACAAAAGATGATATATTTTTGAATCCACAACCTGGAATTGTAAATATTGGAATAGTATAGTTTCTAATAGTAATTAATCAGATAATGTATTAAATAAATGTTAGTTCCATCCATGAAAAAGAACAAACATAACTACCATAATAGAAAAAGATGACATTGGAACATTTTATGAGGCAAAACCCTCTTATATTTAGTTCATATAATGACTTGGTGGTGGCTTCTATGTGGTTTAAAGACCTTTAAAATATATTTTATTATATGGGTTTTTCAAATAATCCAAATGATATTATTTCTATTTATCATTTTTCAAGGTGAAACTGACAACATGTGGTCAATGGACAAGAATATCGGGGATAGTGATAAAAAAATTTCATTGGAATTGGATTATTTTAATAATATTTTCATTTAATGGTCTGCCTAAGGAGGTTCGATATAGGATGGAAAATCAATTATGTGATTTGAATGAAAGGAGGAACATTGAATGGCCATATATGAAGGAAACTTCAACTGATTGGAAAGGTATGATCCAAATTATATTTTGAATGTTGATAGTGAAATAATTTATATTTTATCATGATTAAATATAAGATACCGAAGGGAATTGGCATCCCATGAATTCAAATTTTATGAAAAAATTGCATGATGTGATGTTAGGGTGGAAATGGAGTTATTTGATTCTCATGTGTACATTAAAAACAAGCATAAAATGAAATCTATATGGTAACTGTGAATAAGAATCATTTAATGAAATCTTAAGGTATGAAATTATAGTTTATAGATTGCGAAAATTGAAGTAAAAAACCATAGTAAATCTATATATTTAATAATGTAGCCATTTTTATGCTATGTGTAACCACCACCATAACTCCTACCATTTTACCATCTCTTTATTCCATTTATCTCTCAGCTCTCACAGTCTCAACATCACGACTATCCTCCTCAACTACTACTATTTCAAAACCCTTGTACATCTTCCATCCTCTTTATTTGGAAATTAAACCCAAATCAACAAATATTTCCTTCAATCTTCGGTGTATCTTGGTACTCCTTCTTCGATACATCCTAAATCCACTGCATCATGGCATCTCTACTCGATCTTCACCTCTAATGAACTCCTCCCCATCTCGAGTATACTATTTTGAGTCATATGTTTCTAAATATTGATCATTTTTCATCCTCCTCATCCGACGATTTCATTATCTCTGGACACCCAAATCTATTGTTACCATTTTATCTCGACACAAATTCTTCACTTATTCTGAAATATGAATTGTAGGGGTTTGTAAAAGACTCCATTCAGTCTCCCAAATCTAGGGTTTGAAGTACTTCGTTCTCAACTACAAGCGCTCTATTGTCTTCGAATATCATCAATTTGTTCGTGTACATCAACAAGTGGGAGATCCTCTCAATTTGACTGATACCATCATAATTTTATTATATTATAATAATGGCCCAATGATATGAATTTCTAATCCAAAAAATTCACCTCAACAACTGAAAATTTCATAGAACATAAATCCATTCCTTGGAGAGAGTTTAGTATCGCAGTTTGGGTCACTTATATTTCATGTAACCGTATATTTATGTTGTTGTAACGTAGACGCAATGCAAAACCACATTCGGATCATAATTAATGTTGACTGACAACATATATATTTTATCTTATTCACTATTATTTTCACATCCTGTAACCATTCCATGACTTACATCCTACACTAGCATCAACATGGGTTGTCTATTTCATTTATAACTTATTCAAACGTATATACCGGCCTCCAAGTTATAGATTCAAGGTAGTCTTCTACACTTCTGACATCATAATTTTTCTTATCCATTACATGTACATATTCATTTATGATTAATGAACAAGTATATCAATATTTATTTATTTTTTATTCAATAAATTTGTGTCCTTTATTTTTAGGAAGTTCAAAATAGTTTTATTAAATTTTGTACTACTTATCCCCTGTTCTAATTCTGTAGAATCATCTAAATAGTTATTGGTCATTTAGAATGCGTATCTACCAACATTGGCATCTTTCTCTCACACCACATCATATATTATACCATCGGTAAATGTTATTTCTTTTTAACAACACCTTAAATTCTAATTTCTTATGTTTCATACTTTATATATTGGTCAATGCAATTAAAAAAAGTGTTACCTTACTTGGTTAGGGAGTAATCATTTTCCTTCCCAATATATATATTATTGAATATTCCCACACAAATACATAGTATGGTTTCCTTTAAAACGATGGAAAATCAACAACAAGAAAAGCAAAACGAAGATTCAATCTTCGTCAACATCTAGATATGCATGGTTGTAGAGAAGACTACATACAATAGAATGGGGAAAAGGTTTTAAATACAAAATTATTTTTACTTTAATTTATTCAACATTTTTTTAATCAACTATTACATTTATTAAACATTTTCAAAATACCAAAGTTTCTAAATGTGCATGTAATTATTTTATGTATTATACTCACCATTTTTCTACAATAGTTGATGCACTACATATGATTTGCATCATCGAGAGAGGAGGATGCATAACATTGTCACCATTATCTATGATTGTTCTGTTAAATTTCAATTTACCAGTACATTGAATTAGATATATTAATTTGCATCAAACTACTATAGATATATTAAATTAATCTAATATTTAAATGATAGCATCACATGAATGTGCGAATTCATCAATAATTTTTGTTAGAAGAACCTCTCGGCAATATGTATGTTATCCTTATATCCTTCGATACCTAACCTTTTTGTGCATCAATGATTATATGATTGTTATCAAAAGGTAATGATACATTCATAATACTTTTTATTCTTCAAATACTGCTAGTACACAAGTTTAATCTTCTCATCCTCATTTTTTTGAACATTCATTATTACCAATGTCAACATTAGATTAATCAAATTACATTACTGTAATTGGTAGCATACATCCCTATTAGTGACTATATTCACATTTTAAGTATTGTGTTTTTAGAATATATATTTTATATACTCTTATCACAATAATGGGAACATGTTCAATTATACTAGACTTTGTGATTCATTTTTTCTCTGATGTAAACATACAATCATTTCTTTCTTTTTATGTTTTGCGATGTGTTTCTTTTATTAATTTTAGGAGATGGTTTCGCATCGAAGATCAAGTTATTCCTTGGTAATGTGTCTGGTATGATGAATTTGGTTTCCCATTGTCATTTTATTGTAACAAATTTCTTAATTTTTGCACTTATTTTATGTGTGTACGTGTACTATATTTTTTTATTTTTTTATTGTCTGATTACTGCTTACTAGTATTTTTTCCATTCTATATTTTCTAAAGTGTGAAATCAATTGATTTGAGGATATGGATTTGCATTGAAGAACATTTTTTGGCATTAAAAATGACAGTTTAGTAGAAGTTGGTTCCATGAAATCATATACTACATCATATCTAAGATTATTCATTTTTCTTGACTGGCTATCTGTTTGAGCTTTTTCATCTCTCAATGTGATATATTTAATCAAACTGTTCATGTTTGGAAACATTTGGGGGACCTATGGATAGATTTTTGAATTCATGACTAGGAATTTTATAATTTTAATGTCATATCATCATTATTGGTTGAAGATAACATATTCCTTCACATTATTTAGCCTACTAGACCCATTATAGTCTTTTGGTATTTTAGAATCACCCTTAATTCTATTAGAGTATAGTATATATTATTTTTTATTCCATAAAATCTATTTTCCGATACACTATATATTGTCTTTTTCCCTACATATCTAGATCTTCATAACAGGTATGTTTACCTAAAATTGTGGAATTAACCTCCCACTCATCTATAATTTTTTATTTGTAGTTACACACTATACGTATGCATGTAATTTGTCCTAAAAGCGTAGAGTAAACCATCCTTTCATCCAACCTATAAATCTAGGTAATTTCTTTAACTATTTAATACACTATATACTATTGTTTATGAACTAAAACTTATGAATATTATTCATATGAGATAATACACATAAAATAATATTTTAGAGTAATTGCATGCATCTCCAAGCTATGCCTGACTATAGGAACATACAGGAGACTTTCAATCGACTTGTCCTTGGTTCACCTCCCACAATCCCTTAAGTTACCAGCTGTAATGACAACAATTATTTACGATTCCTGAAAACCACCTTGAAATGAACCTTACCATCACCCATACATTCATCATACATCCTATAGAATAACCACTCTGCAACAAATATGTTATCCTACTATCCTTCAATACCTATCCCTTTTGTGCATATATGATTCATTGAAGTTTATCAAAAGGTAATGATATATTCATACTATTTTTCCTTTTCAAATACAAAATTAATACATGTTTGATGTTATTAGCCTTTATTTATTGATCATTCACTAATAGTAGTGTTTATATTCAATTCATTATAGTAAAAAACAATAACTGGAACCATAAAATCCTAGTAGTGATTGCATTCACAATGATTATCTGTCTTTAGATTATAAATTTTCTATAGTCTAATCATAGTACTGGGAAAATGTTCAATTATACGTGATTTTATGATTCATTTTTTCACAGATGTAAACATACTAGGATTTTTTTGTATAGATTTCATTGTGTTTCCTCTATTAATTTCAAGAGATGGTTTCACAGGGAAGAAAGGGTTTTATCTTGATAAAGTGTCAATTCTAATGACGTTGGTACCCAATTATAATGGTACTGTCATAATATTCAACATTTTACTACTGCTTTTATGTATAAATGCATACTTTATTTTTTTTATTTAGTATTTTTTTCTGAAGTTGTATAAATGGAGTTTTTTCCCTTGTATGTTTTTTGATGTTTAAATTCTATTGATTTTTGGATATGGGTTCGCATTTAAGAACATTTTTTTCCCTAGATAATGTGATGGTTTTGTTGAAGTTTGTACTTGGAAATCCTACACTACATCATATATAAGAATATACAATATTCCAGACTGATAATCTGTATGATATTTTCACCTCTAAATGTAATGGATTTAATCATGGTGTTCTTGATTAAACAATTATGAGGGATCATAGCTTAGATTTTTGAATTTTTGACTAGGAATCATATACTTTTAATATCTTCTTTTCATTAATTCATAACGATAACTTCATGTTTAAATTTATTTAGCTTACTGGAACCAATAGAGTCTTCTGGTCTATTATCATCACCTTCAAGTCTGCATGGATTTTAATATATTGATGTAACTTTTTTATATAAAATTAGTGATTTTAGAGAACTGTAGGATTCCTTGGTTTATTAATGGAAATTAGATTATCTTTATTGGAAATATTTTTCCTTCCCCCACTATCCCTTCTTAAACTCTATATAATTAGATAAATAGATAGATATGTATGTTTACATTAAATCTTGTATTTATTCTATCCATTCATCCCAATACATTTTATTTTTTATTGCTGGTGGAGAGGCATGAAGAGGAATTAAAGGAATCAAAATTATAAGACATAGAAGACAAGGACACTAAATTAAGTCTCAATCCTAAAGGAATCCACTGTCTTTCTCAGCTGTTTACTAATGAATATTCCTCCAATTCAAATGCACACATATATTTATGTTTTTTGGAGTTTCTGCCATTTCTCTATACGGATATCACTACAACATTAGTATGAAAAACATTTTCCATCATATAGGAATATTTATCGTTGATATTTAATAATAATTCTATATAAATTCACGTAACTTCTTATTTTGTGAAAATAAATACAATCGATTACATAAGCATTTAAATTTTCCTTTACTGTAGAAATTTAATTTCTCTAATTAATTTATTTTTGGGTTGGTATTCTCATGTGTCTTTATAACATGTAAGAGAAATGATTGATTCATAAAATGTGGAAGACCTATTTTAACTAGAGACGATGTTTAAATATGAGAGTTTAAGTAAGTACACACTACTCAGACTTTATAGTTTGTGAGGTAGAACACATCTAATGAATTCTATCACAAACCATTTTATCATTGATTTATGTGGAAAACCCACTATATATTCTATTTTCAATTATTTAAAAATAAAATTTTCATAAATATCATGTGGTGTTTACTTTTGAAATTATCTTCTTTTATTTTGGATTCTAATTAATTATTTTTGGATAACATTCATTTTTTTCTACAAATTCAGGTATTCCTATTTGAAACAATTTTTTTCTATGTAGAAAAGTCTTCCAAAAAATTAATGTTTGATATTTGAACAATGTGACATTATTCCTCGTTGACATTAATATTTATCCTATATATTTTTAATTTTAAATGTCTATTTGAATGTTTTTTCATTCATGTATATTTGAATACTATGTTATATATTATTATGATGTTTGATTAGTGTCCATTTGAATGTTCGTTTTAGTTGGATATTTCATTCATGTCGATTTCATGGAGACAGTAATACCTATTCTGCACATTCAATCATTCTTATGTTGTATACTTATGTTGTATATACATATGTTGTATAATAATTATTTCATGTTCATTTCATAAATTCTTCGTTGACCATATTACTTATAATGTTTCATTAGTATTTATTTTGAATGTACTTTTCTATCTAACGTTCATTTTTTCATTCATGTATTTGATGTTGGATACCTATGTTGTTTTTTAGAGTGACTTCATTTCTTTTCCTTATTCTTTTATGTTTTTATTCAGGTTAATTTTCATTTCTTTTCATTTTTTGTTTCAATTCAGTTGAATGTTATCATGTACATTCAAATGTCCATTTAAATGTATGTTTTATTTTCATTATATATTACACTATATGATTTCTATGTTTTCAAATATTTTTATTTTCCTTATTTATTCTCCTATATGTTTTCTTTATATTCTACATCTTTCATTTGTATGTTTTATTTTGTATAGTATTGGTATACCTATGTTTTATTTTCCTTATATATTCTCTTATATTTCCCAATATTATTTCAATAATATCATACATATTCTCTTATGTTATTCTCTTTTCCTTATTTTCCTTATATGTTTTCAATTCTCTATATTTTTTCCAATTGTATTACAATATTATGTATCACTATTTTTTTCAAAATATTCAGTATTCATTTTCATTATAGTCATTGAAGTATAGTATTTTCCTTTTGAAAATAATCATTGAACTTGTTGTCATTTGAATTCACAAGAGAGTACAAATATCTTAAAAACGGGCATGTGTTTTTGACATGGTATGTCTAGAAAAATGAGAAATGATTATAATGAAAATGATTATAAAATTTATTCTAATAGGTAAAATATATGTTATTCAAATTTTTTGTGATGGGTTATTATATAAATATCTACCCATATAAAATTTTAATGATGGAAATCAACTATATTGTATGTAGAGATGTGAAGTGGTATCCGTTGAGACTATGTCAGTAAATTCTAGTCAATCCAATGAAGTGGTATTAGTGACTTTGTTTATTTACATAGATTTTTACCATGCCTCTTTTGATATGGATTAGACACATTCCATTATATATGAGATATTTTCTACTAAATCGTAAATTTCACCTCAAGAAATTACACCCAAACATATAGATAAAACACATGGTCAAATATTATAGTAAAATGAAATTATAAGAATCTATCTATTTTTTAGGTTGAAAGACACTACCTTCAATCATTGTTGTTTTTAATTTTTCAAAGATAGATGTTTTTCAATGATTGGATCGGATTTATGTTCATCAAGAAAATATTTATTATAGTGCTAAAGAAGGTATTTTTTTAGAATGAGCTTCAATTTTTATACAAGAATAAACCCATAATATTGATAACAAATTTGTAATATGATATACTTTTAATGTATTGAAAAGACATTTATCTGGAATATATTCTTTGAAACAAGGGATATATTCAAATTAATGATGTTCTACTGGTAAATGAAAATATGAATGTTTTTACTGATGAGTTTCTTAGTGTTATACCTAATTGTGATGTTTAAATTACTATTTATTTAGATTCTAATTCCAATATAACTTCAAATCCCATTATATAATGTCATATGAATAAATTATATTATTGGAAAAGAACTTACTTGAGTTTCTTAAAAAATTATTAATTTGATTTGGAAATTCCACAAGGGGTTCTCCAATATTATTCATAAAAAATAAGGATTCATAAAAAAGAAATATGGATTCATGAAAATTTTATTCGATTAAAAATCTTTAAATAACATTAATATTTTGAATATGTATTAATATCCTCATATATGTGACTTGTTTGATCATCCCCACGGAGCTCAATATTTTTCAAAGATTGACTTGAGATTCAACTTCAATCAGCTAAAATTGAAGGAGAATAAA
This sequence comes from Viscum album, assembly GCA_963277665.1. Classification (NCBI taxonomy): domain Eukaryota; kingdom Viridiplantae; phylum Streptophyta; class Magnoliopsida; order Santalales; family Viscaceae; genus Viscum; species Viscum album. The sequence goes on along the minus strand of OY728138.1, from coordinate 918,825,036 downwards.
ATTTCAAAAACAACATTCAAAACTAGATATGGGAATTGTGAGTTTTTTTCACTCTGACTTTTGAAATTATTCTATAATATTCATGGATCATATAAATAGAATCTCTCATTATTATATACATACATTTTGTTGTTGTTTTTATTGAAGATATATTAGTTTTTTAAAAAAGGTTATTAAGGAAATGGTAGCATTTATGTATTTTCATTTAAACTATCAAAGAATAGTAGTTATACATGAATTTATCACATGTGATTTTTGGTTGAAATATATTTATTTTCATAGAAATGTTGTATGTAGGGGTGTCATAATAGTTGATCCTTCTAATAAAAGTGGATGATAAATGGCCAATAACTACCAATACTAAAACACACAGTGCTGACAAAATTTAACAATGGTAAATTATTTCAACAATGAAATTATTTTGATCTTATGATATAACAATAATTATGATCACTAAAATTTTTAACCCATTTTTCATGATTCGAATACTTTAATTAAAATAATTTAATTTTTATATATGCATCTAAAACCTAGCGAAAAACAACTTCATAAATAATTTCTTTTAAGGGAAAAAAATTAATTTATAAAAAATCCGTTATATAATTGATTACCATGAAATTTACGAGTCTATAAATAAAAAATTTTAATTATAGGAATTATAATAGAATAAAAATTAACTGTTATTTCAGTTAATTAAATATGATGATAAAGAATAGTTCTTTTTATAATAAATCTTTTCTTGGGTTTCATAATTGCAAAGATAAGTTTATAAATTCATAATTTTAATTTTAAATAATTTTATTTTCTTATTAAATATATATTTGATGAATTCAGAATTTGTTAAAAACATTCAATTCATTTTTATTCAATAATGATTTCATAATAGGGAACATATCTTTACAAATGAAATTTTTTAGTAGCCACCTAAAAATCAACTATTTAAAAATATATCATAAAAAATCCCTAATAAAATTTTGATATTATGAATTTGATATTTAATTTTAGAATATTACATTGCATTATTAATATTTATATACTTTTATTTTTAGTAAAAAAATTAATGAAAATTTGATTTTATATAGAAAATTAATTTTTAAACAATAATTTTTAGTCACCCAATATCAAATACATTAATAATTACATGTCTGTTATGAATTACAATATTTTTTTTATAAACATTTAAATAAAAATTGGATTAAAATATTCATAATTAAGGTATATATAATTTGTGTAATATTATATAGTATATGTCCAATGACCATATTCCATTCCATTATATAACATTACATGCTTCACAAAAATTTATTTGTCTCATTAAATTACATATCTTTTAATATCCTTGTTGTATTTTTAATTCCATACCTTACTTATTAGTTTTCTGGATTGAATCTTCATAGTGAGCCATAAGAATACTAATTTTATTTTTACCATATTCTTATATATGGATAGAGAAATTACTCCAAGGATATAATACACCCTTTAATTTAGAAATAATTTAGGATGTTCTCATATTCACAAACATATCCCTGGGGTTTTCAAAAATATTTTATTATCCTAATAACTAAAAAAGACAATAACCATATAAATTAATATTAAATAATCTACCAATAAAATGGGTTATATATAATTCAATCCCCCCTCATAAACACATTAATTACTTTTAAATTCATTAATGTAATATTGGAAAAAATGTATTTATTCCATTAAAAATATAATAATTCATAAAATTATTATCCCATGATGGTATCCATAGTTCTAAAATAATCCTCATATCAAAATATTATATCCTCAAAATTTATCTAAACTCTAATCTAAGACAATCTAGTTCTCACCATAACAATAATCCTAGGTTCAGAGATAATAACATAGTGTTACATACATCATTGGATATCAACAATAGTGGCATAAATTAATCCATCAATAATTAAGTACTAATTTACCATAAGTGATTCACATACATACCCAATATATTTTTATTAATCGATATTTAGACATTTATTAAAAATATTACTTAATAAAACTAATATCTTTCCAACCCAAACTAAAATTTTCTATTGTACCCATATTTTTTACTTCCATAATAAGTATTCAAATTATCCAACAAAATTATACAGATATTATACAATATAATATATATCACATGTACTTATATTATTAAAAACCTGGGGAAATGTAACCATAAGAAAGGAGTTCTCAAACACTCTGTAATAGAATCATACCAATGAGACACAATAGGTTATAACATTAACTTTAAAAAAAATTATAATTAGAGGAGAAATATCTTATTAGAAGGAAATTGGAATAATAAGATATAATCATAAGAAATTATAAAACACTATAGATAATGTAAAAAGATAATGGAGTCATCATAAAAGAATAAAACATTTACAATGTCATAGAAATAATTAAAAAAAATAGAAGTCCTGAAATTGTAAAATTAATCACTGAATAACATGTAAATTTTGTTTAGTAAAAAATTATTATCATATAAAGAAATATTGAATAAAAATAATCATAGATATTATTATATGAAATAATATCATCCACTATGTCTATGAATAAAAATCATATCAAATATTTAAAAATGTGAGAAAACACATTCATTCTTAATAATTTCGTTATCAACTAAGATATATAACCAAAAACAATGAATTTATTGACTATAAAGACATACAACATCATTAACCACACATATTAAGGCCATATGACAAAAATCATTCATCATAATATGATAATCCATTCATGGAAAATGTATTTTATATAATTTATAATTTTTTTGCATAAAATTATACAAAAAGTAAATAATTTGATATGAATAATTTAATTACCTATATGCATAATCCCATAATATAATTTATTTTGTTTTTAATAAAATATAACTACTTAAAAGATAAATATATTTGAGGTGAAGAGGAAAATAAATTTAAAATCATAAAAAAAATACTTCATAAAAAATTGTAACTTCATTGTAGGAATGAAGATTTATGAGTATTACTCAAAAATAATTTTCAAAAAAAATATAATGAAATAATTTTTAAAATACAAATTTAAAATAAATACCAAAATGTATCCATTACTAGAACATGATTTTTATATAAAGGAATTTAGTGTCACAGAAAAAATATAGATCATGGTAGGAAATATCATTTAAATAATAAAAAATAGGTTAATTAAAACCCACAAAAAATAGGTTATAAATTATCAATTGGAAAAGGGGTAAATAGAAATTTAATAATAACATGAAATAAAAAATAGGTTTATTTATAAAAAGTTATATGAATATTAGTGGGTAGAGTGAATATTTATACATAAGAAAATGATTTCTTTTTGAGAGGATTTATCTGACCAAAGAATATGTGTTTGACTATGAAAATATATTTCTGTCTAAAATAATTAAGAAAAACATAAAATATAGATATAATAAAATAATCCTATAAAACCTTAGTAAATTTTTAATAATAATGAAGCTTGAAATAAAATTCGTTTAATAAAAGAACTTTATATGGATTCCTACATGGTTGGACCCATTATATCTTCCTGTATAATTTTCATAGATTTAATAATCATTAATTCCAAAAACTCATCCATTTCTATCTCATTTTTAGTAATATTTTTCATCATTCAAAAAACAATTTTCCATCATATTATTTAATAATAATTATTTGTATTTATTAGTTTTAATCATTCTGGGTTTTTTTAGTATATATATCTAAATTGTAATCACTCTTTATAATTTATTCATATCTGTAATGGACAAGTTTATATAAATATAAGTAATATAATTATTTGGTTATTTACAAGTTAATTCCATGTATAATTGAGGTATAATTAATAACAAAGATTCAAAAATATGTTTCTATTGGTAACCGCTATCGTATTAAAATGATGTTAATTAATGAAAATTTTAAATCATAATAGTATCATTCTAGAAAATACAATTATATTAATATAATTTCTTGACATAAATATTGTATCCATAACCAACGTTGATAAATAATCATATAACATCATTCTTAAGAGCGGTTAAAAAATCAAATTAGGGACATTCTAAAATTAATTATATATTTATAATTATGGAATGATTTTATAATAGTATCATAATTAACAAATTATAATAACATACTGAATTAATCATAATTTATTATTATTACTAATATTTATTAATTATTTATTATTAAATATATTATCATTGTATCCTTATTCGCATAGGTTGTAAAATCAAACAAAATAGGTACATGTAATAACTATTGAATGAATATGTAATAGAATTTTAATAATGATAATATTAATATAAAAAAATATTAATGATATCAAAAAACATGATAAAATATTCTGAATAATATTTTTAGGAGGTGGAATTATATGAAAATAAATATTTACAATTGTGAAGAAAATTCTTATGTAGAAGAATTTAATATTTTCATAGAAACATTCATTATTTAGAAGGTATTTTGGAATAAATATAATAAATAGTAGCTCATAAAAATAGTAGGGTATTATTTGGGGAATGTAATGAATATAATATTTAACAATTTTATTAAATGTTTTTAAAGGTGTGGTTGAATAATCAATTTATATGTTGGAGAGTGAGAATATTATAAATAATGTTAAATAAAAATTAGTATAAAGACATTTTCAAGGATAATTTATAAGAAATATAATATATTTCAATGATAATGTGTGGGAAGGTAAAAATACACCAATCTAATCAACTTTGAGAATGTTTTAGGGAATTTTTTTTACTTATTCTTTATGTTAACTACCATTTTATCCCTTTAATCCCTTACTATGGTGACCTATCTTTATCATGTTAAATGGTTTTTATGTCCACAAATCACATTCAACTTATTATGTAACATTGATAATAATAAATTACAAGATTTATTCCTTTTTTATTGAATAATTTCCTAGATATTTTTAAAATAAATGTGATTTCATTTACACAAAATTTCAACGAGAAGATGTTTTTTTAGAAAAAAATATTTTTAACACGTAAATATTTATTCACTAACAAATAAAGAATAAAATTAAATATGTAGTATTTTAATAGATTTTAAATAATTAAATGTTAGTTATCTATTTTTAAAAAATTGAATTTAAATATTTAATTACCAAATAAATGAAAGAGACCAAGAATATAAATTTTATTTGAATAAAACAACAGTTTGGATTTAAAATATTAGACATCATCTACTAAATTATATATAATATATTCAAATGATTTAATGTTTTATATAAATATATATTTGGTTAACCCGAATGGGTTAAATTACATTAATTTAATTGATATACCAAAATGATTTAATAAAAGTAACAATATTTATAACAATATTATTTCCAATAATCATATAAAAATCATCCTTTGGAGAAAAAATATTGAAATTTAACGGTATGATTATTTTGTAATAATGAATAAATATTTGATTCTATATTATGTGATACAAATTTATATATTTAAATATTATATTATAGGAAAAATAGTAAAATATAATGGAGAATATAATTTTATAATGAAATGGACATTTATAAAATTATTTATTCAGATAAGAGTTTGATATAATTCCTAAAATTCTTGTGTCTTTTGAATTATATAAATTTTAATTTCAAATAAAAGATTATTTAAAAATCAAATTAAAATATACATAATGACTATATATCAAACATATCCAGTATCCCAGTTTCATTATTATTTATACCCTTTCATGATTCACTAAATTTGATTCATCTTATTGATTTATATCTCTCATAAATTGAATATTATATTTCAAATGTATTTCCATGTTTCCATTGATTCACATGGGTTGAATATATTTATATATAACATTTTTTAAAAAGGTTTTAAGTTCATCAAACACTTATATACATGTTCTTATATTCTATTTGTAAATTTTTAATTATTTTTTCATATTTTAACAATAACATGTACTAGTATTCATTAATTTTTTGTCACATTTTATCAAATTAATATTGAAAAAGTTATATATTGTTTTATATTTTTGGTATCATAATCTATCATATATATATATATATATTATTTAATGGTGAATTAAATATATAAATTTGGGTGTTTTAATTTTGAGCCTAGTTTTACATTTTATTATATTATATGTTAATATGTGTATGGTGAGTTTGCATGTAGAGGTGATTAATAAAATATTTTTATGGATTTATCTAGTGAATTGTATGCCACACAAGGATAATTCTCATTGGACATACAGTTTAAGAATCACATTTCATGGATTGATGTGGATGTAAAATTTATATAAATTGATGGATGAGAAAATATATAAATATATTTTGTTATGATGAAGTAGAGAAGAAGATAATATGGTTTAAATGGTATAGAATTTTTGACAAAGGTATTCTATTATAACATTATTTTTATGTGTGTTTAATAAAAAAATACGGACAAGGAATGAAATGCCCATGGAAAATACCTAAACCCCCCTAGGGGTACCACATACTTTATCCCTATGGGGTAGTGTTTACAAGGAGGAAACATGGTTACATGGGCTGTGTATACTCATTAAATGGGACATAGTGAATGTTTTCAGGAAAAATTTATGACGGAATGTATATATTGGATGTTTAGCCGACATGAAGGCCCATAGACCGAAATGTGTGGAACAATCTGTCTGGGAGTGGGGTGAAGTGTATATGAGTGTTGACTATGGTACCAACTTAGGAGTACAGTGTGAAAATGAATATTTATTAAGAGGATAAAATCCAATTTTATATTCGATGTGAGATGATTCAGGTATGGTTATCGTTATTATTTCTTTAAAATGATCGGTAAAACATTGGATGGTCAATACAGCTGATATAATCCATCCATTCAACAACATGTGATCTTATTCTTCCTCTCATCTCCTTGATGGATCACTATTATACTAGAGCATTGAACGAACCAAAATCGATTGCAACATACCATATTCCCCGATGATGTCGATAGGATAAGTGTTTAACAATATTGCATGCATGTTATGCTTTGAGTGGATGTGATAAAATGAATAACTTTTATCCAGATGAGGATGAAATGGAGACTGAAAATTAGTTTAATCATCGATAAATGGGGTGCACAAGATCCTAAGCACGTGAACATGATATTCCCACCAAAATAGAGGATATTAAAAATTGAAAAATATAATATTCCATAAATTTTATCACGCACTAACTTCATACAGAATAAATACTAATTTTTGAAAGATTCATAATGTTGAATATATTTATAATATTATATTCGAAATTAAACATTGGATCTAGGGTGGAGTTAATATATAGTCAACATTTATTATAAAAAGTGAATAACACTTTATGGGAATGTAATTAATATTTAGATAATCATACATTTATCTAGGAAAATAGAGTCACTATGATCCTTATGGTTCATCAAGTGAAGCCCTCCATATTATAATCAAAATGTGAAGTAGAATAAGAAATCATACAGGCCATTAAAATGTGTTTAACACTCTCGTATGAGAATCATGAAAATAGATGTGAAAATATAGGTTATAATAGAATATTTTTTATTCATTTTGGAATTAAATATTAAAATACATTATAAATATAAGGTGAAATAAATGATATTTATTGAAAATATGGAATTTATACTAATGTAATAGGGACTTAAACTTTGGAATAGAGACACAACCATTAGGAATAGTAATTTAAAAAATTTAATAGAAATCTCATCTATGAAACTATAAATAAAATTCATGTATCTTAAAAGAGATTGTGTTGTATATTTATATCATTTAATAACTAAATAAATGCTCTGAAACTGCACAATGAAGTGTTTGAAATTTTGTTAATAAAAAAATGAATATTTATAATAAGAAATTTAATTTAGTGATTTAAAATTAAATCTATTTTCACAAAATATATTCATAAATATATATTTTGTTGTCTTCTGATTATAAAATAATTTTATGAGATTGTGATTAATTTTTCAAGGTGTTATATAATAGGTATTGTTTTAAAATTTATATTTAATGAATAAAAAAATATTTTATTTAAAAATTAAATTTAATATATTTAGGAATATAATTTCAAAATATTGAGATTGATTTTTTATTCTACATGGTGAAAAAATTTCATGTTTATTTTTTTGAATTTTTATAATACAATTGAATTTTTGTTGAATAGTAAAATATGAGAATTTATGATAAATGATAAATATGTAAGTTATTGAGTCATGACTGATGTATAGATGATTGATTCCAAAAAAATAAAATTCTACTTCATTATTTAAAAATATTTTCTGATAATTTTCAAACCATTCAATGTGTTGAGCCATAATTATGAACTAATGTATATAATAATGAGAAAAGACCCATTTCCTACACTATAAATACCATCCATCAACACATATTCACCTCACACTTAAAATCCTTGTATCTTGTCAAATTTATACCCAAATCTCATATGAATACTATTACCCACTTCCACTTCTTCATGGTATCACTAAAATCCCATAACAATGTTTCGTAAAGAGGTTTTCAAACTAGGGAATTCAAGAAGTAAAATTCTCATTATTTTTCTTTTATTTTCATTTCAATTTAATTTCATATCTTATTTTATACTTACATACCCAAATCATAATTTATGGAAAACAACAAAATATATCATACAATAGAATTTTGTCATGTTTAAGTAATAACTAATCATTAAAATCATTCTCCTCTACCTTTTATTCTTAAAACTAGTATTCAAGATGTGTCCATTTACCGAAATTGTGGTTGATGTGTTTTAATTTTCCATTACCACAATTATGGATGGTCAAAAAACCAAAATTATAGTAAAATTAGTTTTTATAATAAGTATTGTAAATTATATAATGTTTTGGAACAAATATTTATACAAAATATTAATTAATAAAACAAAATTGGTTCGTAATGATAAAAATTAACTGATATAAACTAAAATCTATCCCTGATGTTTTTTCGAATGATTTATCCGGATACAATATAATCACAATTATATATATATGACCATTTAATATTCTAAAAGTCTATTGAAAACATGTAATTTAATTTATGGGAAACTAATTTCATTTTACATGATTTCCCATACATGTATGAAAGGAAACTTATCATTATAACCAAGTAGAGGAACACTCCTGAATATTAAAATGATATATTATAACTTGTCAGAAAGGAAATAAATGAACATAATAATATTATAATAATTTAAAAAAAGTATAAATAGTTACTAGTTAATTAATTAATGGATTTATCCATTTTATTTAGGTTATTAGGTTGAAGTGAAAAACTCTTTCAGAGATAAGTTGAGGTATTTTATCCAAAACCCCATTTTCCATTGTGTTATTCTTTCTATATCATTAATACTCTATAATTATGATTTCATATTTTGATCAACTTATATATTATGTGATTATTTTTGAAAACTCATATATCCAGATCATATAGTCCTTTCTTTGATAGGTAAATGCATTTTTTTAATAAGGGCCCCCTCTCAATTCTACCCAACAAACATGCTCGATTAAAGGGAAGTACCCAATTCATCCACATTTTTAAGTATCATCCATAATCTATTTTTGAATTAATTTATTTTCATAAAATAAATAATTATTCATGAAATAATATATTGGTTCATTTGCGGTGTTTTTTTGTCTTTCAAACAATAAAATATATAATTATAAAACCCGAGAAACCCTGAAATAAATGCACCTGGAAAAATGAAAAAAACAACAACATTATATTAATAAAATAGTGGAATATTATAATAATAAGATCATATAACAATTATAAACATTAATATGGTTCATTAATTTATTACCAACACTATTTAAACCATTATATCAACGGTTTGAACATGTTTGAAGCAAGAGGAACCCAAGGTAATAGACTTTTTTTATGAAAATCCATTTTTAAAATTTCAAATATTCAAAATTTAAACATGATGTTATTTTTGTAAAGGTTTAATTTTTATCATTATGTTCAGGTTCATGGGATTTTTTATGAGGGGGGATGTATCAATATATATGTCCAATTCATGTGGTACATATATATTGGAGTTCAAAAGTATAGTTACACTAAGAATAATATTGATGGTAACGCCAAAAGGTAGCCATGATTGTTACATCATAAGATATATAAGAGGGTTACATTGTATGGAATCTGTGGGGGTTTCAAAGAATATAGATGATGTGATAGTTAAAATCTAATGTATATAATTCCTCATTTAACCTAATTTTTAAATTTTTTTATGTTTTATGGAAACCTCATGTTTTCAAAATGTAACTATATGAATATTTATGGGTGAGAAGTATGTATTTTTTAAAATTATTTCATATGTCTATAAGTAGTCATGGACTATTAGTTTCATTCATTACTTTTCTTTTTCTATTTGATATTATTGTGATCATCCTATGTTTAAAAAAAATTCATAAGATCTATGGAAGGGTTAAAGAAATAACAAGAAAATATGAATGTTTTTGTAGAATTCATGGTTTAGTAAAAAACATTTTAATTATGGAAGGAAGGGATAATATTTTCTTACTATAAACTATATAATATTGTGGGTTGGCATGCATGTTTAATGACTTAATTCTCAAACACTTCATGTAGTAAATATATTTTGGAATGTAATATGTGTATTATAGTTGAATTAAAAAGATTATGTAAGCTTTATGGTCATTTCATTATAGTTTCTATTAGAGAAAATTTTAGATAACATTAGTTTTTAGTATAATGTAAACAAAGAATACCATAATATTTTATTACCTTATGTTTATATTTAATTATATTAAATAAGAAGATTAACATGTTTTGTCATCTAATATTGGTCTATCCAAATGGTTTTCCACAAATGAAACAGGGAAGATGATGATGGGAGGAACAAAAGATGATATATTTTTGAATCCACAACCTGGAATTGTTAATATTGGAATAGTATAGTTTCTAATAGTAATGAATGAGATAATGTATTAAATAAATGGTATTTCCATCCATGAAAAAGAATAACCATAACTACTATAATAGAAAAAGATGACATTGGAACATTTTATGAGGCAAAACCCTCTTAAATTTAGTTGATATAATGACTTGGTGGTGGCTTCTATGTGGTTTAAAGACCTTTAAAATATATTTGATTATATGGGTTTCTCAAATAATCCAAATGATATTATTTCTATTTATCATTTTTCGAGGTGAAACTAACAAAATGTGGTCAATGGAAAAGAATATCGAGGATAGTGATAAAAGTTTTTCATTGGAATTGGATTATTTTAATAATATTTTCATTTAATTGTCTGCCTAAGGAGGTTCGATATAGGATGAAAAATCAATTATGTGATTTGAATGAAAGGAGGAACATTGAATGTCCATATATGAAGGAAACTTCAACTGATTGGAAAGGTATGATCCAAATTATATTTTGAATCTTGATAGTGAAATAATTCATTTTTTATCATGATTAAATCTATGATACCGAAGGGAATTGGCATCCCATGAATTCAAATTTTATGAAAAAATTGCATGATGTGATGTTAGGGTGGAAATGGAGTTATTTGATTCTCATGTGTACATTAAAAACAGGCATAAAATGAAATTTATATGGTAAGTGATGAATAAAAATCATTTAATGAAATCTTAAGGTATGAAATTATAGTTTATAGATTGTGAAAATTGCAGTAAAAAAACCATAGTGAATCTATATATTTAATAATGTAGCCATTTTTATGCCATGTGTCACCAACACCTTAACTCTTACCATTTTACCATCTCTTTTTTCCATTTATCTCTCAGCTCCCACAGTCTCAGCATCACGACTATCCTCCTCACCTACTACTCTTTCAAAACCCTTGTACATCTTCCATCCTCTTTATTTGGAAATTACACCAAAATCAACAACTATTTCCTACAATCGTCGGTGTATCTTGGTACTCCTTCTTTGATACATCCTACATCCACTGCTTCATGGCATCTCTACTCGATCTTCACCACTATTGAAATCCTTCCCATCTCGAGTATACTATTATGAGTCATATGTTTCTAAATATTGATCATTTTTTCATCCTCCTCATCCGACGATTTCACTATCTCTCGACACCCAAATCTATCGTTACCATTTTATCTCGACACAACTTATTCACTTATTCTAAAATATTAATTCTAGGGGTGTGTAAAATACTCCATTCAGTCTCCCAAATCTAGGGTTTGAAGTACTTCGTTCTCAACTACAAGAACTCTATTGTCTTCTAATATCTTCAATTTGTTCGTGTACATCATCAAGTGGAAGATCCGCTCCATTTGACTGATACCATCATAATTTTATTATATTATAATAATGGCCCAATGATATGAATATCTAATCCAAACAATTCACCTCAACAACTATAAATTTCATAGAACATAAATCCATTCCATTGAGAGAGTTTAGAATCGCAGTTTGGGTCACCTATATTTCATGTAACATTATATTTATGTTGTTGTAACCTAGACGTAATGAAAAACCACATTCGGATAATAATTAATTATGACTGACAACAGATATATTTTATCTTATTCACTACTATTTTAAAATCCTGTAACCATTACATGACTTCCATCATACACTAGCATCAACATGGGTTGTCTATATCATTTATATCTTCTTCAAACGAATATACTGTCCTCCAAGTTATAGATTAAAGGTAGTCTTCTACACTTCTGACATCATAATTTTTCTTATCCATTACATATACATATTTATTTATGATTAATGAATAAGTATATCAATATTTATTTATTTTTTATTCAATAAATTTGTGTCTTTTAGTTTTATGAAGTTCAAAATAGTTTTATTAAATTTTGTACTACTTATCCCCTGTTCTGATTCTGTAGAATCATCTAAACAGTTATTGGTCATTTAGAATGCATATCTACCAACATTGGCATCTTTCTCTCACACCACATCATATATTATACCATCAGTAAATGTAATTTATTTTTAACAACACCATACATTCTAATTTCTTATGTTTCATGCTTTATATACTGGTCAATGCAATTAAAAAAAGTGTTACCTTACATGGTTAGGGAGTAATCATTTTCCTTCACAATATATATATTATTGAATGTTCCCACACAAATACATAGTATGGTTTCCTTTAAAATGATGAAAAATCATCAACACGAAAACCAATATGAAGATTCAATCTCCGTCAACATCTAGATATGCATGGTTGTAGAGAAGACTACATACGAGAGAATGGGAAAAAGGTTTTAAATACAAAATTATCTTTACTTTAATTTATTCAACATTTTTTTAATCAACTATTACATTTAATAAACATTTTAAAAATACCAATGTTTCTAAATGTGCATGAAATTATTTTATGTACTATACTCACCAGTTTTCTACAATAGTTGATGCACTACAAATGATTTTCATCATCGAGAGAGGAGGATGCATAACATTGTCACCTTTATCTATGAGTGTTCTGTTAAATTTCAATTTACCAGTACATTCAATTAGATATATTAATTTGCATCAAACTACTATAGATATATTAAATTAATCTAATATTTAAATGATAGCATCACATGAATGTGCAAATTCATCAATAATTTTTGTTAGAAGAAACTCTCGACAATATGTATGTTATCATTATATCCTTCGATACCTAACATTTTTGTGGATCATTGATTTTATGATTGTTATCAAAAGGTAATGATGCATTCATAATACTTTTTATTCTTCAAATACTCATATTACACATGTTTAATCTTCTCATCCTTAATTATCTGAACATTCATTATTACTAATGTCAACATTAGATTAATCAAATTAAATAACTGTAATTGGTAGAATACATCCCTATTAGTGAATAGATTCACATTTTAAGTATTGTGTTTTTAGAATATATATTGAATATCCTCTTATCACAATCTTGGGAACATGTTCAATTATACTAGACTATGTGATTCATTTTTTCTCTGATGTCAACATACCATTATTTTTTTCTTTGTATGGTTTGCGATGTGTTTCTTTTATTAATTTTAGGAGATGGTTTCGCATCGAAGATCATGTTTTTCCTTGGTAATGTGTCTGTTATGATGAATTTGGTTCCCCATTGTCATATTATTGTAACAACTTTCTTAATTTTACCACTTATTTTATTTGTATACGTGTACTATATTTTTTTATTTTTTTATTGTCTGATTACTGCTTACTAGTATTTTTTCCATTCTATGGTTTTTAACGTCTGAAATCAATTGATTTCAGGATATGGATTTGCATTGAAGAAAATTTTTTGGCATTAAAAAAATGATGGTTTAGTAGAAGTTGGTACTATGAAATCTTATTCTACATCATATGTAAGATTATTCAATTTTCTTGACTGGCTATCTGTTTGAGCTTTTTCATCTCTCAATGTGATATATTTAATCAAACTGTTCATGTTTGGAAAACTATGCGGGATCTATGCATAGATTTTTGAATTCATGACTAGGAATCTTATCATTTTAATGTCATATCATCATTATTGGTTGAAGATAACATATTCTTTCACCTTATTTAGCCTGCTAGACCCATTATAGTCTTTTGGTCTTTTAGAATCACCCTTAATTCTATTATAATACACTATATTTTTTTTATTCCATAAAATCCATTTTCAGATACACTATATATTGTCTTTTTCCCTACATATCTAGATCTCTGTAACAGGTATGTTTAACCGAAATTGTGGAATTAACCTCACTCTCATCTATAATTTTTTTAGTTTTAGTTACACACTATACGTATGTAGGTAATTTGCCCTAAAAGCGTAGAGTAAACCATCCTTTCATCCAACCTATAAATCTAGGTAATTTTATTAACTATTTAATACACTATATACTATTTTTAATGAACTAAAACATATGAATATGATTCATATGAGATAATACACATAAACCAATATTTTAGAGTAATTTCATACATCTCCCAGTTATGCATGACTATAGGAACATGCAGGAGAATTTCACTCGACCTGTCCTTGGTTCACCTCCCACAATCCCTTATGTTACCAGCTGTAATGGCAACAATTATTTACGAGGCCTGAAAACCACCTTGAAATGAACCTTACCATCACCCATACATTCATCATACATCCTATAGACCATCCACTCTGCAACAAATATGTTATCCTACTGTCCTTCAATACATATCCCTTTTTTGCATATATGATTCATTGAACTTTATCAAAAGGTAATGATATATTCATACTATTTTTCTTATTCTAATACAAAATCTATACATGTTTGATGTTCTTAGCCTTTATGTATTGATCATTCACTAATAGCAGTGTTTATATTCAAATTATTATAGTAAAAAACAATAACTTGAAGCATAAAATCCTAGTAGTGATTTCATTCAAAATGATTTTCTATCTTTATATTATAAATTTTCTATAGTCTAATCATAGTACTGGGAAAATGTTCAATTATACATGATTTTGTGATTCATTTTTTCACATATGTAAACATACTCGGATTTTTTTGTATAGATTTCATTGTGTTTCCTCTATTAATTTCCAGAGATGTTTTCATATTGAAGAAAGGGTTTTTTCTTGGTAAAGTGTCAATTCTAATGATGTTGGTACCCAATTAAAATGGTACTGTCATAATATTCATCATTTTACTACTGCTTTTATGTGTAAATGCATACTTTATTTTTTTATTTAGTTTTTTTTCTAAAGTTGTATAAATGGAGTTTTTCCCTTGTATGTTTTTTGATGTTTGAATTCTATTGATTTTAGGATATGGGTTCGCATTTAAGAACATGTTTTTCCCTAGATAATGTGATGGTTTTGTTGAAGTTTGTACTTGAAAATCCTACACTACATCATATATAAGAATATTCAATATTCCAGACTGATTATCTGTATGATATTTTCATCTCTATATGTATTGGATTTAATCATGATGTTCATGATTAAACAATTGTGAGGGGTCATAGCTTAAGTTTTTGAATTTTGGACTAGGAATCATATAATTTTAAAATCTTCTTTTCATTATTTCATAACGATAACTTCATGTTTAAATTTATTTAGCTTACTGGAACCAATAGAGTCTTCCGGTCTATTATCATCACCTTCAAGTCTGCATGGATTTTAATATATTTATGTAACTTTTTTATATAAAATTAATGATTTTAGAGAACTTTTGTATTCCTTTGTTTATTAATGTAAATTAGGTTATCTTTATTGGAAATATTTTTCCCTCCCCAACTATCCCTTATTAAACACTCTATAATTACGTAAATAGATAGATATGTATCATTGCATGAAATCCTGTATTTATTCCATCCATTCATGCCAATACAATTGATTTTTTATTACAGGTGGAGAGGCATGAAGAGGAATTAAAGGAATCAAAATTATAAGACATGGAACACAAGGACACTAAATTAAGTCTCAATCCTAGAGGAATCTACTTTCTTTCTCAGCTGTTTACTAATGAATATTCCTCCAATTCAAATGTACTCATATATTTATGTTTTTTGGAATTTCTGCCATTTCTCTTTACGAATATCACTAAAACATTATCATGCAAAAACATTTTCCATAATATAGGAAGATTTATCATTGATATTTAATAATAATTCCATATAAATTCACATAACTTCTTATTTTGTGAAAATAAATACAATCGATTACATAATCATTTAAATTTTCATTTACTGTAGAAATTTAATTTCTCTAATTAATTTATTTTTGGGTTGGTATTCTCTTGTGTCTTTATAACATTTAAGAGAAATGTTTGATTCATAACATGTGGAAGACCTATTTTAACTAGAGATGATGTTTAAATATGAGAGTTTAAGTAAGTATACACAGCTCAGACTTTTTATTTTATGGGGTAGAACACATCTAATCAATTATATCATAAACCATTTTATCATTGATTTATGTGGAAAACCCACTATATATTCTATTTTCAATGATTTAAAAATAAAATTTTCATGAATATCATGTGGTATGTACTTTTGAAAATATCTTCTTTTATTTTGGATTCTAATTAATTATTTTTGGTTAACATTCATTTTTTTCTACAAATTTAGGTATTCATATTTAAAACATTTTTTTCTATGTAGAAAAGTCTTCCAAAAAATTAATGATTGATATTTGAACAATGTGACATTATTCCTCATTGACATTAATATTTATGCTACATATTTTTAATTTTAAATGTATATTTGAATGTTTTTTTCATTCATGTATATTTGAATACTATGTGGTATATTAATATGATTTTTGATTAGTGTCCATTTGAATGTTCGTTTCAGTTGGATATTTCATTAATGTCGATTTCTCTGAGATAGTAATACCTATTCTGCACATTCAGGCATTCTTATTTTATATACTCAAGTTTTATATACATATGTTGTATAATATTTATTTCATGTTCATTTCATAAATTCTTTGGTGATGATATTACTTATGATGTTTCATTTATATTTATTTTGAATGTACTTTTCTATCTAACATTCATTTTTTCATTCATGTATTTGATGTTGGATACCTATGTTGTTTTTTACAGTGACTTATTTTATTTTCCTTATTCTTTTATGTTTTTATTCATGTTCATTTTCATTTATTTTCACTTTTTGTTTCAATTCAGTTGAATGTTATCATGTACATTCAAATGTCCATTTAAATGTATGTTTTATTTTCATTATATATTACACTATATTATTTATATGTTTTCAAATAATTTTATTTTACTTATATATTATCCTATATGTTTTCCTTAAATTCTCCATCTTTCATTTGTATGTTTTATTTTGTATAGTATTGGTATACCTATGTTTTATTTTCCTGATATATTCTCTTATATTTCCCAATATGATTTCAATAATATGCTACATATTCTCTTATGTTATTCTCTTTTCCTTATTTTCCTTATATGTTTTAAATTCTCTATATTTTTTCCAATTGTATTACAATATTATGTATCACTATTTTTTTCAAAATATTCAGTATTCATGTGAATTATAGTCATTTAAGTATAGTATTTTCGTTTTGAAAATAATCATTGAACTTATTGTCGTTTGAATGCACAAGAGAGTAAAAGTTTCCTAAAAACTGGCATGTGTTTTTGACAAGGTATGTCTAGAAAAATGAGCAATGATTATAACGAAAATGATTATAAAATTTATACTAATATATAAAATATATGTTATCCAAATTTGGTGTGATGGGTTATTATGTAAATATCTACCCATATAAAATTTTAATGATGGAAATCAACTATATTGTATATAGATATATGAAGTGATATCCTTTGAGAATTTGTCAGTAAATTCTAGTCAATCCAATGAAGTGGTATTTGTGACTTTGTTTATTTACATAGATTTTTCCCATGCATTTTTTGATATAGATTATACACATTCCATTATATATGAGATATTTTCTACTAAATGGGAAATTTCACCTCAAGAAATTACACCCAAACATATAGATAAAACACAGTGGAAAATATTACAGTAAAATGAAATTATAAGAATCTATCTATTATTTAGGTTGAAAGACACTACCTTCAATCATTGTTGTTTTTTTACTTTATCAATGTTAGATGTTTTTCAACGATTGGATTGGATTTATGTTCATCATGAAAATATTTATTATAGAGCTAAAGAAGATATTTTTTAGAATGAGATTCAATTTTTATACAAGAATAATCCCATAATACTGATAACAAATTAGTAATATGATAAACTTTTAATGTATTGAAATGACATTTATCTGGAAGAAATTCTTTGAAACAAGGGACCTATTCAAATTAATGATGCGCTAGTGGTAAATGAAAATATGATTTTTTTTCAGATGCGTTTCTTAGTGTTATACATGATTAGGATGTTTAAATTACTATTTATTTAGATTCTAATTCAAATATATCTTAAAATCCCATTATCTAATGTCATATGAATAAATTAAATTATTGGAAAAGAACTTACTTGAGTTTCTTAAAAAATGATTAATTTGATTTGGATATTCCACATGGGGTTCTCCAATATTATTCATAAAAAAATAAAGATTCATAAAAAATAAATATTGATTCATGAAAATTTTATTCGATTAATAAGCTTTAAATAACATTAATATTATGAATTTGTATTAATATCCTCATATATGTTACTTGTTTGATCAGACCCATGGAGCTCAATATTTTTCAAAGATTGACTTGAGATTCAACTACAATCGTCTAAAAGTGAAGGAGAATAAAATTTCAAAAACAACATTCATAAGTAGATATGGGAATTATGAGTTTTTTTCAATATGACTTTTGAAATTCTTCTATAATATTCATGGATCATATAAATAGAATCTCTAATTATTATATACATACATTTTTTGTTGTTTTTATTGAAGATATATTAGTCTTCCAAAAAAATTTATTAAGGGAATGGTAGCATTTATGTATTTTCCTTTAAACTATCGAAGAATAGTAGTTATACATGAATTTATCACATGTGATTTTTAGTTGAAATATATTTATTTTCATAGAAATGTTATATGTAGGGGTGGCATAATAGTTGATCCTTCCAAAAAAAAGTGGATGATAAGTGGCCAATAACTACCAATGCTACTGATATTCAGAGTTTTTTTTCAATTAGTAGGATATTATAAAATGTTAAATTTAAAACATGTCATTATTATCTTGTACACTAACATAGTTTACACAAAATGGGATAAATTTATATTAATAGAAGACTGTGAATATTGTATTTAAAAAATTAACAGAAGATTGATGAAGGCTGTAGGTTTTTCACTTTATTTCAAAACTGATGATTTCTTACTATATAATAATGATTCATTAGAGGGATATGATTCTATTCTAATTCAGTATAATCAGGTAATTTCTTATGCATCATGAAAATGGAAACTCATGAGTTAATAATTATCATGCATGATTTTGAATTTGAAATTATTTTTTTCACCTTAACAATTTAGAAGAATAATTTATATTGATATGAATGTAAAATATATATTGACTATAAATATAGGAAGTTTATATTTAATTTGAAGGAATTGAAAATGAGGAAGAGGTTATAGATGGAACTGATAAATGATTATGATTTCTTAATCAATTAACATCAAGTAAATGTGAGCAAAGTGGATAATTCTTAAGCTGAAACATCATGAAATATTAAAAATGTTATGTTTGAAACATGGCCACTTTGTTAATGATTAGATGAATTTTTGTTTTGTTGTTTTTGGTATTGGAAGTTCCTCTTTTAAGGTCGAGTTTCACTGCAGTATTCTTAATTAGAAATAATTATGAATGCTTAAAATGAAGATCCTGATATGTTGAAAAGGTATAATTTTTTAAAAATGTATTTTTCTACATTTTAACAATGGTAATGATTGTGTTTTGATATTTAGAATGAGATTTTGTCAGAATTTTTGATCCCTAGATGAAGAAATAACTCAAAATTGACACTCAAAGTTCGCTATTTTATATTCATTATAAAGGTATTATGATGTACTAATACCCTTAGTAATATTACTAGTGGGATTGAATGAAAAGTGATGTTTTTTAATTTATAATGTAATGATTTACTTGAAATTGAATAAAATAGCGAGAAAACTACCAAAGGGTATGCATTATCCTTTTCTAGTTCTAGATTAGAAATGGGAAAATATATCCGTAGACATCGTGGTGGGACTACCAATGACTTATCAAGATATTAATTTTATTTTTGTTTTTATAGAATGACTGACAGTATATTCACATCTCATTACTATTCACGATACTATTTATTTAGATTATATTTCTATATTCTTTATCAAATAGCTTGTCTAGTTACATTGGGTTACCTTTTCCATAGTGTCAAACCTTGATCCCATATTCCTTTATCTATGTTGGAATGTCCTTCAGAATTTGTTGGGAATAGAATAAACTTTTAGCCAAACAGTTCTTCCTTAAATAGATGGACAATCAGAATGAACAATTAGGACCTTGGGGGATATGATTTGAGAATTTTTAATGGATTACCAGTGAAATTGGTATCAACATCTTTCATTAGTTTATTTTTCTTAAAATAAATGTTTTCATTCTAGTATACATATGCTACATTTTGATCCATTATGTGAAAAATGTTGTCGAAATCCATCATTTTGGGATGAAGTCAAGGAAAAAAATAATGATTAGACCATAATTAGTAGAGGATGTGAATGAGAAAGTGAAGATAATCCAGCTTCACATGAGGACAACATAGATCCTATATAAAATTTAAGTAGTTATCCTGAGGAAGAACCATTCATGTGATGTAGGTGTTCATGTTTTACTTAAAAAATAACCTTAGAATAGTTGTATGGATTTTGGTAAGAAAGTAATCATTCCATGGTTCATTGGACGTTTTGAAATCCTAGAAAATTCCATAAAAGATTCAAAAATGGTATATTTTCTCTGAGATGTTCTCTATGGTACATAATGTTTTTCATGTTCTATTATTTAGAAAATATGTTCGTGATTTGTCACACATTTGGATACTAGTAGTAGATCAACTGGAAAAACAACTCTCTTATTATGAGAATCCTAATCAGACTCATTGCCACAGAGAGAACTCATTTTAGAATATTGTTAAAAATTAGGTTATGGTTTTGTGGATAAACCACAAGGTTAATGAAAAAACAATGAAATAAGAAAATTATAGGGGGGAAATGAGTCGTCACAAATTTAATAATGGAATAAATAATGGAAAGACATATTTTATCAAAGATGGGGAGAATGTAAAAACCCAAGTACTTATAAAATAATTTTTTTCCCTCTATAAGTAAATATTTAAAATATTTTTTACATTATAATTATAAAAATTATATTTATAGAAATTAATGAATTTATACTTATGTAATAGTTACTTGACCTTAGGAATAGTAACATGACCATTGTGAATAGTAGTTTGGGATAAAAAATAAAAACATTATCATTGAAATTATAAATAAAATTCATGTATCTTAATAGATAAAAATAATATATTTATATCACCAGTTAGCTAAATATATGTTTTCAAAGTAATAAATTAAGTGATGGTATTTTTTTGAAACATAAAGGTTTATTTATAATTCTATAAATAATAAAATGATTTTTACAAAATAAATTACATAATAAAGTTCATTAAATTAATATTTAATTATCTTATGAATATAAGATTGTTTTATGAGACCATGATATCTTTTTCAAGATGTCACCAAACCAGTTATAATTAAAAAAATTGTTATTTTTCAAATAAATTATGATTTTAATTAAAAATTGAAAATTCAAATTTATAAATTTATTTTTTTAAAATGGTGGTAATTTATTAATTATATATATTGAAATATGGTTAGGGTTTTTTTAATTTTCATGAAATTGTTTAATTTTTGCTAAATAGAAAAATATAATAATTTGTAACAAATATTAAATACAAGAATTGTTGATTCTTGAGTGATGTTAGGATGATGTAGGACCAAAAAATATTATTCACTATTTTAATATATTTATTATATATTCTAAATATATTTATATTCATGAGATAAATAATAACATATTGAATATAATAATGAGAAAAATCGCATGTCCTTTACTATAAATACCACCCCTCACCACATATTGTCCTAAAACATCAAAGCCCTGTTTCTTGTTTAATTTCAACACAATTATTTTTACAGTATTCTTTGACAAAGTCCAATACATAATAGATTTACATAAATAGAAAACCCTTGTTCCTTATGGTGGTTATCATGTAGGATAATTCTAGATGACAAATCCTCTTTCTTTTTTATATGTTTTATTTTCATTTTAATTTATTTTCTTATTCTCGGAATACCTCCTATAATCTATGTGGCCTAAAAAATATGTTATAATTCATAAAATAGAATTATATCATATTTGAGGGAAAATTCATAATCAAAATCCTTCTCTTCTCCATTTTATTCTAAAAATAAAAACATTGTTTTGATTTGGTGATTTACCAACATCCTTGATGATGTGTTTTCATTTTCTTGTACCCCCTTAAAAGAAAATCATAAAAACTTTATTTTGGTTAAATAATATATATATATATGTTATATGTTATATAATGTTCTGTAACAATATTTATAAAAAATAATAATTAATAAAACAAAATTGGTTCGTAATGATCATAATTCACAATAATAAACTAACCTTCATCACAAATGTTTTATCAAATGTTTCATACTCATAAAATATACACAAAATAATATATATACATATATAAAACCATATAATATTATGCAATTTTATTAATAAAATTCATATAAAAATTTAGACAACTATAATCATTTTACATGATTTTTCATATAGGTGTACAAGTAAACTGATCATAAAACCCAATGAAATGAACACCCCTGAATGAAACAATTATATATTATATTTCATAAATATGCCATAAATTAACATAAGAAAATTATAATATATTATATAAATTTATAAAAAATTATCAATTAATTTATTAATGGATTTTACATGATTATTATAGATATGAATCTCATTTGCGAAACACATTCAAGCTTAAGTTAGGGGAATCTACTTGAAACCCCATTTTTTCTTTGAGTTACTCTTTCTCTCTCTTTACAGCTATATAATACTTATTTATTTTTATGTAATTATTCTAATATTATTTATATGTTCCAAACTCGTATATTATGATCATTTCATCCTTTATTGATTTGGAAATACATGTTTTAATATGGTTCTCTTCTCAATTCAGCAAGATAATAAATCATGAATAAAGTTAACATCCAATTTTTTCCCCATTTTCACATTTCACACATAATTTTTTTAACCCACCCTTATTTTTTTAAAATAAACCATTTTAAAATGGAAATATATATGGGATAAATTCTTTTGTTTTTAATCCTTTTGATAAGAAAATCCATAATGATCCATCCAGGGAAATAATAAAATAAATGCACCCAAAAAAATGAAAATAAAAAAATATTACTAATAATTGTGTGGAATATTGTTATAATAAGATCATATAATAAAATACAAATATAAATATGGTTATTTAATATATTAATAACACAATTTCAATAATTATATAATTTTTTTTAACATGATAAATTTAAAACAAACATGTGGTAAGGGAATTTTGTTTAATATTTATATGATTCAAGTGTTCATATTTTATAATTATGTACTAGTTTATGTTAATTGTTTATGATTAATGGTGTGACCTATATCTCCCTCCTTTGTATTGTGAATATATATGTTGGTGGTGGACTATATGGTTATATCAAATATTACTACAATGGATACACCTTAAGGTATTCATTGGGATTATATCATAAGGTAGCCATAAGGGTTACATTGTAAGGTAGTTATGCAGGAAAAAAATAATATTTTAATCACGAGGGTAAAAATATTCAGTAATTCAGTCCAAAATTTTCCTAATTTTTTTTATATTTTCTGTGTTTTTTTGAAATATAATGTGTACAAAAATTAAAAATATGATTCTTTTTTGGTGAGAAGTATTTCTTTCTGAAAATAATTTTATATGTCTATTAGTATTAATCTACTAAAAGCTTCATTCATTATTTTTATTTCCCTTACTGAGATTTTTCTAAACATAAAATGTTTTAAAATGTTTCCCATGGTTTTTATGTATGGGTAAGGGAAAAAGAGAATAATATATGAATGCTTTTAAAGAATTATGGATTTCGTAAAAAAAATATTATGGGATAAATGGATACTATTTATGTATTATATACATTTTATTCTTATGGATTTTCATGTATTTCTAATGACATAATTATCTAAATATATATACTAAAATATCATTTTGAATGCAATAATTTTACACTAGTTAAATAAACAATAATATGTAATGATTAAGTTCAAGTCCATATAATAGATTTCCATGAAGAAATAAGTATGCGACAATAAATTATATCCCTAGTTTGTGAAATGAACACTAAGAACCAGTGTTTCACAAATACTGTCACAATAAATATTGAATGCCTTGTGAAAATAAGTATGTAAAAACCATGATATAGTTCCTCCTTACATTATGTTTTCCATGTATAAGAACATTCATACATAAATAGATCTAACACATATTTGGGTTGTCACAATTAATGTTAGTGAATCAAAGAATGTTTTTGTTTCAACTATTATTTGGATGAAAGGTGGATAGTTTTTATGTACATGAAGGATGTAAATGAAGAAACACAATGTGTAATGTGTGTCAGTGCATGTAATTTATGTTTGATACACATTGGAAAATTTATAAAATCCAATTTAAGGAATGGAATTTATGGTACATGAGTTACACATGAATATAATAACTTAATGGTGTGATATATAAGTGATGTCTGTGAAACATGATATAAGATTTTGAGTGTGGTTAATGTATACAAATTCATATATACAAGCATTTAGATACCAAGAAAAGGATTTTTGGATTCCATGAAATCCATGCAAGAAGTATAATTGAATTGAGGAACTAGTAAGATGTGATTTTTTGTTGTGCATGTTTGGGTATCCATAAAAGAATAAAGACTAATTTTTATACACTGCATTCACAAAACATGAGAGAGGTTGTGACATAATTTAGAAGGAATAATAGGCTAATAATATGTTTCAATAAAGAAACTGATCAGTTATAGTTGGTTAAAAATATTAAGAATGACTTGAAAACTCAAAAATCCATTCTTGAAGGTACAAAAATATGTACAAAATAACGTTGAATACTAAAAAACTGAAGAGGAAGATCAAATAATGATCAAATATTTAATCAATCCTATGAATCATTTTTATTATGTTTGGTTGGTTATGGATGTAAGTGATGTCATCTAGTATGAGCCTCGAGAAAATAGAGTCTCTCGGTTGGAGTCAATGCCAAAAGTAATTTTGTTAGATAAAAAGGGAAAAACATTCTCTTAGTTGGAGTTGGGGAATTATAATTTTAGTAATATATGAAATCCATTATAGTATATTATATTATAGGTAATATAATAATGAGTTAACCATGTTGGGGGAAATAACCTACATGGAAAAGAGTATGTATTTTATATTGAATCTTGTCAATACCATGTGCTTCTCATTGTGAAATTATTACTACACTCAATGTATGTTTGGTAGATAATGTTGATCATATATTGTATCATAACAAAATCAATAGTATCAATTTAAAATTAGATGAATTTTTAAAAATAAACAAATAATTCACCCCTCCCCATTCATGGGTAAATATGGTATATGGCTCTTCATCTGGTCATTTTAGACATTTTCTATTTAATGATACAAGTAGCAATTTGACTGATGGTGAATCATAACTCTTACAATATGTGAGAAGTTCCAACCTATGATTGGTTGAATTATCACAACTGGTGGAATGAGATGTTAAATTTCATCCGTTCACTTTTATTAGACATGTGAGACACTAAAATATTGTTTTTTCAGCACATTTAAGTTAATGATTGTACGAAATTTGTTGATATCATTAATTTTTATGTATATGTAAAGGAAAAACAATCCAACTTAATTTATCTATAGAAAAAGGCCTATATATGAGTCATGCATCTCCAAACTATGAAGAAGAATTGGTATAAATTGGGAAGTAGATATGAAGTTAATGTAAATGTTTATAATTCCAAACATCATGTTTGGAGGGTGAAATTTGAAGATATAAAAGTTGATGATGAAAATACTATTAAAGATAATTTTTATAGGGTAAATGAAATGATTTGAATTATATGTGTTTTTGTGAGAAGATGGATGATTACATTATTACCAATAAATTAATGAGAAATTTTACACATCATTTTTATTCAATGGTTTCATCCCTGGAAGAAAGTGATTAATAATATCTTAATGAACTACACATTATTCTCATAACCAATGAAATGTTAAATATTCCATATTTTCCAAAGAAATGTTTTTTTGAAAGGTATTTTCATGAAAAAAAGGAATCTGATATATGAAGAGTATATTTAATCTGAAGATTCAAAATATGAAGAGGCTAGTGAATAATTCAATCATATTATTTCCAAAATACAAAATGGGATCATGAATGGATATTTGATAATGAAGACTAAATAACCACTCTTGTGCTTTAAATATGGGGTGGGTGGGACTGGTCATATTTCTAAATGTTACAAAAGTTAATGATTATAGAATCACAATTAGAATCCAAATTAGAATTAGATAATGAAAAAACCATAAACACATATGTGATAAGAAGAAGAAGAAGATACATTTCAGCTACAAGAAGATAAATCTTATTAACCAGAATATTAATTATTAATCAATAAGTTGATTATAATAAAATAAATTCGGTTTATTTTCTCATTCAAATAATATAATTTACTCTTAATTTAGTAGGGATGAATATGAAGAAACTATAATACATGATTGGAAGCTGAAATTTGATGTAAAATTATTTATTGTACAGGATAAAAATTACCAGATAGAAATAATGAAGCGTGATAAAGAACATAAGATGTTAACTACTGAAAATATCAATGTTGAAAGCTTTCACGTTAATTAATAAAATTATTTTCTAATAAAAAATGAATTTACCTATGACATTGAGATATGGATACAAAAATTAATAATTTATATGAAATGGAAGATTATAAGTGATCTTAAAGAACAATTTTCTTCTAGAGAAGAAGAGTTGATTAGGAAAAAATATATTAGTTATTCAAATTGAGTTGTATAAGGATAGAAAATATTTCAAAAAAAATATTGAGATCATAGAAGAAACATCTCAGGTTGGAGAGAAAACTTATAGGAGATTGTGTATTTATATTGATGGATAATTTTCCTCAAATAGTGAAATTATGAGAGCTACAAATAATGATAGGAAATCAGACACATTTGGACAAGAGAAAAAATGATTATAAGTCTACAATACCCCAATAAAATAGATGATTTATTTGACAAAATAAAAATAAATCACATATCTGTATTCATCTAAAATCAATCTGGGTTAATAAAGTTTTAATAATATTGTTTGTTTTTTTGTAGGAAGTCACACAAAGTCAATTATTAATGGTTCGACATGTCATTAAAAATAATGTGCAAAGAATCATGGTGGGAATGAATCAAAATCAAATATAAAAATATCAAATAAAATAATTTCTTGACTGTTCTACACCAAAACATTATATAAAAATAAACTTTGAATTTTGTAAAAAGTTTATGGTAAATGTAGTTTGGAAGATCACAAGGATATGGTATAAATGAAACTATTCAAATTATATGATAAAAATGAATTTAATTTGATGTTTTTTCAAAATAAAACCAATGGAAATTCATGTGATGATTTTGATACAATTGATAATATCATAAAACACTACCTAGTTTTTTTCCATATCAGATTAAATAAGAAAACATTTATAGGATGTTGAAAACAAGTCTAATCTAATGGAAACCATGTGTTATCAGAAATCGAAGTTATTTTTTATTATAATTTACACATATTTTGAATCATAATTATCTATGAGACAATGGTGGAAATTGATATTTCACATAAATAATAAGTTCAAGGGAATAAATAAGATCATCAAAATAATAAGTTTCATGTCAAAAAGAAGATTACAATTAAATCTTCCTATATTGATATAGGTGGAAATTAATGACCTAAATTGGGATGATTCTCTCAATTTAAATTTTTATCTAAGAAATAAATAGGAACTACTATATTCAATTGTATTTATTTTTGTATTTTTATGAAACAAAATCCATTGAAATTGAATGATATATTTGAATCTTTCACTTCGTGACATCATGATGAGATTGTATAACAAGGTGTCTACTGAATTCCATGTGTAGGAGTAAAAGTGTTTATCCCTCCTAGTAAATCAGCCTTGATAATGAATATGAATTCTTTGGGAAATATTCAGTATAAATTTTCATAGGAATTTTTTCACACATTAATCAATTATTATTATTATTATTTTATCATCATTTATGGGGGGTACATGGTTGAAGGAAAATAGTGAGGTTTATCATTTTTACCTGAACATTTTAACGGCTTTTTTGAATTATGTTTTGGATTTAGATATTTAATAGATAAATATTATTTTTTAAATCTACATTTATGAGAAAAGATGGTGGTTTATCTTTTTCACATGAATTTATTTTGATGGGAAACATTATATACTCGATCATAAATATCTTTCTTTCTACTTCCAGTTAGAATAAATGTACTCATATTTTATTTAAAAAATACTCTTTTCTAATTAAACCAAGTGATATCATCCAAATATTAGAGTTATTCACGAATTAGTCATCCATGGGAGGAAAAAATGTTTTTAGGAATATAAACATTGTCCATTGCTTCTTATTTCCAATAATGGGGAGAATGTTTTTAACACATATATTGACTCCTAAAACCTCTGAAAAGGTGGTATTGTAACATAAATACAATGGGGGGATTTTTTTCAATGTGCTTCATTTTTTCAATGATGGGTCAATATTCATTTTCAGTGTTCTGATTAAGCAGTGATAGAAATATAATTATTCTCTCTTGAACTAATTTTATTGAATATGAACCTTGGATAATTCTCCATGTACATGAAATATAAATTTCACAATCCATAGATAGAAAAAGAAGAAATGTAATCCTAAATTTATATAAATTAAGAAAAAATAATATTATTCATGACAATGTGAAAAGAATAGAAGATGATTGATATGGTTGGAAAATTGGGGATTAAGTATTATACATATAAAATATATTTTATGGGTACATAATAAAAATATGATATATAACCAATAAAAATCACCAATAGATATCCCTTAACTACACACAAGGAGACCCAATGGCAACACCCATGGGTGATCCTTCCCTAGGAGGTAGCATAGTGACAAGGGTTTTGAATAATCCATGAGTGGGACCGTCTAATAAGATTATATAATGGACTCCTGATGACATGCATTGATTGTGAGTGTATCCCATAGTAAGGCACATTGATCATATAGTGTGTAAAATCATGTTTGGGGATGATTTGTATTATATCTAGGTTTTTGACCCTGCTCAAGATCATGAGTGAAGTGTGAAGATGATCACTTATTAAGAAGAGACCAGCCTCTTTGAGAATTGATTTAAGATAGTGAGGGTGTGGTTATTGGTACCTCATCTATGTAATGATGGATAAAATGGTAGATTATTTTTGTGAATGATATAATATGTTGGTTTTCTAGTGGGTGATCTTCTCTTCCTCACCTCTCCTTGATGGATCTCTAGTACGGTGGAGCACCAACCAGAGCACTATTAATCGCATCCTACTATATTCTATGATTATGCCAATGTTAAAAGGATTCAATTCATTATTAATACATGACACACTTTTCTTTTATGTGATTAAATGAATAAATATAATTTTTATGAGGGTGAAATGGAGATTTAGAGTTATTTGACGATTGGATAAATGAGGACCATAAGTTCCTCATCATGTGTTTCTAAGGAGAACAACACTATTAAGTATATACACAATTCACGAAGATAATTTTCTATGAAATTTGATGTAAACTTAATTCATCCAAAACAACTTGGTAACTTTGAATGGGTCGTGAAATTAATTAATTTTCAAATATTATATGAATATTAAAAAGACTACATAAGTATGACTTAAGAGGCAGTGTTCACCACATATAAAAAGAGAATAATCCTCAACTGAGTGTGATTCAGATTTGTTTAAGCTCAGGTTTCTCAATGAAATTAGAGTCCATTCGATACTTATAGATCATGGAGAGAACACCAAAAAATGATAATCTTTGATTGATGGATAATAATAAATCCTGAAATCCATATACAGTTGTATAACACAATCGAAGGATATTCATAAAGAACAATCTTTAGCAAAGAAATAGGGATAATGAAATAAAATGTCTCCCAATTTTGTTGAAAGAACACATAGAACTAGGGTTTGTGCAAAGGCTTGAATAATTAATCCATAATCGCTTACAAAAATTATCTTGATTCAAAAATGAATAATTTATTAATAATATATGTTCAAAAAGATATGTAAATTTTATGACAAAAATATATCATACAGAAATATGGGCTTCCACACATTATGAATGTAATATCTGCTGGTGAAAATGATCTAATGAATTGTGAAACAACATGTACAAGGACTGTGTTTATATAATGCAAGATAAAGAATCAAATGGTGGAAAGTGTGTGTGTGTGTCAATACAAAGTGTGTGTTATAGTAGATGGGATGTTTATGTAGACCCCGTGCATGAATCAGTAGAATTTTACATTCAATACCCTTGCATATGATAACATACATGTATGAGGTATAAGGGATGTATGTGAATCTTGAAAGAAGATGTTGTGTGTGGTTCATTCATATACATTCATACTTACCATCATTGAGATACCTGAGAAAATAACTTCATATTTCATTAAATCCGTGAATGAATTATAATTTATTTAATATTTCAAAAAGAGGTGAATTTATATTTTGTACATTATATCATTCAAAAACTAATAATGAATAATTTCTTTCATCAAATGACACACATTTTTAGTGAGGCTGAGACTTTAGTAATAAGGAATCATAAGATGAGCATATGTTTCACTGAGGAAACAGATTAGTTCCATGTGGTCAATATTATTGAGAAAGACAAAAAAACATATCGTTGGTTGTTGAGGATACTAAAATATCTATTCGATAATTTCAGATCCAACATGTTCATAGATGTATTTCAGGGAGTCATCCAATAGTGGATAATTACGTCAAATGGTTGTGAATACTTATTGTTGGTTTGGTGAGTAGTAAAAATATTTGAGTCAGAGATAAGAGAATATAGAGAATCTTAATTTGAGCTGAATTAATAAATCATTTTGTTGGTTCCTAAAAAAATAGATCATCTTATTTGATGATAGATTAGAATTCATTCTATTTAAGTTGAAATACACAATAATAATTTATTTTGTAGTGATTATTATAATGAATAATCCATGTTGATGGAATAAATAAAATAACATGGAGTATATCTATATTCCTTTCTATTTAAAAACTTAAGGCATCTATATCTAAAATAATGACTGCACATGAAATAATATTGAAATTGAATATTGAGTATACCCATATCATTATATAATTCATGATTTATAATTGAAATATAAAAGTAATATGATGAAATAAACCATTCAACCACCCCTCCTTAATGAGAATCCAATCTAGCCTAGGGATCATTAGTTAGAACAACTCACGATATCTAGTATTTTATAAGTCTCAAGAAACCTGATTCATTTTTATCACATAGTATTCTTAAAGAAAATATTTTATTTCTCCATGAAAATCACTGATCACACATTTTAACCTTCATGTATCCCTAATGAAACATTACATAATTCAATGGGGTGGGATTAGATGCTCAATATGGGGTAGAATACATCAGATCTGACCATAATTATTTATGGAATAAAAAATGTAATAGGAATAAATAAATTCCACAACAAATGGATTTTTCAGAAAAATAAATCCTAGGATTATATAATAAGATATTAATTTATTGAAAAAAATATCTCAAACATATGAAATGATTAATTTAATAAATTATATTTTTATCATCGAGTGTATTCTTTATTAAATAATATATAAATTTGTAATTATTATAATATATACCAAAAAAGTTTCCTCATGAGTTTTATCTATGCATTGATGTGTAATATAATCCCCCCACATCACATAATATGTCTAACTAATCAATTGTATGAAGAGGGTGACTAAATATTTGATACCATAATGTTTTCTAATTGTTCTTTTTTGTGAATTCATGTATATGAAATTAATATTTCTTCCAATATAAATAATTAATTAATGGAATATTGATATTCACCCATTAAATGGGATAATATGGTTGTCTTGATTAATATCCCCAATCAAAAATGAAAAAACTGGGTATTAAAATTATAATGTAATGAAACACATAAAATGGAGTGATTAAAATGTATTTACCATGGTTGGATTACAATTTTATGGATGTTAATGGGAAATAAGTCATCATTATGGTTTTAAAATATATTTTGAATCATTCATCCCATATGTATTGGTAGTGTTAAGCAAGGTGTGTAGTTAGACCAGTTCTCTATGCATTGAAAAATAATTTCATTATCAAAAAAATATCCTTTTTCAACATAAAAAATCCCAGGTGAATCTAATTTCGATCCAATATCTACTTTCTTCAATCAATCTATTGATGTAATATCATGGTAGTTTAGAATTATTTAATATATAAAAATATTGGGATGCCTTATGGATATGAGATTGATTGTCAATTTTAAAAGATTTTGAATAAGGTATAATGGTAAAGAATTGTGATGTATCATTGATAAGATAGTAAGGATTTTATAATATATAAACATATTAACCTTTAAAATTTGATAAGAATTGGTTTGGTATGAATTAAAACTATAAGAAGTAATGAGGATATGAACCATAAAATTACAACGAATATTATTAATGAATGATAAAAACACCATAGAACCTTAGAAATTTTTTGGTTTGAATATTTAAAGTTAAATTGATATATAATTTTATATTATGGTATTTTGAGAAAGTATTAATTGGTAAAAGGATGGTTTTAATTTAAAATTATTGGGAATTATTTATTTATTTCAAAGAACAATCCTTGTAATTTCAGATATAGAATATAAAAAACCATTTTCCATACCCTAGTTTTTATTCAAGGAATTTGAAATATAAGATCGGGTTTCTTCATATAAATTATTAATATCACAAAAAAATTAACATATATTATAATTTGTAAGGGTAATCCTATTGTTCATAAATAATTTCCTTGAAAACCAAAAATATACATTATATTTTAGATTATTTAGTATATGTTTGAAAAATAATTTCTTTTTTATTAATTATAATTATTTTATCTAATAAACCAAATTTTTTGGTTGAGAAAAGATTCGTATTATATATAACCAACTTTTAAGTCATTATGATTTCATAGTACCTACAATTAACTCATAATAAATTCCACTATTTACACAAAAAATTGTGATTTATAGAAAATTATAAAAAAATATCCATATGATAATTTTGTTATGTTTAATAAAAATATAAAATACTTTTTGTATAAATAATTCATTATCTATTTGAAATATCATTTAAAAAATAACTTCTGTATTTAAAATTCACCCATTTGGATCCAAAAATTTAAAATCATCCCTTCATATAAATCCACCTTTTGTAATGAAATATATGTGCATAATTGTATTAAAATTAAATAATTATAATATATTTTTTAAATATTTAATAATTAGATGAAATTTTTTTTATTCTATAGTTGAATAAGTAAAAATAGATTTACTATAGTTGAATATCAAATCATTAATTCCTTATATTTAAAGAAAATATTTTACCATCTCAATCTATATTTTCAAAAAAAATATAATATCTTCCACATAAATAATAACAATTATAGATATATCTTCGTCAACAATGTTATACATAATTTTGTACTGTATTACTTTATTAAATTTCAATATATTCATATGGGTTTCCAAAATCTAATACCATGTTCATCGGGTTTATTTAAACCTATATATGTACTTCTTCAGTATTAATCCATAATAATCACTTTCCTTAAGAAACAATCCAAAAGGTGATTAAATATAATCCTCTTCTTCCAATTCAACATCGTGGAATAAAAACATAACATCCATTTGAATGACTTGTATTTTCGTTTTTATATAGTAGAAAGAAACAATTTAATAGCTTCAAGTAATGAAACTAATACAATTTTCTCATGAAAATATAATACTTTAACATAATAATACAATTTACAATTAATCTAATCATTTTTCTCACCACTCATCCCTTTGCATTCACATAATTATGAAGTGCACATTTACTTCCAATACTATATTTTTTAACACAGTTAAAAAATACCTTTTTTAATTCTTCCATATTTGGTATATTTATTTATTCATGGAATAAACCCACTCTTTATTCTTTAAATATTATTCCTCATCTTTTGGTTTACCATATAAAAATAGTGAGGCATATGCTTTGGTCCCCAATGTTGTCCTGGTTTAATCATAATATCCATGATCACAGATAATTAATTTGGAATCCACCTATCTTATAGGAATTGGATAGGGGTAAAAGTGTGTTATTAATAAATTTAAATGGTTGAGTATTCTTCCCAAACCTACACATTCTCATTAATTCAGAACATAAAGAATCTTTTTAGGATGATTTCAAAAAACAAAATCATATCCATCACATCATGAAATTTCATCAACTACTATGCTTTATTCCTTTTTATTTTACAATACCATAACATAATTCATAAAAAACATCTTCCTAGTATATTTTTTAATAGTTCTATACCCTTTTGTTTGGAGGATAACCGTAGAATATACCATCAACACCCCTTTTTTCAAATATTCAAATATTTTCCCATTTAACACTGATAATACAGGGGCATCCAAACATTCTAAGGTATATAAAACAAATATCCATTTTGTAATGAATATATTCAAGGGGTAAATATATACTCCAACTATATAATAATTGTTTTTTAATATAAATCAATGTTTTAATCTATTTTGTATAAAAATAATAGGTATCATAATTTATTAACATAGTCCAATATGTCTCTATAAAAAATAAATTTTTCTTTTAAGAAACAGTATTTATTTATAATTTAAATGAGTCACTATGTTCATGGTTATTAAAAATATTCTCAATATAATTATAAAATAATTTACATGTATATTGAGAACTATTATTTTTATTGATCTTCTTTAATGGAAAACCACACTCCTCACTGGAAATTCCTTAAAAATGATCATTTTAAGAGCCTCTAGATATTTATTACTTTTCATGGTAGAAATAATTCATGTAAATTCATTAATAAATAAAATAATATACTAATAATAATTTTTTTAATTCATTAATGTACCCAAAATTTATTAATGTATATTATTCAATAGATTAGTTTGTTGAATTTATAATTCTTTTCATGGATAATTAACATTATTTTCTTGTTGACATATTCAGAAAATCCAATTACAAAATTTTTTTACAGATATTTTTTTGAAATTATTCTCATTACGTATGTTTTATCATGTTCTTAAATCTTAAATGAACCATTCGTATATTCCATAGTTGATACTAGTTTATCATGTTTATGTATCCAGAATTTCAAGCATCACTAACCTAAAAATAATAATTTTTTGTTAAAATCATGATGAAATAAATAATTATTTAATGAAATTTATATAAAAATCCAACCAATTAGAAGATAAATTCATTTCCTTCATCATATAAGTGATAAAAATTAATAATATTAAATTTAAACCCTTCAAAATATAATTTTTTTAATCTTTTCATTGACGGGTTCCTAACATAGGATATCCAACACATTTGATTTTTAGTTATCCAACATTATCAAATATAATTGATAATTACATGGTAAATTCAATAGATTTTAAGGTTTTTAAATCTCCATTAATATTTTCTATATATTCACCATTTACTATCCATTGATTTTCCCCTTTGGATTAATTTAATTCAATTTCATAATCTACTGATTTATAATCGCCTTTACTCTTAATATTATAATGTTATGGATTATTATAACAAATAATATGATTAAATATTATAGTTATTGAGAAAAAAAATTCATTGTGACTGGTCTAGTAATATTATCCATAGACTTCCTGTCTCACAAGAATCATTTTCTCTAAAAAAATTAATTTTATAACTATTTAGAAAATTTTCTATTATATATGATTGACCAACCTTATGATTTCTTCTCATAACTCCAATTCTCATAATATTATTTAAAATGATATAATAATATTCATTCCACGTACTCAATGACTATATTGTGTGAAAATAGAATTAGAAATCAAAATTTTTTCTGTAGACATACCAATGTCCTAATGTGGGCACATCTCTCACATCATTGATTCTCCAACTTTTGAAAGTTTTTGGGAAACAAAATTAATGTATACACCT
This sequence comes from Viscum album, assembly GCA_963277665.1. NCBI lineage: Eukaryota > Viridiplantae > Streptophyta > Magnoliopsida > Santalales > Viscaceae > Viscum > Viscum album. The sequence continues at coordinate 918,788,093 of OY728138.1, read as the reverse complement.
ATGATGTTTCTATTAAATGTATGATTATATATATATATCATATTTTTATCTCTATATTTATTTTTTTTACATCACATTTTAGTTCCATAAATTTATAGATTTTTTAGATTCACTCAATTTTTCTATAAACATGATCATCTAAACTATCATGTTTTTTCTAGGTATCCCTTAGTATTTTTGAGATATCCTAAATAATTATAAGATATTTTATATTGGTCAAAATATATTTCAGGATATGTTGAATTTTTATCAACAATGTTTTCTTTAGATATTTCCTCAACATATGATATATTTTTTTTACAATTGAATATGATTATATTACCTTTTTTCCAACCAACACCAATTTTTTATTAAAAAACAACAATTTAAACATAATGTGATTTTATTAAATCATATATATTGAGTATTTGGGACTTAATTTTATCAATAAGAGACCTAAAATAACCATTTTCATTCATATGTTATGATTTTTCTAGTACTTGTAAATATTTTTCACTACTAGATGATTTAATTTTATTACAAAATTATTTGAAATTATTGAAAATTCTTATATATTTAAATGAAAATTGTTGTGTAATATTATCGTAATAAACTGCATTATAGTTCTTATATTTATTTCTACATCACCAACTCCATCAATACTGACATTTTATATATTTAGATTAGAAATTAAATGCTTTTCATCATATCATTGTAATTATCAATTTCCACATCTTCACCACTACATTTACTATATTTAGTATTAGATAATAAGTTTCTCATTATTTTTTTGAAGAATTTAGTTCCCTTTCCTTATTTATTTGACATTTAGTTTTAAGTAACTAATTATTTTAATTTTAAAATCATTGGTATATTTCATCATTATCTTTACTATATTCATATTTTTTTCAATTGTGGATTGTTGACAAAAAAGTGTCTAATAGATCACTACATAAAAAAGATCATTATATGAATCCCCTATAATTTTCATATTCCAATTATCATAATTATAATGTCGATTCATGTATTATATACACAAAAATAAATTTTCCTAGTTGAATATTCTATACATATCATAATAATACATTCACAATTACCATAATGGTTTAGTTTCTTTTGAGACTAGATAAATGAATTTCTATTTTTCATGAAAGATCATCAATATATCCCACAATATTATTCTCAAATAGTAACCATAATAGAAAAATCTAATATAAAATCATCCACTGTTACCGAGGTAAATAGATACATAATACATGTTTTCCTTTAATTCATAGTAAATGTCAACATAAAAGATAGCAATCATTATCATAAGTAAGAATAAGAGAACCATAAAGATTCAATTACCTGATCATAACATATTAAATTCATAATCAATCATCAAATATCATTAGTGTGTGGCATGGAATTATGATTTTCTATATCAAAATACATGAGTCATAAAATAATAAAAATTTAAATATTTTATCAAGATCCATGATAAAATATCATATGAATACTTCATGTGTTTATGGAATTCAAAAAAGTGTATGAAATCATTTATTTAGTCAAGGATCATTTCAAAGACTATCATTGTAGATAGCTCACCATAGTGTATTTAGTACACTCCCCATTCAAATAACTCCTTAGTCTAGGACTACTGACGTGAAAATCATAGTGCACTTAATCCCATACTAAACATGGATCACTCCCTATTCCATTCCATATTATCTCATGAGACATCCTTCGTTTTCCAAAGAATTATAAGGATTTTTTGGGGCCATCCATATCATGATAAACCCATAAGTATGTCTTCAACGTGTTCATAAAAATAAACATCCTTGAATAACCCAAAAAATAGAAATGTGTTTCATAAATATTCAATCATAACATAACTAACAAATTATAACTTAAAATGTATCATATATTCAATCTTAAAAAACCATCATCTTAATATATCCAAATAAATAATGTGGATGGTATCAAAATATAATCTATAATTTTATGATAAAATTCATTGAAGGATATTGAAAAAATGTAATATCTCTATAATAAATTAATTTAAATTATTATTTGGAATTGTGACTAAAACATCAATTAATAATGAAATTTAAAAATGAAAATTCAAAAAAAAAATGGAAAAATAGTTTTCTAAAAAAAATATTTGCAAAAGTTTTCGATATTATTCATAATGAATTAAATATATGAGAGTGTAAAAATATATTCATGTTTTAAATATAGAATGGAAACGTTCCTCTTACACATTCATAAATTAATAATAGTGATTCATATAGAAAATATTTAAAACTATTCCCTTTAATCACTAATAAGTATAATCAAATATTGTTAAAATGAAAATTTTAAAACAATTATTTATATATAAAAAATATCATTAATCATTTTGAATAACATGAACATATTAGAGAATTATTCCAAACCTAATATATGAAATAAGGTTTACATTTCATAAAAAAATTTCCTTGGTCATTTAAAGTACAAAAGATATGATAACGTAACAATAACACACAAAATAATTGAAAATAATAAAATATGTGTGGTTTAGCAGATATGTATTATTTAATTTCCCATAATGGGGTTTTAAGATAAACTTTACCAAAATAATATGAGATAGTAAAATGACAAATTTACATAAGTACCATCATTCTTCATATTCATTCTAAATGTCCCATAAAATAAATATTTATTTATTAAACTGAAATATTGATCTATATTCAATAATTTCCTAAGAATTATCATTCCCTGAAAATATCTAAATATCCATTTTATGACAGTTATTTAATAAAATATATATTTAGTAATAAAATAAAATATTTTAGATTTTTTTGTTTGATTGTTACTATACATACACCATAGTCATGGTATCATCATATTCATATTCTTAATAATACCATAGATATAAAATTTATTCATTATATACACATTCATTAAAATTAATATACAATAGTGATTAAAAATAAGGACACCACTTCATAGAGATAGCAATCGATAGGGGTGCATATGAAATGTTTCAATTTTTATGGGTGTGAAAAAAGAGATGGATGTTAGAGGCAATTTTGTTCATAGATATAAATATATAATATTTTATGTTTATTTGGAATCCAAACATGGGTTGATCATGGATTGTTAAATGAATCAGATCTTATGGTGTGGATGTATTGAGTGTTGAAGTTTCCATCATTTCCCAGCTATTCCTAAATATCAGGAGTTCAAAATAAAGAACAAGGAGAAATCATTATTAAGTTGAGAAGAATCATGATATATCTACCCAAATTGTTATTATTTGGATTATATCATCTCAAATATTGTATAGTGATGATTTTTTTGATGATAGGGTTTCATTAATGTTGAATGTCATGTTTATAAAGAGAATCATGAATGAGAATTGAGATTGTACACTGGAATAAGTGTTAACCATTGTGATTATGTGAATCTTTGTGAATGGGTAAAATTTTGTAAGAACCTGGATATTCTTTTTTATTTATTTTTTTCCTTTCTAGTTATTTTGGAGGAAAAGAGATGTTTTTTCAAATTTATGGAGTAAATGCTATGTACATTAAGTACACGCCATGTAACTGATTTTTGTGGGTGACAGTGTACTAGCCATGTAATGGCCGAGTACCTGTCCATGTGTGGTGACCTAGAGACCACAAAAAGCAGAGGCCGGAAAAGGAAAGTACACACTATGTACCTTTAAAATACACATCGTGTACATTTTTTATTTCATTAAATGGAAAGGGGTCACGTCTGATGGATTGAATCATAATCTTCTTCACTTGTCTCATCCGAGAGCATTCGTACGGTTGCAAATCTTCTTCGAGCAACTGAATCATCGTTCATTCTCTAATTTGACTTTCGTTTATTACATTGGAACTACATCGGTGCATTCTCCTTTTTTCTAGAACACCATCTCTTGATTTCTCTTCACCTATGAGTTATCATCGATTAAAAGTTTTTAACAATTTTTTAGATCTATGTAATTCTATGGAGATTCATGGCCCTAAGTTCACATATATCAATCTCATGACACTGAGTTATGTGGTTTGTGACATTCCATAGATAGTATTTGAATTTTATCTTAAAAAATGCCTAACACCCAAGAATTAGGTATTGTGTGTTTATGTTTTTTAGCCATGTCTTCCTTCAACGCTGTGTTTATTTGAATATAGGTATTTTTATGAATAGGGATAATTTTTCCATGCTATAGAGGTTTGTCCCATATTTTTTTGTTTTAACAATTTGGTCCAACTTTCTTATTAGGCTACTTTTCTTCCCATGCTTTCTATTGATAGCATTTAGTGAGTATTATCTGAAATGATTTGATATACTATATATTGTTTAGAAAATTAGATATTGAGGTTTAATTTGGCTGCCACATATCGTTTGTGAACAACATACTTACAATGGTCTATGAGGGCATGGTGTAGTAGGCCATAGGATGAATGGATGTTGAGGGCTTCTCTAGAGTGTCTGCTTTACTATTAGATTGTGAGAGCATAGTGGGGATGTATGTAAGTGCTCCCTTATAGTGTCTGTAGTTCCGTGTTGCGGGAAATAGCGGAGATTCAATGTTGAGTGCTTCCTTAGAGTGCCTATTTGTTTCTGATGGAAGAGTAAAGGGGGAATTGTTGGTGAATTCTTCCTTAGAGAGTCTGTGCTAAAACTGAACCAGAGGGGTTAGAATATGTGTATATCCCAAGGGAATCATTGTATTTATTTGGATGAACCAAATGGGTTAGTAATTGTGTACTTCTTATAGAGTTTCCTGATTTTGATTAGCTACTTACTTGATACATGAAAATGAATTCCATTGAAATTGTAGGATGGTTACTATGTGTACTTCCATGTTCACAACTTAATTTTTTAATATCATCCCATATATATTTACTAACTATTAGGAACATATCATTGGGTGGTTTCCAACTAGAATTAGTCTCACACCTTGTTTGGATCAGTATTTTGTTCCCCAAAAGATTTTATTTCCACAGGTACAGATAAGGGCAAGCTCGCTTCTACATAAGGTACTTGATTACTAAGGAGATGGGGAGCATGGGACCAAGTTGAGTCTTACAATATTCTGGAGAATTTTATCTAGTTTCTATTATACATTGGTTTAGTATTGTATTCCAGCATTGTGACTTTTTTGTCTTCATTCCTAGACATATGTATCATGCATCAAATAAATATGTGGGTGCTCCATTTTTATATTACATTCATTGTTTACCTATTGCGTGTTTTTATTTCTAATGATATTGAAATCTATTTTATATCTGTTGTATCACTATTTAAATGAGGGCATAGTTTCCCCACTATCACACCAAGGCACACCATGTTATTCTTCAGCCACTGGTGTTTGGGGAAATGCTCTTGAGAACATGTGACCAACTGGGTACGGGGTGACTATGGGTGGCTTCCGGAACCAGTATGTTAAAAACTGTTATCAAAGGATTTGTTTTCTTCTTCACATATTGATTGACTGTTAATACCAGGGATATAAAGGAAATGGGTACTTGGTAATAAGCTATGTATAAGAGGATATAACCCGTGAATAGGGAAAATCCAATTTACCTCGTATATTTGGATTATTCTAGTTTTTCTATTTGAAAATTAATTTGATTTCACCATTGGGTGATTCACATGTATATTGTTATTATCATTGATGTTATTGAGGTTCTGTTTCTTTTGCAACCTGATAAGATGAGGTTATTCCATCTCATGCATCATATAGTCACTTGCTAGAGATCACATGTCATCCATTCTTGCTATGCCATTTAGTGTGAATTAGTGATTTCATGTTGTTGTGATATATTTTGTGCTAGATATACATAATGTTGTGATAGATTCCTGTACAAAATACCTAATTTTTTATAAGGTATTGGTTTGTCTGAGGTTTTAATTAAATGGACACCAAACATTTGTTCTTGAGGTGTTATATGCCCTCAAGTACTAGAATTTTATGGATCATTAATCTATTATGTTTATAAATAACATGCATAGGATGAAACAATTTAATTCATGAGGATTATGGGCCCCCCAAGATCATAATTTGGCACTATAATGTTTGTTTTAGTGTTTTTATTTGTTCTGGAGTAGTTCATGAGGCTTACTATCTGGAAGAACCAAGAATACATGGCATGTAATGATAAATATATGCCAGGTGTCCTTTTTTAGGAAGGAACTTATTATCTTATGTAAATGTCGTTTAATGTATATACATGCCATGTAGTCTCATACTATGTCACTTGATATGTGGACAGAGACACGAGCTAGGGAAATATTTGGTGGAAAATTTCATGTACTCTTGTACACATCATGTTATGTAGACAATATGTCCACCAATGTGACTAACGACATAGATGGATAAAGCATAAGTTATACATACTGTGTCAAGCATGAATATTCCTAGTAGTGTAACTATTGTACATGACTGTTTAACAAATAAAATGGGAAGGTGGAAACCTTTTTTTACACACCATGTCTGGGTTAAACACTATGTGTATAGTTTGTTGTGTGTTTACTTGTGTGACTAAATACACTCGCAATTGAAATCCTTCTAGTACCTGTTGTTTCAATCCAGAACATGCTGTGGAGAGAGAACCATCTAACCAGCCATGTGACAAAAACATAGGTCGATGATGTTATAGTGCTGTAATTAGACACCACATATGGCTAATCAGGGACTACCAGTAGATCCTCTTGTTATTCCAGTCTTTGTACCAACAATAATTTTGGGCATAGGTGATGATAGATTGTACCTAGAGGGATTTATGAGGTTGATGAAGACCTTTAGAGGAGTGCCGTATACTGCCCCTTCTATGGTAGAGTTGATGCATGTTTTCCAATAGAAACAACCTCCAACCTTCACTGGAGAAGGAGGACCTCAGGCTGCATAGCCATGGTTAGAAGCCATGATTTCTATCTTCTTACATCTAGATATTCCTCTTGAGAGGAGGGTGAATCTCGCTATTTATATTTTGTAGGATCGAAATAACGATGTAGATGCTCAATATATAAGAGGGGGTGAATTGTATACTTTAAAATTTTCCTTAAACAAGGAAAGAACAAAGTTTTAAAAAGTTAAAATAAGAGAATTCACAAAACCTCTAACTCCAATTTAATGATTGGGATAAATTATGAAGTTACAAACATCTAGTTCTATACACTTTCCTAAATCTGGAAAGTTAATCCGAAAAACCAATTCAGAAAATATGGATCCGGAAAATGAAACTTAACCAATGTTTACAATATGAGATTATACCTTAAATCGTATTGAATCAAACTGAATCAGAGTACACAAGTGTAAAAAAGTATAAGATGTTTAAAATTTTTTAAACATACAAAATGCAGCGGAAAAAAAAACTTGTAACAAAAACAAGTAACAATATATAAATATTTTAACCCAATGAGATGGGTATCCAAAAACCTTTGATAAAGGTCCCTTGATTTTTACTTTCAAGAAATTCTGTCTTAGCCACACCTGGGTAATCTCTCGATACGAAGATTGGAGTCTCTGTCTTGCTATCCCCACAAGCCCTCGACTTCAATGTAGTTGGAACCTCTGTCTTCCTCAGCAAGGAATCCCTCGAACTTCAAGGAAGTTGGCACCTCTCTCTTCCTATCCCTAGAATCCCTAGAATATAATAAAAAACAATCAGAGTCACACAAATAAATCTTAATGAGCATTTCAGTACGCACACAGCATGGAAATATTCTCTCTCTAAAAATCACCTTAACAGCGTGTGGTCCCTAGAGTGATGAAATTGTTGTCAAGAGATCTTTAAAATGAGATCCTATTTATAGGCTCGGTAGTAACGGTTGGATCCCTCCTCCAATGGTCATACTTTTCCTTGAATTTTGGAGGGACCTAAACACATGTCAATCAACCAAAGGATAGTCAATAACTGAAAGCACAACATCATTTTGTAATTAACCAATTGTATGTATAAGTAAAAATGAAGTTCGGAATGTAAGAAAACAAAAGTTCCGAGTCTAACCAAAATTGGAATTTTTAGTCTCTAATAATGAGATATTCGGATTCTGTTTTATAGGAATTCGGAACCTGAATTCTGTATAAATACAGAGTCTGAATTTCTAAGGAAATTTGGAGTATGGTTTCACTAGAATTCAGAATATGAACTAACAGTGTTCGAAGTCGATCTTTATAGATGTTCAAATTCAAACTCATAGAAGTTGGGAGTCAAAAAAATAGAAGTTCGAAGACGAACACATAGATGTTCGGAGCCAAACTCATTGATGTTCGGAGTCGAACTCATAGAAGTTCGTAGTCAAACTTAGAGAATTTCGGAGTCGAACTCATAGAAGTTCAGAGTCAAACTCATAGATGTTTAGAGTCGAACTCATAGAAGTTCAGAGTCAAGAATTTGGAGTTGAACATTGTTAGAGTTCGTATCCAGAATTTGGAATGGAACTTTATTAGTGTTTATATCCTGAATTCGGAGTGGAAATTTATTACAGTTCATATCAATAATTCAGAGTGGGACTTCATTACAGTTTATATCCAAAATTCAGAGTGGAACTTGATTATAGTTCCTATCTAAAATTCATATCCTAAAACGGAATTCTTCATATACAAGCATAATATTATTCTTAGGTTTTTTATATGAATCCTATTTTTATACTTAAGAAAAATATTGTTATGTATAAGGAAATCTAGGTTTTGTCTATGTATAAGGTGTTTCTGATTTTCAAAACACGAAGGAATGGAAATTTCATAAGGAAAAACTTATTGACTCAACAATATCCTCCTTTTGGAAAGTACAAACAATCTTACAAAAAAAAATTATAAGGACTTGGAATGTAAATTTAGACATTGAAATTAAAACTTATCACCAATTGGTTCAAAGATAATAATGAATACAACTAACTCCCCCTAAGGCTTAGGAACTCTAAGGATTGTATTCTGGATTTCCGGAATAGAGTTTTCATTATCATGGGAATGAAAAAACATTGTAATGAGGAACTCCCCCTTAGATATGCTCCCCCTTAATTAGTGATGGTTCTTTAATTAGAAATTTTTCATTCTCCCTCTTTTGAGTAGATATTTTTCCTTCTCCCCTTTTTTGATTTTCAAAAAGAATTAAAAGGAATGAAAAAAGAAATAATGTACCTGAAACATTAGTACATAATAACAGAATATAAAAATCCAAAGATTTCATTAGTATTGAAATAATTTTTACATGGAAATTCAAATGCAACAAAAGATCATATTTGTCTATTTTTCCTCCTTTTCCTTCAGAATTATCTTTTACAAGAGGGTTTTCTGCTTCTTCAAATCTTTCTGATCTTCCTCAGCTTTCTTCTCCAAAGTGGTTATCCTTTCTTATTGAGATTTCAGCACCTCTATTTGAGCCTTCATGGCCTCCTCCTACATCTTCACTAACTCATATTTCGATACAAGTTTTTCATAGAGCACAATCCGTAGATCACTATCCCTTTTAAAATTTTGGGCAAGAGAGATAACCTTATCATTCAAGTCCTTTACTTGTTGATTCCAAGAATTTTTCTCAAGGATTAGATTCTCCTGAAGATTCATTATCTTTGCATCCTCGGTATCAAAAGCATATTTTACCTCATTCTAAAAATTATTAAACTCAACAATGTCATCATCCACCTTATTTGACCAAAGGGTGATTTGACTACAATATTTTCTTATGAACATCATTATTGATGACAATATTTCTATCGTCATCTTCAATTTTAACACACTTATCCATAAGCATGGATAAGGATTCCAATTTATGATTTGGACTATGTTAAAGAATTTGGCACATTGAGTCTATGGTGGGAAAAATCGGAATGGTGTCCACCAATTTCTTCAGAGAGTAAACAACAAAGTCATGACCCTATGATGATGACTCCGAATCTGATAACATGATTGGAGATTGTTCTTCATGAGTTTGAACTAGCTTCTTTATAGAGGAACCACCAACCTATTTCTTCCTAATGATAACTTTTATTGGTGTATCCATGATCACTTTCTTACCTTTATCAGTTTTCGAAATGGGTAGGTCATCTGGAGATTCTTCCTCACTCTCTGATAGTTGAATAATATTTTCTTCATCTATTTTCACCTTTTATACTCCTTCCTCAAGAAAATTCTTCTCATAGGTCTCTTCCTCATACAATTCATACTCATTCTGTTCCTCTTCGTTATCATCATCTTTTTTACCTTCTTTCTCAAATTCCTTTCCCAGAGTGACATGTTTTTTGGATTCATTCTTTTCTTGATAATCCTGAACTTGTTAAATTAGTTCATCTAGATCATCACATCCTTCATCTTATTCTTCTTCTTCCTCTACTTCTTCTTCACCAGCTTCTTTCTCTACAACTTATTTCTATTTAAGATTTTCCTAAGTGAAGTAGTTCTTCCCAGGTGTTTCTGGTAATGGTTCAGTAAGGAATGTTTCTAGAACCCAAATCTGCTCAGATCCCAACTCTGTTGCTTTAAAAAGAGATTGAACAATATCTTCTTATGACATCTTGTTCTTCAATTTCATTTCATTTTCTTGTCATTACAACTCATTAGAATCATTCTCTTTTATGGACTTAGCCACAATAGGATCTAATCCGAATTGAGGGTCCCCTTCTTTTCTTTTCTCCTTGTCTTCCCTCCACTTAGCTGTCACTTCATCTGGGTAGGCTTTTTGTTTCCTTGGATTGGGTGGTGCAAATTGAATTTCTTTAGCTTTCCAGGTCTTGTCTTCAGTGACCACTTCTTTCATCATTCTCTTCTTACCTTCCTTTTTAGATGGTTTCGAAGTTTTTGGATCTTTGTGAGCAACCTCAACCTCTTCCTCTAGTAAAGGGTATAATTATTTGGATTCAACAGAAAAACCCATGTTCATCCTCTTTAACGTATCATCAGTAATCAGCATTAACTTACAATTTCTTTTCTTGGAAGTGCAAGAAACATTAATTGAATCAAGACATCTAATATTAATCTTAGAAAGCAAAGTGGGATACATTATGATCTAAGCTTTCAAATACCCTTCTTCTAATATTTCTAACTATAATCCAAACAAACCACATCAAATTCAACTTCCATAGATTTACCAAAAATATATAAGATTTATATATCACACTTATTGAGATTATCCTTATCACCCCTTCTCAGTTAGAAAATGCCTTGTACCCACAGCTGTAGAATATGATTATTCGAAGAGATATGAGAAATCATAGTGGTCTTGGCATATTTAAGTCCAAGGAATTTCAATTCCTTCTCTTTGTTGAAACTTCCTTGCTCATCCGGAAGATTATTTGAACAGAAATCTGCTTCAACTTCATAAGATATACCAACCAAGCTTCCATCTTTGGTGTAAGAAATCATATTAGTCTTCCAATAAGATTTGAACAAAAACATACCTCTCCCATCATCCTTATGGATGGAAACAAACTCATAAAACTAAACATGAAAATATTTATAAACCAGATCCCGATTCAATGGCTTTGATAAGAATACATCATCGCAGCCATTCAATCTGATATTATTAGATATAAGAGAATCGTACTTGTAGAAACTCAGATGCACTAACCTCTCCCTGTAAACTAAAAAATTTTAGATTCGCTTCGTAGTTGACATATCCTAAGAAGTGTATTCAGTAGATATTCAGAATGAATAGCTCTGTAAGATTTAGAACGAGCTCTATAAAGGAAGGAAGAACTTCAACACGCGAGAGCTTGAAGATCGATGTGGGACAACCATCGGGGGTCCCCATTATATAGGTGATGAATGTGACCTTTGAGCTTCCAAAAACCATCTAATGGTTGAAAAACTCTCTGATCTGATCTGATAGTAGAAAACATACCCGCAAGGAAATCTTGAATCTGATCTTTTGAGGTTTTATGAAAAAACAATCGGATTTAAGAAAACTATAATCTGAGAAATTTTAAAACACATAGGAAAATATCAGCATGAAAAATATAATTACGAAAACATATGTAAGGAAATAATACCTTCCATATTGTCCAGGATGTCTATTCTTAATAGGTGAGATTATTCTTGAAGTAAAATCTAACAACGGAAAACGAATTACAAAAAACTCGCTATGATAAACTTGCTATGAAAAATAAGAGTACATAAATTCTCAATACGAAAATTATCATTACGAAAATTTCTAGTATGAAAAATTCATTGTGAAAATTCTCAGTACGAAAACTTCATTAAAAAGATTTCCAGTACGAAAACTGCATTATGAAAATTCTTAGTACGAAAACTCCATTTAAAAAATTCAATTATTCTAACAACAAAATGTACTCCCCTTATGAAAAAGAGTTTATTACAATAAGGATAATTGTTCTAAATGATGTTAATAAAGAAGGATTACCTCACAGTTATCATTCCTATCTTTTATTTAATGTTTTAAAATCTATCGGAGGGTAGAGATTTTGCGAAATTGTTAGCAAGTTGATCTTGCGTTCCAATAAACTGAAGAATGATATCTCTGTTCATTTTTATAATCATTTAAAAATAGTTTTTATTACAAATAATGTCCCGGTAACATCCACTATCCATGTACCAAGTATTGTTGTTGGTATTTTCCCTATTTTCTTGAACATAATAAACAAGTTAGGTTTTCAGAATCCAGACTTGCATGGATCCAGAATTTCTAGATAACAAAATTATGGGTACCCACATTTTTTTAGAAAAATAATTCTTTTTTAACACCAAAAGATTGGGTTTTGTTTAATGAACAATTCTTTGCCCAGTGACCAACAAATTGACACTTGGTACAAAATGGTGCACTTTGAGGAATAAAATAATTATTAATAATGTTGGTTTTGCATGGGTATTACCAAATCTGGATTTGTTTCCTAAAGGTCGTATTTTTTAATACATCTTATCAAAATTTTCTTTACCTAAAGTAAATTTTGACAAACACTTATTTAAGGAAAATATTTCGCACTTTAGTTTTATATCCATGTTTTTATCTTGAAAATCATTAGATTTAGAACTATAGGTAGGCTCAAAAACACTTTTATTAGAAATTAATTTTTCTAGATCATTAGAAAGTTTATTCATCTCAGAATTTACTTCATCAAGAATTTTTTAAATACTTATAAAATACGAATTTTTTATCTTGATATTTAGAAAGATCTGATATTTTTTTAGTAAGAATAATATTCCTAGAGTTTTCCTTATCAAGTTTTTTATTGAGTTTTGAATTCTCAATCTCAAAAAGTTCAGCAAACCTAGAAACTTTTTCATAGTTAGGTTAATTATTTTCTTCATAAAATGAAGATTCATCTTCTGAAGAGTTATAATATTTACTATCATTAGCATTTAAAGAAACATTGGTCAATGATTTAGCATTGTGTACCTTAGCAATGACAGTTTTAGGATCTAAATTCTGGATATGAACTATAATGATGTTCCACTCAGAATTCAGGATATGAACTAAAATGAAGTCCCACTCCAAATTATGGATATGAAATGTAATAAAGTTCCACTCTGAATCCAGGATACAAACTCTAATAAAGTTCCATTCCGAATTCTGGATATGAACTCTAACAATGTTCAAATTTGAATTGTAGAATCCGAACTTCTATGAGATTGACTCAGAACATCTATGTGTTCGACTCAGAGCTTCTATGACGTTTCCATTCCTTCATGTTTTGAAACATTGGTCAATGACTGGTAGCCAGTCAGTAGGCCTTCAGTGAAAGCAGGGTAAATCAGCACAGAGTGGTCAAGAAGGGTTGCAGGGCTGTGGTACAGGCAAAGCATTTGCAGTGGTGCAGACCCAACATGAGAAGGATCTATGACCCTCTACATTTATAGGTATTTCCAAGTTGCATATATTTTAGCATATGCACTTTTTGATATAGGGTATTCACATAGCATTTTATTTGTCTCTATTGTGGAGATCCTTGGGAACATTATCTTTTCATCTACTAAGTTCTTGATTTTAGACACACTGTTGGGGAAAAAACGACTAGTATACATCAGTGCAGGGAGTTCCCTCTCGATGTTGGTGGGAATCACTTCCTATTGAAACTTTATGTCCTAGAGATAATAGGCAATGATGTCAATCTCTGAATGGGCTGGTTAGTTGCTGTATAAGAAGTTGTTGATTTCTATTATCGTAGGATGAGTTTAACATCACTAGAGGATGTATCATTTCTTTATAAGGGAGAATGGAATGTACTGGTGAGCAGAGAGGGACCAAAGAATCATTGGTTGGGAAAAGTTAAAACCTTGATTGCTTTTCTATATCTGGATGACGATGGGAATTCCTAAATAGACAATCCTCTAGTGGTGGATTATTTAAGAGATTTATTTCTATAGGTATTTTTAGGTTTTCCTTGAGAGAGAGAGGTGGGAATATCTATTGAGAATATTCCAGGAGTGGCAGTAGTGTCCATTCCTCCTTATATGATAGATAAACATTAGTAGCAGGAGTTCAAGAAGCTATTAGAGAAGTTTCAGGAAAAGGGATTTATCTGCCCCAGTACTTCTCCATAGGGATAGACTATTTATTTTTGAGGAGGTTGATGGTTCCCTCAGACATTGAGTGGGTTATTGGATGTTGAACCAGTTGACGGACAAGAATTGATTCCCCTTGCCGAGGATTAGCGATATCTTTGACCATCTTTAAATATCCTGGGTGTTATCGAAGATCTAATTGAGGTTTTATTATCATAAGATTCCTATTAAACCATTTTATACACCTCTTACAACCATTTTTAGTAGGTATGGTCTATAATAGTATGTGTTTATGCCGTTCAGTCTAATGAATGCACTTGCAGTTTTCATGGCACTGATGAACCGAGTGTTCCACCCATACATGGATTTGTTCTTGGTAGTCATTGTAGATGATATCTTGGTGTAACATCACAAATGGCATAACCATGCTACCCATCTTGAGATAATTTTTTGGACACTGAGAGACCATCAGTTGTATGCTAATCTATAAAAATTCCACTTTGGGATGGACCACATTCACTTCTCGGGTCATGTTTTCTCAGAAGATCGAGTATCAATAGACCAAGATAATGTGAGGGAAATAGTTTCCCGGGATAATTTGAATAAAATATTTGAGGTGTGGATTTTTCTAGGGGTTTCTCGTTACCACAGACATTTCATACATGACTTTTCACCCTTAGAAGAACCATTAACAGGGCTTTCTAAGAATGGTGCAAAGTACATTTTGTCTTATTCCTATGAGTCAGCCTATCAAAAGCTGAAAGGCTGGATGAATTTAGCACCAATACAAGTTATGATAGAGTCAGGTAATATCTATACTATCTACTGTTAGGATTCAGGTATTGGGTTGTGATCGGCCCTTATACACGGGGAAGGAGTCATTGTGTTTGGGTCTTGGTAATTGAGGCCACATGAGAGGAATTAACTGGCGCATCATCTCGAGATGGCTACAGTTGTTCATGAATTACTCAATTGTAGAAAATACCTATTGGGAGAACATTTTTTGTTCTTCACCGACCACAAAAGACTCAAGTATATCGTTAATCAACATAACATTAAATTGAGGTAGTGATGGTGGGTTTTGTACCTTCAGTCCTATGACAATGAGCTTACCAACACGGCTATGAAAGGCAACAATGTGGCTGATCAGTTTAGCAAGAGGACTCATATACAAAATGTTCTAGGGTCCACCAATGAGTGGAATCATATGTATTTTTTCTCTGATATGCATTTGGAGGTGCATGACATATACGGGAAAATGTTTCTATCTTCTGTAGCTATTACCGATACACTTCTTTGTGTAGTACGAATGCGGAAACTATTAGATTTTGAAGGCCTAGTCCTACAAGAGAGTGTGTCAGGGGAGGACCCTGTTCCTGGATGAACAATAGGAAAGGATGATATATTGAGTTTTCATGGATGTGTGTGGGTTCCAGAAGACATACGTGAGGAGATGATTTGAGAATTTATTTCCTTATATTGGGTAGTTTATCTAGGTGTCACCAAGAGGTATTGTGATATACACTGTCAATATTGGTGGTCATTTATAAAGAGATATGTTGTTGGTTTTTTCATGAGGTGTTCTACCTGTCAGCCTGTGAAGTTGTAGCCTCAGCGAACAACATGAATTTTTCTTCAGTTACCCATTACCAAGATGAAATGGAATGATGTTGCGCTGGATTTCCTGACAGGTTTGCTGAGGTCTCCTCAAGTTAATGATGCAGTTTGGGTATTCATTGACAAACTCATGATGGTTTCTCACTTCCGGCAGATCAAGGATACCTTTAATGTTGATGAGATGGGATGGTTGTATATTTGATAGATTTTATATCTACATGGGGTTCCACACTCTATTTTTTTTGGTAGGGACGCTCGTTTTACTTATCGTGTCTAACAGGAAATTCAGAGGGCTTTGGGTACATAGCTACTTCTGAGAACAGCTTACCATCTCTAGATAGATGGTCAGTCATAGTGTACGATTCAGGTTCTTGAGGACATGATTCAATCATGATTCATAGATTTTGATGGTTCTTGGGAGATACACATTCCTCTTATAGATTTTATATATAATAATAGTTTCATGAAACTATTTAGATAGAGGCTTTTGAGGATTTGTATGGTAGGCCATTCCGATCACCCTTATATTGGCTGGAGGCATGTTAGGCTGCTATGTTGGGACCTCTTCATGGACAGGATAACATATAGAATATACATTAGATTTAAAAGTGGATTGATACTACACAGACATGACAAATTCTTATGCTGATCGACAGAGACGACCTCTGGAGTTTGATGTCAGAGATCAAGTTTACTTGTGTGTCACACCATGGATGGAACACATGAAGATTAGAAGACATATTAAGCTTTCACCATGGTAAATTGGACTATTTTAGATGTCAGAATTATTAGGTCCAGTACTCAATTGGATTCAGTTACCTCGGAGGTATCAGGCTATGCATGACGTCTTCCACGTTTCTCAGCATCATCGTTATTTCTTAGACTCATATCATGTTTTCCTACCTGAGGAGGCTGACCATTAGGTGTAAAAATATTTCAAAGAGCATACTATATAGATTATTGATAAGAGTGTGATGGTTCTTCATGGCAGGTGTATTTCTCTTGTATGAGTGTTATGGCAGCACGTGCAAGTGCAGGATGAGACCGTAGAGAGAGGTACCGATGCCTGATCATAGTGGCCGAAGTTTTTCAAGGATTCTTCTTATATTCCACTTTTATAGGGAAATTCTATGACATATTTATATAATGGGGGGTGTTTGTAAGTACCCAGATATTATTTTTCATGTTTTTTCCTTTATGGTGGTTTTTTTTGGAAAAGAGGAGTTTTTGTAAATTCCAAGAGTACAAGTTTTGTATATTAAGAACATGGCGTGTACTCAGATGCTGAGGGTGACCATGTACTTGTTGTGTATTGGCCGAGTACATGGTTGTGTGTGGTGACCTAGAGACTACTTGAAGCGGAGGCCTGAAAAAGAATATACATACTATGTAATTTTAAAATACACATCATGTAGTTTTTTTATTTCATTAATCGGATCGGGGTCATGTGTGATGGAAAGAACAATTTTCTTCATCTCTTGTCTCATCTAAGAGAATATTTATGGCCGCACATCTTCTATGAGCCCCTAGATCTCTATATTTCTCTGATTTGACCAATGTCTATTTCATTGGAATCACATCGGTGGGTTCTCCTTTCTTCATGAACATCATCCCTTAATTTTTCCTCTCTCACGAGTTATCCTCAGTTGACTCTCTTTGATTTTTTTTTCTAGATTTATGATGTTCTTAAGAAATTCAACGCCTGATGTTATTTGATATCATTCTCACGACACTAAGGTAGGAGTTTTTGTGCATTTCTGTAGATATTATTTGAATTTTATATGCAAAAGTTCCCAATACCCAACAACATGGTATTGCGTGTTTACGGTTTTTTGCCCTGTTTTCTTTCTATGCCTTCATTATTTAGATAACAGTTGATTATTTATGAATAGATTTAATGTTTCCATGCTATGGATGGTTTTACAATGTTTTTATGTTTTAACTGTTTGGTCTAGCATTCATGTTAGGTTGCCTTTCTTCCCATGCCTAGTATTGTTAGGATAAAGTGATTATTGTTTAACATGCTATGATATGATGTAGATTGTTTAGGCTTGTAGTTCTTGAGTTATACTATGGCTAACACATATTTTTTTTTACAACTGACATACACAAGGATGTGAGAACCTAGTGTAGAAGACCATACAGAGAATTGACATTGAGGGATTCTCCAGTGTGTTAGTTTTACTATTACGTTGTGAGACCATGGGGGTATAAGAGCTCACTAAAAGTGTCTGTAGTTCCTTGATGTAGACCACATGGGGAATTGGACGTTGAGGTATTCCTCAAAGTACATATTAGTTAATCATACAAGACTAAAGGGGGAATTGATAGTGAGTTCTTCCTTACAGAGTCTGTGGTAAAGATAAACCAGAGGGGTTAGACTATGTGTTCTTCCCAGATGGTTGCTTTTGTTTGTTTGGTTGAAATAGAGGGATTAGGATATGAGTAAGTCCCAAAGGGTTACCTTATTATTTTTTTACTTAATTGATATATGAAAATGAATGCAATTAAATTTCTAGGATGGTTACTATGTGTACTTCCTTGTTTACTACTTCATTTTGTTAAATCCTTCCAAATATATACACTAACTATTAGGCACATATCATTGGGTGGTTGCCTATTGAGATTAGTCGCACAACCTATTTTGGTAATTCTTTTGGGCCCAAAAATATTATATTTCTATAGGATAGATCAGGAAATATCCCTTATACATCAGGTACAAGATTGTTTTGGAGCTGGAGAGGATGGCAACAAGTGGAGGCTTGCAATGCCGTGGAGCATTTTATATGTTTTCTATTATACATGGGTATAGTATTTTATTCCTGAATTGTGACTTGTTTGAAGGATTTCATATACCTATTTATCAGGCTTCATATATATGTGTGTGTGCTTCATTTGTTTATTAACTCTGTTTTTTACCTATTGTGTGTTTTTACTGCTTCTGCTATTGATATCTATTTTTCTTCCATTGTGTTACTCTGCCAAAGAGGGAATAATTTCCCCACTATCACACCCATGTTCCTCCCTACTAGTCGGCAGCCTTTGGAGTTTAGGGAAATGCACTTCATACCATGTGACCAACCTCGTTTGAGGTGCCTCTGGGCGGCTTCCCGATCCGAGATGTTAAAAATTTCACTAGATATTTGCAATGAAAATATATTATTTTGGAAATAATTTGGATGTTAAAAAAATAATATAGGGATCTTGATGCATCATTAATGGATGATCATATAAATATGTATCCACCCCCACTATATTTGTTATGATGATAATTGGAGAAAAGGGAAAATCATTCAAAATTTATGAATGATATGAGGCTCTATAATTTGGAATTCAAAGTGAGATTGAAAATGAGGAAAATATTGTTCTTGTATTGATGGATGCATTGGTATCATAGTAAAAGGAGATTCATAATTATTCGCTGTTACAAGTTGACTTACTACCCCATGAATATTGTTTTCTTCATTCATGTTGGAGAATCATTAAATTTATTAGGTAAATACCATCTTGGTGATGTATGGGTTTTCAAATATTATAATTTCATTGAAACTTAAGCAACTGTTTTTAAAGTATTAGAGATTCTCGAATAACATTATTAATCATCAATTTTATCTGAAAAATATTTTCATGTATATTAAGTCATGTCTATAGTGATTTCATTATCACAGTCTATTCATTTAAACAGTTATAAAAATCAAATCTACTAATTTGACCTTCAAGTCATCATTCTTTGTAATATATTATAAGTGGATGCTGATCTAGGGGGTTTTATTGAAATGTTCATTGTGTGTTAGTGTGTAATATCTAAAATTATTGTAAAATAATTGAGCCTGGAACTGAGTAACTATGTCTGAAATTAAATATTCCATAATAACTACACAATATTGCTAATTTAGTTATGAACGACACAATATCAAATTATTCTTTTTCGTCTGTCCCTTAGTGATGAACCATGTAAAAATATTGTGTAGTGTTTCTCCATGTGATTGTTTAATAACTACAC
This sequence comes from Viscum album, assembly GCA_963277665.1. Lineage (NCBI taxonomy): Eukaryota > Viridiplantae > Streptophyta > Magnoliopsida > Santalales > Viscaceae > Viscum > Viscum album. The sequence continues at coordinate 918,768,054 of OY728138.1, read as the reverse complement.
AATTACATTGGATATGATTCAAGTGTTCCTACCAACATATGAACAAGGTTTATTGTTTTAGATGAAAAATTTAACACATTGATTAAAACCTCCTCATTTAGGTCATTGGGGGTGGGGGGGGGTCCTATATGTTTTATCGGGGTTTACATGCTATTCGAGTTAATTATATCATATGTTTTATCATGGAAAATTCTATGAATGTTAGTGGAGCCACCTCAATAATTAAAGAAACTTTAATATTTGGATGAACATGATTATTTATCATCTGATATACCTTAGTATTTAAGTTCATTTTCACACTATGTATATGATATAGGATACTTCTGTGATAAGACTATATATGATTGAAAAAAACAATAAAATTGATAATATAGATTCCAAATCTCAGAATTATATTACTACAGAACATTATGATCAAATATATTTGATAGTGATGAATTTCACTATATCCATGTCCATGTGGTTGAAAATGGAAATAATTTAGGAAGTTGATAATAATTTATAGTGGTCCAAACATAAATAATTTCTCAATCAACTCGATGATCTAGAAATTTATCCAAATTAAAAGTAAGATATCTTATTTAATTGGATAACTTAATTTTTTACAATTATTCATGTATTTGGATAAAAAATAATGGATATTGAAATTTTGAATAAATATTGATAAGTCGCCCACATATGTATAATTGAAAATTCTTACCTTATAAGAAAGGATATTTTCTATTTTTTATCTTTATGGAATGATAATAATTCAAGTGGCTTCTGAATTGAGTTTGAAAATTGATGATTCTTCCACACAGGTAAGAATTGAAATGCATTCAAATCTATGGGAAAACTTGATTTTTACCGAGTAATTTATGATGAGAAAGAAGAACATATTTATCTTTTTCCATGAAATTAAATAGATGGCCAGGGATATTTGATGGAATGATTTTGTCAGCTTGTTTTTACTGTGGTAAAATAGAGAACAATTCCTCTCGATTCCTAATGAATAAGAGGATGTATAAATTGTACAATAAATCATGAATAAGTATCATAAGATAAAATATATCAAAGTGCAATTCAAATAAGAAATGATTATTTATATAATGATATTATTAATGATATTATTCTATAAAAAAGAACAACATGAATATGAATTTTTTGTGGATGTAGAACTGGTTTTTAAATATTAACCTGAAGAATCCACGATGGCTATAGTTGAAATGGAAAAACCTACAAAGATAAAGATAATTAGTTTTTTTTGATTTTTTGATCATGAGGTGTAACATAAGGGTTATATTAATGATCATGACAATAAAATATATATAAATGGTAATATGTGATCTATGTTTAATGATTCCTCATAGAATGTTGAACGGATTGAAGCATAACATGATCTTCTAGAAGGACCGGTGGAAGAACATGCAACAAATCTGGAAATATGGGTTGATGATATGGAATTTAAACAATATACTGAAGAGAAGGTAAATTTCATCATTGACCATACCATGATAGTGAAAGAAAATGATAAGATAGTTGATGGACATGATGAAGATGTTATAAATAAATATATTAAACTAGAAACTGAACCATACTCAAGGGAAACAAAAATCAAATCCTAGTTGGAAAGATTCTTAGACGCAAATATTATAAAAAGAGATAAACATTGTTCTGATGTAGTTGAGAAGTATATAATTAATCAAAGATCTAAAATCATATGAAAAATATGAATTTTCATTGATGATGAAACATCAATGCCTAGAAAAATAATTATCCATAATAAAGATTATTAAAAAGATAGACATATAAAAAAGGAAACTTCTGTCATAAAAAAGAATCATTCTAATCAAATAAAAAGGGGAGATGAGAATTATCCTCATGTATCCAAAGAGGATCCCATGTAAAATACCTTTTAATAATAATTTTACTTGGGTTTTAAAGGAAATGAGAACACATTTCCTCTAATGAAATGTTAATTCAGTGGCATCCTGGTCCACACAATGTCTTTCTCTAATGAGGATAGAAGTTTTTAGATTAAGTAATCCGCTGGAAGTTAATAAATGATAATTATACAATATAAAACATCATATATAATAAATAGTTTCTATGGATATTTTTTCAATGATCTAACAATGTACATAAATATATTTATTATTCGAATTGGAATATTGGGATCATTACCTACAATACATAGATATAGTTCAATACCTATCAAACATGTAGAGACACTCATGGAAATATTTATTCTCTTTTAGGAAAAAAATATGAGAATTATGAACCTGTTTTTATAGAAAATATATTGAAAAGGACATACTTATACCCCACCCAGTCATGTATATCATTAAAGGAATCATAGGAAGTTGAAAAATCCAACCATACAGAAATATCTCTTAATGATACTATGAATAGAAGTACCTAGATACGCAATTTTTTATGTTCATACCACATAACAAGAGAAACTAGTTTATTGAGGTATTTAATGAAAATATTTGATGGAATAGTGATATTTGACAACGATTGGGCTTTAAAGATCAATGGAAGTTGAAATATAGAACAGGAAGAGGAAAAATTGGGGAAAACATAATTTCTCTACAATGAATGTTTTTATCCCAATCTCATGAGTGTCAGTAAACTGATTAACTAAATACTGATAGTGATATTTTATTATAATGGAATAATTTTTTATGGAAATCCTGATAATTATCTCATGAAATGATGCATAAAAAATTGATATTTATACCTATTTGATAGTAAATTGAAAACGTTTTACTTAATAGTTGAAGAAGAAAATATCATGTGGCACTTAATCTCGGGTCATATTAGTCAATAGATAATGGAACATATATTGTTGTCAATATAGTTATAAATATTCCTAATTTAATGTGTGATCGAGAAAAGACATGTTACACATGATTTCAAGGAATGAAAGTCGGCAGTTCATATCGAATAAAGAACAAAATGGAATCAAATTTGATCGATGTTATCTACACAAAAATACGTTTTCCAAAGAAAGTGGATGACACAAATAGATAAAGGTACATAAATTTTTTATTTATGATTCTTTTAAAATGAATTGTTTAATTTATATGAATATATAATTATATATACTAAATTTCATGAAGATATATAGTTGAACTGATGTGATTATTAAAAATTCACGGTTGATATGTAAAGACTATGAAGATATTTTTGGCATTGATAATGAATAAAGATCTAATACAGTAGATAAATTGGATTATATTGAGTTTTCCCTTACGATAGGAATTGTAATAGGGTTCAAATTTCATTATAAGGATGTCAAAACTACCATCTTAAATGGACGTGTTAAATAATAATCCTACATTGATCAAAAATAGATATTTTTATTTGGAAATGATTATACTATGTTATTTATATTAATATATGGTATCTATGGTTTGAATCTATCACCACAGGAACTGTATTCTCGACTCTTTAATTTTTTTACGAATCATGAATTTAGAAGAATAGGTTTCTACCATTATCATTATATAAAACATTCTTAAAAATCAGTTTTGGGGCTTTTATATGTGGATGATAATATTTTTTTAAAAGAATTTCTGGATTAGTGGAATAATTTTGTAATCTTAAGGAATATGAATTTAAAATTTCAATTATTTTTGAACTCAATTAAGGTTTTTATCAATAGTTTGTTCAAAAGAAGGATTACACCATCATTTTTCATGAGAAATATAAAAGAGATCAGATGATGAAATTTTACATTCATGACTCCAAAACTATGTTGAATATGATTATTGTTATGAAAAATAATAGAATTCATGATAATTGGAAAACTCTAGATCAAACTATATATATGAAAATAATTAGATTCTTATTATACTTGACTATGAAAAATTCAGAAATCATGTCTAGAACATCCTTAGTATGTTGATTTAATTGTAATCCGAAGGAATTTCATTTGGATGTAGCTAAAATAATCATGATTTATATTGATGAAACTCTTAATAATGGATTATACTTTATAATATGAATATATAATGAATTATAAAAATTTTATAATTCTAACTAGACTAGAGATGTGGTGGAATAAAATTCCAGTAGCTGTGGTGCATGATTCATTGGACAAAAATATGATGGCTGGTTGAGAATAAAACAATAAAGTATTTCTCTTAGTATGAATAAATCAGAGATTGTATTTTCTTTAAACCATTTCACTCAACTATTGTAGAAGAAACAACAATTGACTGATATTATTGATGAGGTGGAACAACTAATGATGATTTACTATGACAACAAGTGCATGGTCTATTTTATAAAGAATATGGTTCATCACACATACACAAAATATTTCAAATATGATATCACATAATCAATGTAAATGTTGATCATGGTGTGATAAAAAGGGTTCATGATAGAACCGATGACCAAGTGGATGAAATTCTGACAAAATAATTAGTGATAAATATATTCTTAAAACATCAGTTGAACCTTGCTGTTCAGCCACCTCCTAGATTTTTTGAATAGGATACCATTGATACCCTCTTCACATTTCATGAAACTATTTTAATCTATTTTGTAGTTTATTTAAGTATAATTGTGATATATGATCAAGTTTAATGTTTTTTTGGAAACTAAAAGTACAAATATAGATTCGTTGATTTTATTTTCAAAGGGATAAATGAGTGGATTTCAATGGTTTGGCTTTTTGGATTGGATGGTGGTCTATCAAGGCATGGAATTATATTTATCCACTCTTATATTATATACCAATCTATTCTCACATAGACTTAGAGGGATGGGTGATATTTCCAATAATCCTAAAGGGGGTATAGTCAGAAGGATGGTTGTCCATTGCAGGAAATGGAGTTTATTTTGTGTTTGTCTGAAATCCACACATGGGATGAGTAGGGATTAAAACAGTAAAGTGATCTTACTATGAATATGTCATCATTGTGGAAGGTGGTGTCACTTCATAGTTTTTCTCCAACTTTTGGGACCTCAAAATTTGGACGAATGATTATAATTTATGAAGATATCGAGTATCATGAGTAAGCATTGAAAAATGTTGTTTTTATGAACTGAATAATCAAAAATACGTTAAAGGAATAGGTCTTTCAAAAATTGGGTTTCATTAAGATTAAACAAATCAATGATATATAACATCATGACTGAACACAAAAAACAAACAATGGAATTCCAATAAAACATAAAAATTATGAGCGGCGTCACAAATGTAATAAATTTCACTTGTTCGTTCAGATGAAAATGTACATCATGAACATGAATTTATATTTTCAACAAAACCCCACTATGAACATGGATATTTTCCATGGGATGAGACTATAAAAATGATTCCACACATAGTTTATCTAATATGAAAAGGATTGGAGAAATGTATGAGTCATTTTAACATTCAATGATTATGAGATTATAGAATCACAAATTCATAGTAATCATGAACATTTGGAGAGACGATCATATTCATGACTAGTAATTAGGAACCATGGAGAAAATAAGTTTTCTGATGATAGGGTTTATCATTATGGTTTAGTACTCCATGATTTTAGTTAACCTCGTGGCAGACATGATCATTGTGAAGGAACATCTCACAAGTGTGTGGGTTTGAAAATGAAAAATTTTATTTGAAATGTAAAGGGGGATTCAGGAAGGCTAAGATCTTTATGAACAACGGTGTTTAACATCTAGTTGATGTGAATATTTATTTCATGTTCATTGACTTAGTTATACAATGAAATTTGAGCCTTCTACTGTTTAGTGAAAAAGACTAAAATTATCATTCTACTGATGTGATATTAATGTCATTAAACTATGTAAGGCTTACCCTAAGTTAGTTATAGGGGGGCTTATGGAACTGTTATAATGGAGATACTATTATATCCATAATATTCATTAAAAGGAATTGTTCTTGGGGAAGGGTGAAAGTATCTCAACTTCTGTATTCCATAGTAACTAGTTAAGATTAATTTATTTAGGGATGAAAAATGTTATTGTCATATAATCTGTGGACTAAAACATAGTGGTAAACCATATAAAACTATTTTTTCTCTCTTAATGTGATTTTTCAATAACTACATGATTCCATCAGACATTTTTAACATGTTCATACTAACATTGTCAGAAAATTTATTATTTTAAAAGAAACATTTCACACCCTAACTCATCCATCCCCTCTCAAGACATTCTAGGTATAAGGCCGCAGCCTTAAACCATACTTAATCTTGAGTTATTACAAGATTACACATTGAGGATCTTTTCGGGTTTAGTGTTTTAGAGAATTAGATCATAAAACTTGCATTACATTCCACATATAAACAAAGTGGTTACATTAAGATAGTATTCTTCATTCCCATAAATGGAAACACATTTAAAATAAAACATGGATTATTTCTTGACACATCCTTGACTCTATCATCTTATCATGTACCTTTCCCTTGACCTGTGAAAAACATTTCAAAAACTTGGGATGAGCATAAAAACTCAGTATGGGTTATAAAAAAAACATGGAAAGGAAACATGAGTTCATATATACATAAGAATTAATTCATACTTTAACCATAAAACATAATCACTTTAACATACCTCATAAAATCAAGAATAAATCATAGAAATCATAAGACATAAAGGTAACTTGAGGCATTCATAACATTCTTACGTAGGGAGTAACCCTCTTGGTTACGTTTGGAATACCCATCACAGTATATTCCCTAAAATCTCTTCGTAGAAACCTTAACGTTTCACTCCTTCGCGTTACCCAATGCATTGGAGAGCTATAACGGGCTCACCCGCCCTTAGTTTATCACGGAACCACCCGTCTTCATAATAATGCCCAAGAACCAAAACATAATCATATCACATAAAACATGCATAAAGGAAACATAACATTTCCACATTTCAATCACGAGATATCAATACAACACATTGATATTATAAAAACATTATGAAAACAATTTTCAATACAAAAGTAAAACATGGTATTTATTTTTCGTTTTTAAAAAAAAGCTATGGCTTGTAGAGGATGCCGAAACTCAAATAACGGTCACGATGGCGGAGAAGTCGTTTTCGCCGCATACATACGACAAAAACATTCCCTTTTTTCGTTTAGTAAACGCTTCGTATAAAAAATATTCCTTTTTAATAAACGTAAAAGTCAAAGGGGTTTATACACCGTATAAAAGAAAGTTGTGTATAAAATAAAATATGCCTCAATGAAAGGAGATTGAGACGAAGTCCCATACCATGGGTTCGACTTGACTCGATCATTCTTTAACGTCCTGAATAATAAACATGAGTTAATTTATACTTGATTAAGAACCTTTTTAAAGTTCACTATTCTTTTTATATCACTTATTTCCATGTTATAAACATTATGTAACCATTTAAGTTAATAATGTTTGTTTTGTCAATATTTGGTTCTTAAGTCGAAAGTTGACTTCTTACAATTACATGTTGTTCATGTGGTCAAAAGTTCTTTATATCCAGAATGAAATTCCCGATTTGGATACAATATGTACATATATATCCAGCATATAAATGTATTTATAATATTACATAATCATTTAGAGGTAAGAAATGAAATGCACCGTTCATGGAGACGGTAAGCCGTACGTACGCATGAACGCTACTTCCATTTCTTTGTCATATTAGTGGAATTAAAACTAAATGAGAGGTATGTATATTTTAATTCCAGAATTATATTCATCATTTAGATATATCATTAATTATATATATATACATTATATACATGTAATTTTAATAGTACATTACATTTGGGGATAAGAAATGAAATGCACCGTTCATGGAGACGGTAAGCCGTACGTACGCATGAACGCTACTTCCATTTCTATTTCATATTTTATTGAATGGAATCATAATGATATAAGAGTATATTATAATTCCAGTATAATAACATATATAATATCATTAACTTTATCCTTTACAAATCCCACATATGGTATTAACGAATCAAATCACTTTCAGGGGGCGGTAGTCCGCACTTCCTAAAATGAAGATATCGTGTTTACCCATAATGGAAACCATAAAGGTACGCCCAAAAAGAAAAAAACAGAAGCTTAAGGAAAACATAAACATATTATATATCATATATAAAAATAGTGACATCATAATGGCCACCTTTTAAGGTGTTAAATGAGTATTGAGCAATCATCATTTCGGGAGGCAGAATTTCGCCGTCCACAGAAACCGTATGTTCTTTAACCATTTGATGTAGTTGTGTGAGTTTGAAGCTCAAATATATCTTATAACAACATCCTAGTATATTGAAGATACTGGTGTTGTTACAAAAGAAGTAAATAAAAAGAGTTTATGGGGTTGGAGAAGAAAAATAAAACAAATGAACATGAGAGAATGAATTACCTTTAAAAGTGTATCTCTTTTTGATTTGAGTCTAAAGGGTTCCTTTGAAAGGATTCTGCCCAATGGGAATCCTCTAGAATGAGGAGAGGGAAGTGGAGAGAGTAAATGGGCAGGGGTTGGCCGAGCCAAAGGCTTGAGGAGTGTGTGAAATGATGTAGAGGTGGGGGCCTTTTATAAGAGGAGAGGAGGAGCACTTTTGGAAAGTAAAGAAATATTACTCTATTTGAAAATGTGTTTCGGTTTCAAAAGGTCCCACATTGATAAAATTCGTGGATAAGGTGATAAGGATTCGAAATCCACTCATACAATAAGTTTTGGACATGTGTAGTTCATAGATTTTACATTATCTTTCCAATTTATTTAAATCGTCAAATAATGATGTCATCGCTGCATCATTATTATGTCATAAATAATTTAATTCATTTAAAGTCTAAAAATCATAAAAAAAATACTATGATGTATGAAATCGTTTTATATTTCCAATGACTATTTATAATCAAAAATATTATCTTTATAACCCCATGTAAAAAATGTTTTCGTAAAACATATTATGTTTGTGTCATTTTTTACTTTTACATTAAATAAAAAGTTAATTATGTCATTTCCCAACCAAAATGTCTCCATGGGGTCCCCAAGTTGACCCATGGCTTGTATGGGTCGGCCCTGACACAACCAATAAGGTTGGGACATGTGTCTAGGTCATTTTATATTATTAAAGCATTATTTATACCTTAAACTACACTAATTACCACTAATCGTGATTAAAAACTTAATAAGTTACTATTCACCAAAAAATTATTTTAATCTCATTGAACCACATTTTACTTCTTAATGACAACCATGTATGTCGGATTTTTAAAATTCAATACACATTAGTGGTAAACTTTCATCTAACTGAAAAATCAGTTTGCTTGATTACCACTTAGTGGTTTCACTATTCATCAAAAATTGAAGTTTTTTAGAAAATTACCAAAAATTCACCCTAAGCTATATTTGATATTCAAAATTCAAAAATGAAGTCTATTTTACAAAATTCAAATCATATAATTCACATTAATTAATTTAATAATTAATTCCCACTGCCAGAGAAAATAGCGTGTTTTTACAAAAAAATAAGTATCAAAAGATTGACACCAGTTTAAGTCTAATTTCAAAGTGAAATTGATTCCAATGACCAACATTGGATAAAATGGTAAAAATATATTCTAATTTAACTTCAAAACAAATTCAAAACATAATCTAATCATATAAATAAATTAGATTAAAAAGCAGTTTTGATGTAAAATGCAGTATTTTTCACTATTCATTAAAAAATGAACATTGTCAGAAAAATACCAAAAATTCACACAAGGCAAATTTTGATGTCCCAATCATAAAGGATAAGTTTATTTTGACAAACATAGTTTATAAAATTGTCAATATATATATATTCAAAAATGGTTTGCCATCAAAAGGCACTAAAACAATCTTTTAAGAATATTAGTGTATTCCATGCATAAGATTGTACTTATTTTCATTTTAAGCCTCTATAACACTATCTTAATCATTAATAGACATAGATAAAAATATCTATTATTCATTACTTACATGGGATGTTACATCCTTCCCCCCTTTAGAAAATTGCGTCCCCGCAATTTATTTACTTATCGAATAAATGGGGGTACTTATCCCTCATTGCATTTTCAGATTCCCATGTTGCCTCTTCAATCATGTGGTTTTTCCACAAAAACTTTACCTGCTTAATCACCTTATTCCGTAACACTTGCTCCCGGTGGTAAAGAATCTAGACCGGTTGTTTCTCATAATATAGGTTCTCTTCCAGCTGAACTACCTCTAGACTCAAAAATGAGATGGATCTGGCATATACTTTCTCAACATCGAAATGTGAAAAACATTGTGTACCTGAGATAAACTCGGAGGTAATGCCACTCGGTATGAAACTGATCCAAATCACTCCAGAATTTCGTATGGTCCAATGAACCTTGGACTCAACTTTTCTTTCTTACCAAATCTCATCACACTTTTCCAAGGAGAAACCTTGAGAAAAACATGATCACCTACCTCAAAAGATAGATCCTTCCTCTGGTTATCCGCATAACTCTTCTGCCTGATCTAAGCTATTCTCATGTGTTTCTGAATCAGCTGAACTTTTTCTGCCATCTCTTCTACCAGTTCTGGTCCCATCAACTTTCTTTCACCCACTTCATCCCAGAAAGCTGGAGTTCGACATCGCTTCCCATATAATGCCTGAAATGGTGCCATCTGTATACTGGAATGAAAACTGTTATTATATGAAAACTCAATCAAAGAAAGATTTTGGTCCCAACTTCCATGATAATCCATCAAACAAGCTCGTAGCATATCCTCCAATGTCTGAATTGTTCGCTCTGACTGCCCATCTGATTGAGGATGAAAAGCTGTAGTAAAATTTAATTCAGTACCCAACGACTTCTGAAGGCCTTTCCAAAAGTTAGAAGTAAACCTGGGATCACGATCCGATACAATGGAGAGAGGAACTCCATGTAACCTAACTATCTCTTTAAGATACAAACGAGAAAGTTGATCAAGAGAGAAAGTATCTCGTATAGAAAAGAAATGAGCAGATTTGGTCAAGCGATCAACAATAACCCAAATTGCATTATTACCTCGAGATGTCCTCGGTAATCCCACAACAAAGACCATGGATATGTTTTCCCATTTCCACTCTGGCACTAGTAAAGGCTGAAGCATCCCTTTCGGTAACTGCTTCTCTGCTTTAACCTGTTGACATGTCAAAAACTTCACAGTAAAATCAGCAATGTCTCTTTTCATTCCATCCCACTAGTAATACTCCCGCAGACCTCTGTACATCTTACTACTTCCAGGATTAAAAAACAACTCATTCTTCAACTGTGAATCACAAGGCACACATAACCTCTTCCCAAACCTCAAAACACAAACACAAATTTATCCAAGAACTCATGGAAAATTTTATTCATAAGGTCCATTAATACAGTAGTTTCATTGGTTAACCCAAAAGGCATAACTACAAATTCATAATGGCCATATCTAGTACGGAACGTAGTCTTCGGAACGTCTGCTTCTTTTACTTTCAACTGATGGTACCCCGACCTCAAGTCAATCTTTGAAAAATACTGAGCTCCCTAGAGCTGATACCACTTCATTCGATGGCCCATCATCTGCTGAAGTTGTTGCAAAGTATTTCACCACCCCTTTCTGCTTGTAGTCTGGCTGCATTCTCCCAGTTGAGTTCTTCGTTGGTCACTCGTTTGCATAATGACTCATTTCATTACACTTAAAACATCTTACCGTTGGCTTTTCATTTCCTGCTTGATCATCTTCCTTACAGTTACGAGCAATATTACCAGACTTACCACACCTAAAGCACTTACCAGACTTGGATAAACATTATCCAGGATGCATTTTACCACACTTCTCAAAGGATGGATATTTGGTTTTCTTACCTCCTTGCTTCTTTGATGAATTATTCCCCTTTTCCTGCCAACTAGATCTCTTATTCTGTTGTTTGTCATAGAACACCCGATCATCGGAAAACTCCATTTCCACCTTCTCCGTACATCGAACAAGTTTTTCATAACTTTTGAACTCACGAGAAGCTAAAGCCCTTCGATACTTTGGCTTTAACCCTGAGTAAAAACGGTTTATTTTACTATCAAGATCTCGTATGAAGTTTGGAGCATACCTTGCCAATCGAGTGAACTTTTCTTCATAAGTAGCCACTGAATCATCCTCCTGCCTCAATTCTAGGAACTTTTTTTCCATCCTAAGACGAACCACCTTAGGAAAATATTTCTCAAGAAACATACCTTTGAATTCGTCCCAGTGAAGATCCTCAATCTCATCACTATCCCTTATATTTTTCACCATCGACCACCACTGATCAGCTTCACCTTCAAAACGGTAAACAGCAAGACTAACCTTTTGATGTTCTGAACACCCCATGACATCGAAAATCTTCTCCAATGCTTTAATCCACCCTTCAGCTAGCAAAGGGTCAGATGATCATCTGAATGATGGGGGATGTTGCCTCATGAAATGTTCCACCACTGAGATGTTCCTCTACGGTTGATCTGGCTGATCTCGTGCATGGATACCACCACCATTTATAGCCTGAGTCAACTGTGCCATCACTACAACAAACTGTTCAGTTCCGATTCCGACCATCTCAGGTTGCTGATTTGGAAGGTTATCTTCCTCCTGATGTCATCCCAACATAGCTGCTTTGTTTCCTCTGCGGAAAACCATTCTGAACACAGAAATATCTTAGGCGAAGCAACATGGTAATACGTAAATGCTATATCATTTCAATCATATTATAATTTAACACTTTTCTAACTCCTAAAGTTGCCTAAACCGTCCTTTGATACCAACTATAAGGCCCCAGCCTTAAACCTTACTTAATCTTCAGTTATTACAAGATTACACATTGAGGATCTTTTCAGGTTTAGAGTTTTAGAGAATTAGATCATAAAACTTTCATTACATTCCACATATAAACAAAGTGGTTACATAAAGATAGTATTCTTCATTCCCATCAATGGAAACACATTTAAAATAAAACATGGATTATTTCATGACACATCCTTGACTCTATCATATTATCATGTACCTTTCCCTTGACCTGTGAAAAACATTTCAAAAACTTGGGATGAGCATAAAAACTTAGTATGGGTTATAAAAAAAACATGGAAAGGAAACATTAGTTCATATATACATAAGAATGAAATCATACTTTACCCATAAAACATAGGCACTTTAACATACCTCATAAAATCATGAATAAATCATAGAAATCATAAGACATAAAGGTAACATGAGGCATTCATAACATTCTTACGTAGGGAGTAACCCTCTTGGTTACGTTTGGAATACCCATCACAGTATATTCCTTAAAATCTCTTCGGAGAAACCTTAACGTTTCACTCCTTCGCGTTACCCAATGCATTGGAGAGCTATAACGGGCTCACCCGCCCTTAGTTTATCACGGAACCACCCGTCTTCATAATAATGCCCAAGAACCAAAACATAATCATATCACATAAAACATGCATAAATTAAACATAACATTTCCACATTTCAATCACGAGATATCAATACAACACATTGATATAATAAAAACATTATGAAAACCATTTTCAATACCAAAGTAAAACATGGTATTTATTTTTCGTTTAAAAAAAGGTATGGATTGTAGAGGAGGACGAAACTCAAATAACAGTCACGACGGCGGAGAAGTCGTTTTCGCCGCATACGTACGACAAAAACATTCCCTTTTTTCGTTTAGTAAACGCTTCGTATAAATAATATTCCTTTTGAATAAACGTAAAAGTCAAAGGGGTTTATACACCATATAATATAAAGTTGTGTATAAAATAAAATATGCCTCAATGAAAGGATATTGAGACGAAGTCCCATACCTTGGGTCCGACTAGACTCGATCATTCTTTAACGTCCTGAATAATAAACTTGAGTTAATTTATACTTGATTAATAACCTTTTTAAAGTTAATTATTCTTTTTATATCACTTATTGCCATGTTATAAACATTATGTAACCATTTAAGTTAATAATTTTTGTTTTGTCAATATTTGGTTCTTAAGTCGAAAGTTGGCTTCTTACAATTACATGTTGTTCATGTGGTCAAAAGCTCTTTATATCCAGAATGAAATTCCCGATTTGGATATAATATGTATCATATATATCCAGCATATACATGTATTTATAATATTACATGATCATTTAGAGGTAAGAAATGAAATGCACCGTTCATGGAGACGGTAAGCCGTACGTACGCATGAACGCTACTTCCATTTCTTTGTCATATTAGTGGAATTAAAACTAAATGAGAGGTATGTATATTTTAATTCCAGAATTATATTCATCATTTAGATATATCATTAATTAAATATATACATTATATACATGTAATTTTAATAGTACATTACATTTGGGGATAAGAAATGAAATTCACCGTTCATGGAGACGGTAAGCCGTACGTACGCATGAACGCTACTTCCATTTCTATTTCATATTTTCTCGAATGGAATCATAATGATATAATAGTATATTATAATTCCAGTAAAATAACAAATATAATATCATTAACTTTATCCTTTACACATCCCAAATATGGTATTAACAAATCAAATCACTTTCAGGGGGCGGTAGTCCGCACTTCCTAAAATGAAGATATCGTGTTTACCCATAATGGAAACCATAATGATATGCCCAAAAAGAAAAAAACAGAAGATTAAGGAAAACATAAACATATTATATATCATATATAAAAATAGTGACATCATAATGGCCACCTTTGAAGGTGTTAAATGAGTATTGAACAATCATCGTTTCGGGAGGCATAATTTCGCCATCCACGGAAACCGTATGTTCTTTAACCATTTTATGTAGTTGTGTGAGTGTGTAGCTCAAATATATCTTATAACAACATCCTAGTATATTGAAGATACTGGTGTTGTTACAAAAGAAGTAAATAAAAAGAGTTTATGGGGTTGGAGAAGAAAAATAAAACAAATGAACATGAGAGAATGAATTACCTTTAAAAGTGTATCTCCTTTTGATTTGAGTCTAAAGGATTTATTTGAAAGGATTCTGCCCAAAGGGAATACTATAGGATGAGGAGAGGGAAGGGGAGAGAGTAAATGGGCATGGTTTGGCTGAGCCAAAGGCTTGAGGAGTGTGTGAAATGATGTAGAGGTGGGGGCCTTTTATAAGAGGAGAGGAGGCGCACTTTTGGAAAGTAAAAAAATATTTCTTTATTTGAAAAAGTGTTTCGGTTTCAAAAGGTCCCACATTGATATAATTCGTGGATAAGGTGATAAGGCCTCGAAATCCACTCATCCAATAAGTTTTGTACATGTGTAGTTCATAGATTTTACATTATCTTTCCATTTTATTTAAATCGTCAAATAATGATGTCATCGCTGCATCATTATTATGTCATAAATAATTTAATTTATTTAATGTCTAAAAATCATAAAAAAATACTATGATGTAGGAAATATTTTTAGCATTCCAATGACTATTTATAATCAAAAATCTTATCTTTATAACCCCATGTAAAAATTGTTTTCGTAAAACATATTATGTTTGTGTCATTTTTACTTTTACATTAAATAAAAAGTTATTTATGTCATTTCCCAACAAAAATGTCTCCATGGGGTCTCCAAGTTGATCCATGGCTTGTCATGGTCGGCCATGACACAACCAATAAGGTTGGGACATGTGTCTAGGTCATTTCATATTATTAAAGAATTATTTATACCTTAAACTACACTAATTACCACTAATCGCGATTAAAAACTTAATTAGTTACTATTCACCAAAAAATTATTTTAATCTCATTGAACCACATATTACTTCTTAATGACAACCATGTATGTCGGATTTTAAAAATTCAATACACATTAGTGGTAAACTTTAATCTAACGGAAAAATCAGTTTGCTTGATTACCACTTAGTGGTTTCACTATTCATCAAAAATTGATGATTTTCAGAAAATTACCAAAAATTAACCCTAAGCTATATTTGATATTCCAAATTCAAAAATGAAGTCTATTTTACAAAATTCAAATCATATAATTCACATTAATTAATTTAATAATTAATTCCCGCTGCCAGAGCAAATTGCGTGTTTTTACAAAAAAATAAGTATCAATAGATTGACACCAGTTTAAGTCTAATTTCAAATTGAAATTGATTCCAATGACCACCATTGGATAAAATGGTAAAAATATATTCTAATTTCACTTCAAAACCAATTCAAAAAATAATCTAATCATATAAATAAATTAGATTAAAAATCAGTTTTGATGTAAAATGCAGTATTTTTCACTATTCATTAAAAAATGAACATTGTCAGAAAAATACCAAAAATTCACACAATGTAAATTTTGATGTCCCAATCATAAAGGATAAGTTTATTTTGACAAACATAGTTTATAAAATTGTAAATATATAGATTCAAAAATGGTTTGCCATCAAAAGCCACTAAAACAATCTTTTAAGAATATTAGTGTATTTCATGCATAAGATTGTACTTATTTTCATTTTAAGCCTCTATAACACTATCTTAATCATTAATAGACATAGATAAAAATATCTATTATTCATTACTTACATGGGATGTTACACTAGGGTACTAAAATTTAAATTATAATTTTCCATTACAAAATCATTTTTATATCTTATATCATATATATTTTCATTAAACATATCCTTATTACCATATATGTAAAGTAAAAATGAAAAATTAATCATATCACATTGTGCGTGTAGTAGTCCACATGCACGCATAAGAAACATTATCATTTTACAACAGGTTGAAGGAAAAAAATTTGATAATATTTTCATTATAGATTCAAAATTATTTCATAAATATCATATATACCTATTAAATATATCTATATGAACTCCATGACATACAACTAATATAAATAAAACATATCAATCTAGAGAGATGGTATTCATTACGTAAGAATGAGAAATGATTTAATATCATATAATATGGAAGTGAGATATAAAATGTAAATACCATTAATAATAAGACATCAAAATACTGTTAATATAATTTTATTTTCATGTTAATATTGTTATATACATATTTTAATCAGTTGATGTACAAAAAACATAAAAATTGATGATTAGAACATATACCTCTTATTTAGATTTCCACCTATGAAAATAAAATTACGGATTATTTGATGGGTATTTTTCGGAGAACCCACACCTTAAGGTCCTAGGAAGAATTCATCAGATGCTATTTGTGTATATATTTTATAATAAAAAGGTCTCATTTGATGCTTAGAAGTTTGAATATAAGGCAATATTTTATATATGAGTTGGGTGGTAAACTTGTAAATAATTGATATATTATTATATAATGAATACCTTACACTTTTTAGGTGGTATTAAATTTCATAATAATAGATTATAATATGGTTATTTTAGAAATATACTAATCGAATAAAATTAAATCAAAATTTTCATGATATTTTAATCCTTATCACCCAGTTTCCATAGAAACTATAAATTATGGAAAAAACAAAAACATATATTTTAAATTCTATCAATTACGATGATTATAAATATTGAATCAATTTTAAATGATAAAATTCCTATATTTTCTAGAATTTAATTCTAATATCCTCACAAAAAACAAATACAATCAATATTTATGGAGAATATATTTTTAATCATTAGATATTTTATTTATCGTTCCATTCATTGTAAATATCATTATATGGGTGATAAAATATTTTATTGAAATCATGATATACATATTTAAATAATTTTTTTCATAAATTATTATTATTTTAATTTACTATGAAAAAATACATTGTGCATATATTAACAATTTTCAAGAAAAATGACATTTTTTCCATCAAATGATTTTTTAATTACTAATAAATAATATATAGTCAATTTAAAAATGAGTAATAATTTTTTAAAATTAAATAAGTATATAATTCATCAAAATGATAATTTATTAGTATTAATTATATTTAATATATATTTAGAGATGATACATTGAAAATTTTCCTTTTTCCAAAAATTTCCTTTACATTATCACATTTAAAATTGAGTAATTATTTCATAAGAATTAATGATTAAATTGTGGAAAAAATTATTTATGTATATATATTTAATAATTTATTTTTTCTAATTCATACCCAAATAAATAATTAAAATTTAAATAATGTAATGGTAATTTATAATATTTAAATAGTAAATTGTGGTTTTCTTAATCTCAATGTTTCATATAAAAAAGAAATAGAACACATTGAATTTAAAATTTTGTTAAATTATAACACCTTATTAAAAAATCTATTGAAATTAAATTACACTAAAAAAACAAACATTATTTTTCCATATCATATCTGTGTTCTCTCACCAATGTTGTTTAAATTTATGGTTTTCCTTGTATTTCATTAACTATTTGAGATGGATTACTCCCCCACACTTTCTCTCATTAATATGATATCTCCGTTGTTTTCTCCTCATAATAAATATCATGATATAGTTGAAAATCCTTTGTGTTCAGTACATTTAAATGGTAAATTACATACACAATCAAAAGTGTCATATTTCACACACTATGAACATTATTGATATTTGGGGGAAGTTCCAAGAGATATGAAATCACCAATGTGAAATAAAGATTTTTGAGGGGACAATTATATCTTGGAATTTTCATTCCCTTATTTGGAAATATAATAACCATATTTAAAAAGAATATTTATTGTAATTCCATTCCCCTAACTTCAATCTCCTTATATAATCAACAATTTTTAGAATAAATTTTCTATCTACCCTCATCTTCCATAATGTTTTGTTGATTTGATCTGAAATTATCTATCATTTCCTCTATTATCTAATTTCTTATTATCATTCTCTCCCTAATATCATCATAAAACATTTTTGTTTGACACTTCTTACTATACATGGATTTATAAAGGGGAATCTTGATGATTGATTGAATGTTATTATTGTATGATAACCCGACCAGAAAAACGTGTTCATACCAACCCCCTTAAAACCATTGAATAAGTTCTCAACATATCTTAATTTTTTTGAATATTTATATCATAATGACCATCAATATAAGGATAATATGTAGTAAAAATTATCATTCAAATATTATAATATGGCATATTAATTTAATGAGCTACATAGTATTCCCCACATCCTGATCAAATACAAATGAATATGGTAATTCATAAAACCATAGTTCATTATTAATGTATATTATTTCAAGATAATCAAGGGAAAAATATTCTATGATTGAAATGAAATTATCTAGCATCATATGTTGATTTACTATAACACAAATAAAATTGTGTCCTTTACATGTTCAGTAGTTTTCGATAATGAAATTCATGGTGATGTTTTCCCATTTCAATTCATGTATGGTAATATTTGTAAAATCCCCTCATACTTAATTCTCTCCTAATTATATATTTGGTATACAAGACATCAAGAGACATAACATATACTATCGATTTTTTATTTTTACCACTAAAAATACTCTTTTAGGTCAAAATACATATTCAGACTTCTAGTATTGTTATAGAATGATGAATTGTGAGACTCATCTAATAGATTATCCATCTTGTTTGGTGATGATATGAAATATAATCATATCATAAAATGTATCATTACATAATAATAATTCTTTAACTCATGATCATTCATCCCCTTCTATTTTTATTCACCCACCTACTTTTCATCATTAATCATAACATGTATGGATTGTGGAACATTCAATAGAGAAGGGTATTATCTCTCCCATTTCGTCCTAAATTCAAGACACATCAACAAAATATCTATTAGTAATATATAACGATCAATAAAATACATAGAAAAATAGAATGTTTCTTTTGACTAAATGCATCATCATCCTGGTTCTCCTTTATATAATGATAGTATATTTTGTAGTCATAATCATTAATCATCTCATAAATTGTCCACTGAATCATATTGAACTCTTTCTATGTGAATAAGTAATTCATTATTTTAGGATCAATATATATATATATCATAAATTTCACCGTATAAATATTTCTTCCATATTTTCAATGTGTAAAAATCCTTTAGTAGATCTAAATCATTAGTCAGATAGTTTTTCTTGTAAATCGTTAATTACTATAAATTTTATGCATCCACCATGCAATTATTAATGAGGATTCATCCCATTCCATTATCCAATATAGAAATGTTGATCATAATACGTTATCCACATTTATTTATGTTGAATATAGGTGGACTAACTATACTTCTTTGTACCCACAAGATAATTTTTTAAACATTGATCTATCAAAATTAAATTTGATCCCTTCAATTTCAACATGGTAATTATATTTGGTAGCTGTGAGAAATTTCTCATAATGGATCTGTTGTATCAATACATCCTTGAAAAACTATGGATCTCATTCACCATAGTTATTCTAGACCATTTCTCTATAACTTTTTAAATATATATATTTACCAATATTCATTCTCTTCATATTATTTGACATAATAATGAATCTTTATATAGTAAAAATACATAGTTCATAAATTTTGAACACAAATTCTCTATCTCTATAGTCTTCTGCACAATCCTCAAATGATCTTTAGGCTCTTAATTTCTCATTGAATACAAAATAAAATCATCTATAAATAATTACAATAAATGATCATGATAATATAAAAAACATTATTAATTACATCAATAGAGATAGAAGGGGACTTGGTTTGTTCGAATGTAATCACTGTGAATTTTTAAGGAACATGTATAAAAGAAAATTTTATCATGGGAATATCCCTACTTTTAAAATCAATTGATGATATCAAGGATGAATGAAAATAATTTCTACAGTATTAATATCCTCATAGTGCATAAATTAAGTCAATAATTTCATTTTATATAATACATGTTCTAGATAGTGATCATGGTAAGTTCCCAATAATCATTTAAAAGATTATAAGATTCATATATTTTTTTATCAAAGAGACTAGTTGAACCACATAATGATGTGTTCAGTCATTTAAATCCATTATTTATATTCTCCTCAGGATAAATCTTCAATTCATATACCTAAATCATAGCCATTCTATATAGAGCCAATGAAATAGGTGTATCCCCATTTATGAGATTTATTGAAGACCCAACATCACTATTTAGAATAATAATTTGAAAATCATTAGGAAATACATCATTATAATCCCAAAAAAATATTATTATCTCTAATGTTGACTTCCTCCCCAACCATTTGATTAAATACCCCACAGGAGTAGGTTTTTAACCCATAAAATGATGTAATTTCTTATAACGTTAATGATTAATATGAAACTAAAAAATGATATTGGATTGATTAAATACATCAAATGTGGTTTATATATTATATCAACTCAAATTGTATCTATATATTCTGAGAATATAAAAGCTAAAAATCACATATAAGTATACTAAAGTAATGATGATAATATTTTCATTTGGAACGTACAAATAAATAATTGCATGACATCCCCAAAATTGGAGTTGTACCAAAATGTGCCTTAACTATCATGATCCCATTCTGCGAATGAAAAAGAATATCCCATTCATTCAACCCTTGGTCTTGGATTCAAACATCAGATTAGGGAATAGACTCAAATAATGTCTAAATTCCTTACCTTTTAGATTATGTACTACTACATTCACAATATAGTGAACAACATTTACCTTCATAAAATTCTTTATTTTTACATGAAAATTATATCATTTACTCTATTATTTAGCACACAAAAAACATATAAACATTCATTCATGAAATTTAATTGGGTTTTTTTCTAATATAAATAAAATGTTGGAAACTCTATATTCTTTCCTCAATGATCATTATCAACTGAACACTCCTAAAATAACATTTTCACTAATTTTGTGTATTAGAAATTGTTATAATATTCATATTATTAATTATATATTTTGATTAATGATTAGGAATGATTTCAATAATAATTATTTAAGATCTCGTTTCCTTTGGTTCATTAAGAGGATGTAAATAAATTTTTTCATAATAACCAATCCTCCCAAAATCATTCGTAATTTAATCCATTAACTAAAATGAAAAATAATATTCCAATTTTTAAAAATTAATAATCATTGTAAAAATTTATATTGAAATGAAAATAATATATTTATTATATTCAATTCAAAAATACTCATTCAACACAAGATATATTTCGCCCATCTTCTTTCCCATTTAGTTCATCATATGTATTATATTATATCATATCATTTTTAATAGTGGTTCTAAAAATAATTTGAATAAAATAAATCACTTCTCTATAGAGTGTCAAACCAATTATGTATTTTGGAATCATTATTATGAAACATGTGAAGATCAATTTAATACCTGATTTCCCTATTCAAGTTTATTAACCAAAGTTTAATCTTATACAAATCCAGTATCCATATTTTTATAACCAAATAAGGATTTCATTTTTAGGAAACTATTCAATATATACATTACCAACACATCAAGATATTATACAATACATAAAATAATCCCTTGGGTTTTCACCAATGTTTCCAAATACAAATCTCCCAAAATAACTAAATCCTCTAATGATAATATATCATGAATCCAATGAATTACATATATAAATATTAACATACATAGGATGAATATTCAAAATATCTCATAATAATACTTTCTAAATGAATATAATAGATTAGTGGCTTTGGAGAATACATTTATAAATAAATTATCTTACATACATATCATCCATATATCAATCAAATGTCTTCTCACATAGTTCCATTCTTGTACATTCCATATTTAAAACACTTATTCTATCCTATAGAAATGGAACCCAACAAAAGTTATAGCTCAGATTCTGTATAAGTGTAAACATTGGGGATGCAAATGAAAAATCATAATTGAAAATAGGATAATAATTATTTTGAGATAACATGATCATAACTTATGAAATTAATGAAAAAATAGTTAATGATAATTAATCATGTGTTATGGGATACTTATTTTTTATAATGAAATACATAATTCATAAGAGTGAAAAATATTCTATAATCAATTATGATCAATGATAAAATTTTACAAGAATACTAGATTATATATTTCCATACAAAAATAATCATAATTCATTTCATAATTCAAGTCACACTACTTAGGATATCTTAGCGGAATAATTCCCATAGTGGTTTGGGTTCACGCTTCATTGTTATCACTTTTTCAGTTAATGCTCTCAAACATTACTATTGTCATAGATAGATTGCCATATTGATATGGGATTAATCCCCTTCCTATTTCATATTATCATATGATATATAATTCTTTACATAAGGAATTAGAGGAATATATATATCTAGTCCCACTAATCACATAATGATAACTATATATTATTATGTGATAAGATAATAATAACATTCATCAAAGCTAAACCTATGGAAATTAAACATGCTTTATAAAGATTTCATCCTCACGTAATTATCCAATCAGAATTTTAATTTTTTTTATATTATCATCCCAAAAAAAATTAATAATAATCCATAAAGTTAATGAAACTATATGGTATTATATGATAAAATCCCTAATAAATTAATAAAATCATTTAATGGTTCATTCATTGATGAAAATTATATTTTTTAAAATCGTAAAAAAATATAATTTTAATACATAAAAAAATAAATTTCATTACGTTAATTTTGACCAAATAATTTTAAAATTAATTTATTTATATTTTTTCTTTATAAACCATGGGAAAATATAATGAAAACACATCATTAACACCACTATAAAAATTTAAATGTTTCTCAAAGGAAGAATAATTGAACAGATTTATTTTAATGAATTTTAATAAATATACAAGGTTATAAGAAAACCATTATAAATTTTTTTTGGATAATAATATCTACAACATAATTTTATGAAAATTAATATTATGGATAATTATTTGTAACACAAAATATGTTTGATGTTTTTCTTTTTGGAAAAAAATATCGATGTTTTCAACTAAAAATTGGAGGTAAATATAAAGAAAACATGAGAACCACAAAAATTAATATAGAGTGAGGATATAAATTGAGTTAGAATTATGATGATCATATAATTTTTCCCAATATAAATTTAACATGTATAATACAAAATTCCATGGAAATTGTAAAACAAACCCTTACCTCATGTCCTAAATTTATTCATGTTCACTATTTAACTCTTAGATAACAAACATATAATTATTATGAATATAATTCAGAAACATATTTAAACTTATATTAAAATTTTTTATTCCCTTATAATCTCTATTTAATTTTTTATTAATAAATCTATTTTTAAATCAATAATTTTTTGGAAAAAAATCTATTTCTGTGCATGTTGTTGTTTGATGGTTCGAATCCTGGAACCTTTTTCATTGTTAAATAATCTCTAAAATCATAATAATATCCTTAATATCATATTTATTCTTTATATAAATAGTTATAAAATTCCATATATAATATGGAATGAAAAGTTAATTACATATCATTATTGAGAAGTTAGTCCATATGTATGCACCAGTAATGTCTCCACATTTTGATACTCAAATCAAAATTAAGATAAAAAATAATTCCCAATTAAATCATGTTTATTATATCATTATTATTATATATATTTACTAAATATATCTTGATATCCATCCATGTAATATTAATATTTAATATGAATCACATCGATTAAATGAGGATTGTAGTTCACATCTACAGACGAGCAATGTTATCATTTTTGAATGATTTGAAGGGTAAGATAACAGATAATAAATTATTTCCATATTAATAATTATGTTAAAAAAATAATATATACATGTTAAATTTATCTATTTAAACATATAATAAAGGATGTGATGAATTATAAAATTAAAATCTTTATGGTGATGATAGTTTATACAATGGATGAATGATGTTGTCATTTATCATTAAATGGAATGGAAATAAATATTGGTCAAAAAATTAACATTACATCATCTCACAATAGTAATGATCTCATGATTTCATTTTTAGAGGTTAATATACAATATAGAGGATGTTTATAGTGAATGAATTATGTAAAATTCCGGTAATAACTTACATATCTTCATCGACTTTCCACCAATGAAAATAACCTTGGGGATTCTTATTGTTTGTATGTTCTCATATTGATTTATATTAATTTATATTATTATAAATGTGAAATCTCTTAGGTTAACCCCTCTATTAATATTGTTTGTAATATTGTTTGTATGTGCTCATAATAAGAGTATATTTATAAGAAATCTATATTGATTTATATTTTCGTATGAAATGTAATATTGTTTGAAATTATTGATTTATATTAATTTATATTATTATATTTCATACGAAAATTTCATGTCATTAATTTTTATTAACTATAATTTTAATAAAAATATATAAAGATAAAAAGTAACAATTTAAATTATATTGTAATATCAAAAGGATTTAATTCTCTTAACAATATCACTCATTCTATAAAAACTGTAAACAAATTTGTGGGTTTAGAATATGATAAAAATTATATAGAAATGTATAGAACCTCAATTGGTAAATTAATAATTATTTTGTTATGAGAATAGAGGATTAAATATAGGGTATAAATGGATAAGTGATATTATTATCGAACCATTGGCTTCAAATTGGACAATTTGACCATTGGTAATAATTTCACAGTTGAATTAGTGTACATAATGTGTTGTGAAAAAGTATAATTATTTTGAAATGGTGAATCCATGGACTCAATAAGAATAATCATTTGATTTGACTCTCATTTATCAAAATGTGATATTTAGGTAGATTTAAGGGGGTTTACTCTTTACCAAGAAGATGTATATAATTAAAAAATTAAGGATTCACTGAAATAGACTATAGAGGAATTACTTATTCGAAATCACAAATGGTTCAATGCTACCTGAGCCACCCTATGACTGTACCACCATTAGAAACCAACCCATAGGGTAAGTTTCAAATAAATAAGGGCGTATGTATCTAGATCTTAGTACTATAAAATTCTTATTTTCATTTTAGTAATTTAATATTTGTCTCTAAAATTTATTTTAATTATTATTACACTAAATATACACACAAAAATGTATGATGAATATAGTATATATATATTTTTTAAAATATAAAAAATAATTATTTTTTGGAAAATAAATAATTGAAATACATTTATATGATAATATTACATATTCTGAAAATATAATATATCATTAATTAGTATTACAATGAAATATTTAATTATATATATTTGATAATGTAATTTTAAAATGTATTTGTTATTAATTGAAAGGTTATTAATGATTAAAATGTCATAAAATAATTTATTTATAAATAAATAATTTTTTATTTGTAATTTTATATTCTCATATTTTTTAAATTATTATTATAAAATAAAAATTATATATGAAATTAACATGTTCATAATATGTTATGATGAAATTTTGAGAACAATCTAAACTACTTCGACTTTAATTATATAGTAAAAATATTGTTTTGAGTTTTTAATATGTTTTATAACTCTGTAAAAAAAAGTAATAGGTATTAAATAATTATTAATCCTAATAATGGGAAAAAAATATAATATTTTATTAGTTTACAGTATATTATGGTATTTAAATGAATGACCAAATCTATAAATAATGCTCCAATGTATAAAATGGAAGTTATGTTATTAAAAATTATTTGGTGGAAAAATAAATTTCCCAAGGGAAAATAATTATGAAATTTTCGATTATAGGTTATGTATCTAAAGTAGTACAAAATAAACATATTTAATTTCAATATCATTGATGAAAACTCGTGTATAATCCAAATGTTTTCAATTTTCCATATCCATGATTTTCTTGTAAAAAGGTGAGAAATTAGTAATTATTACACCAAAAATTTCAATAAATACCCACTATCCACTACCATCTATTAGATTTCAAGAAATTATTAATTAATTTCCCCTAATTAATTCACTATAGTTAATTTAAATTTAGTTTAAATAGTACCAAGGAACTCATCTAAATCATTGATAACCTATCATCCAATGTAAGTGATTATCTTCATCCTTTTATTATCCATGCACATAATTTGTAGTTAGTATTAAAATTTAATTTTTATCTGTTATCATGAACATATAATCATTATAATATCATCCACATGTTTTTATATTAATGAGTGAAATTCATTCTCTGACATTAATCTCATTCAATAGTACAATTTATTTATATGTTATGTTGTCATAATCATCCTTTTATTTTACATGATTATCTTTTATGCTTGGAATACCTAAAACTATTTTTATTCATGGATATATATATATATATGTAATTAGAATTTATTGACTATGAAAGACCTTTTATGAATCACACATTCATTTATTTTGGTGAAAAAATGATGAAATATTCATGTCTTTATGAACTTGTTTATACCATGATTTTATATAAAACATGTTCTATATCATCAATGGTTTATTAACTAAATGATTTATTCTCATCAATATAGAATATAAGAATTATTAAATATGAAATAAATTAACCAATATAACTCTAATTTCTTGTGTAAATAATAAATTTATATACACAACAAGTTTAATGATACCTTGGTGAATGACCATGGTATTAGGTTTTACAACAACTCAGTATTT
Organism: Viscum album; assembly: GCA_963277665.1. Classification (NCBI taxonomy): domain Eukaryota; kingdom Viridiplantae; phylum Streptophyta; class Magnoliopsida; order Santalales; family Viscaceae; genus Viscum; species Viscum album. The sequence continues at coordinate 918,740,518 of OY728138.1, read as the reverse complement.
CATCATGTTGATATGCCTATAAATATATTATTTTATATTTTAGAAACAATTTTATATTATATATCATATATATAAGACTATAATCTCATGTTTGGCTCATGTTATATACATGATAATCGACCATGTTCCATGTGATTTATTAATCCCTTACTGGGTTTTATGCTAATTCATTTCTATTGATGTATGTCCCAAAGCAATAAAATAGAGTGCTGTGCATTACGATTGAATAATATTTTATAATTATTAATGTGATTGAAATTTTTAATGATTATTTTTTCCTTATGTACTTTATGTATTATGTACCTAGTTCCAATGTCCTATAACATCAAAAATATCCTTTGATGCTTATAATGTAATATTTCAATTTAGAATTATGATAAAAATATTTTACTAAGATGGATGGATCTCCATAATTTGGCTTCATGATACATATTATATAATAATGTAAAAAAACATTTAAATATTGATCTTATAGGAAAAAAACTATCTATTTTATTATATTTAATATTGGGTATTTATTTCATTGGGAATAATTATTTCATTAAATAAATCATTAATACATATTTTCATAATCTAATACTCATATGTGTACCAACAAAAAAATGACTAGGAAATAATTGTTTTATTTTATAATAATATTTGAATATTATATCATGGTTTGTTTTCTCTTAATGATTTTCATAAATGAATCGAAAAAAAATTTTAATATAACAAATGAAATATATATTTCAAAATCCTTTGGTGGTGAAGTTCTTGATAAATGAGATGTCATTTAGTCAAAATTTATATCTACATCTAATTCTGACTCTGAATTTCAAACATCACCTTAATCAATATTCATTAAATATTCCCCCCTCTTTTTGGATTTAAATGAAATTTATTTTTTATCTTGTATCCTCTTTTTATAAAATTATTTCATCCCCATTTAATATGAAATAAATATGTCATGAAATTATTCCACAGGAAGTGTACTTGGATCTTCATTTTCAATGGATGACACATTTCCATCCACATTGTGTGGTAGAATGTGAATTATATTCAAAAAAATTGTATCTAATAATATATTTTGAACTCTACTATTTATGTTCATTGTATCACTTACTCATGTGAAAAAATCACCTAAAATTTCTCTTCTATAATTTTTAGGTCATTATAATTATATCTCATAATATTTCAAAATTTTTATTTCATTTTGAAAGAGATTTTTCTTGTAGTTTTTATGAAAATATTAAAATAGCATGTGTTATAGAGAGATTGGATTGCAAATTTCATTTTATGAGGGCATAAAGTGTTCTTATAGTGTGATTCGTGATTATGATGGGCTTCACGATCATATACTGAGTTCATTGTTATTATGGGTTTTGGTATCCATGGTTAATGAAAGAATGGTATAATAATTTTATGTTCACTCTGAAGGTAATTGATGAAAGACACTGCAATGATGGTGATCTTAGTGAAAATATAATTTCCATGATTATCTTTGAAGTGAGGAGTGTTTCGAAGTAGTTTTTTATGATATTGATAATATATAAGGAGGCAGTAGAACATCAAGAATGGGAGAGCCTATAAATATGACACTACCCACCTTTATTTTCATTATAGTATTGAGGGAAAATCTAGAGTCACTCTGAGTTCATGAAGTTCTTCATGAATAAGGATTTCTATGTGAGCTTCTACATATCAAATAGACCACAAGTATTAACTAATTCCCATGCTTTTGGAAAAAGGGTAATTAACATAAATGAGGTATTCTGCATTGACACAATAAGTTTCTTGAATATAGTTCTATGAAGGAAAGAAATATTCTGAAGGCATTTTTTTCTATGATGGTAGGGGTGCTTCGAGAAGGTAGTTTGTTCTATATAGGAAGGGGTGTTTCATGAATGAGTGTGTCTCAAAATGAGTCATTATAAAGAGACATTTTGATCTTTAATTTTATAATGTAATAATTTACTTGAAATTGAATAAATAGTGAGAAAAATACTAAAGGGGTTGTATAATCATTTTCATGTTCTAGATTAGAAATGGGAAAATATATCCATAGACATCATGATGGGAATACCAAAGACTTCTCGAGGTATTAATTTTATTTTTGTTTTTGTTTAATGACTGATAATATATTCACATTTCCTTCCTATTCAAGATACTATTCATTTGGATTATATTTCTCCATTTTATGTAAAATATATTGTCTAGTTACATGGGGTTACATGTTCCATAGTCTCTAACCATGATTCCATGTTCCTTTATCTCTATTAGAATGTCCATCAGAAGTTGTTGAGAACAGAATAAAATTTTAGCACAACATTTCGTCCTCAATCAGATGGACAACTAGAATGAACAATTAGGACCTTGGGGGATATGATTCGAGCTTTTTTAATGGATTTCCAGGGAAATTGGTATCAACATCTGTCATTAGTTGATTTTTTTAAAAATAAATGTCTTCATTATAGCATACAGATGGTATATTCTGATGCATTATATGGAAAATGTTTTCGAAATCCATCATTTTTGGATGATGTCAAGGAAAAAATATTGATTGGACCAGAATTAGTAGAGGATGTGACTGAGAAAGTGAAGATAATCAAGTTTCACAAGAGGACAACATATATCCTATAGAAACATTACATAGTTATCCGGGGGAAGAACCACTCATGTTATGTAGGTGTTCATGTTTTCCTTGAAAAATAACCTTAGAATTGTTTTATGGATTTTGGTAAGAAAGGAATCAGTCCATGGTTCATTAGAAATTTTGAAATCCTAGAGAATGCCCTAAAAGAATAAAAAATGGTTTATTTTACTGTGTTTTTCTCTAAGGTACATAATTTTTTTTCATGTTTTAATGTTGACAAAATATGTTCTTGATTCATCTCACATTTGGATCCAAGAAGTAGATCAACTGGAAGAGAAACTCCCTTATGATGAGAATCTTAATCAGATTCCTTATCGTAGAGATAATGCATTACCGAATAATGTAATAAATTAGGTTATGGTTTTATGGATAAACCACAAGGTTAATGAAAAAACAATGGAATAAGAAAATTATAAGAGGAAAATGAATCTTTATAAATTTAATAATGGAATTAATATTGGAAAAACATATTTTATAATAGATGGGGAGAATGTAAAATCCCAAGTACATATAAAATAATTTGTTTTCACTCTAGAAGTAAATATTTAAAATATTTATTAATTTATAATAATATATATTATAATTTGTAGAAATTAATGAATTTATACTTATGTAATAGTTACTTGACCTTAGGAATAGTAACATGACCAGTTTGAATAGTAATTTGGCCAATAAAATAAAAAAATTATCATTGAAACTAATAATAAAATTCATGTATCTTAATAGTGAAATATGATATATTTATATCACCAATTATGTAAATATATGTTTTTAAAGTGATAAATTAAGTGATCGTATTTTTTTGAAACATAAACGATTATTTATTATTTTATAATTAATACAATGAATTTTAAAAAATAAATTTCATAATAAAATGAAATTAATTAATATTTAATTTTTGTGTGAATTGAAGATTGTTTTATGAGGCAATGATTTATTTCTCATGTTGTAATAAAACCACTTATAACTTATAAACTGGTATTTTTCAAATAAATTATGATTTTAATTAAAAATTAAATTTTAAATTTCATAAATTTATTTTTTTTAAATGGTGGTAATTTATTAATTATATATATTGAAAGATAGTTTTTTTTTTGTTTTTTTATGAAATTGTTGAATTTTTGCTGAATAGAAAAATATAATAATTTCTAACAAATAATAAATATTAGAATTATTGATTCATGAGTGATGTTAGGATGATGTAGGACCAAAAAATATTATTCACCATTTTAATATATTTATTATATATTCTAAAAAAATTCGTAGTCTTGAGATATATAATAACATAATGAATATAATAATGAGAAAAATCTCATGTCCTCCATAATAAATACCACCCTCACTAACTCTTCTCCTCAAACATCAAAGACGTCTTTCTTTTTTAATTTCTACCCAATTATTTTTACAATATTCTTCCCCATGTCCAATATATACTAGATTTACATAAAGGCCAAACCCTTGTGCCTAATAGTGGTTATCATGGAGGATAATTCTAGATGTAAAATCCTCTTTCTTTTTCATTTGTTTTCTTTTCATTTTAATTTATTTTCTTATTCTCATATTACCTCCCATAAACCTAGTGGCCTAAAAAATATGTTATAATTCATAAACTAGAATTTTATCCTATTGGTGAAAATTCATCATCCAAATCCATATCCTATCCTTTTTATTCAAAAAATAAAAACATCGGTTTTGATCTGTTGATTTACCAACAACCTTGATGATGTGTTTTCATTTTCTTTTAACCCCTTAAAAGAAGATCATAAAACCATTATTTTGGATAAATAATATTTATATATATATATTTTATGTTCTATAATGTTCTATTACCAGTTTTATACAAAATAATAATTAATAAAACAAAAGTGCTTCGTAATGATCAAAATTCCCAAAAATAAACTAACATTCGTCACAAATGATTTATCAAATGTTTCATACTCAAACCATATACCCAAAATATTTTATATATAAGACCATTTAATATTATGTAATTTTATTAATAAAATAAAAATTAAATTGTTTACAACTATTCATATTTTACATGATTTTTCGTACATGTGTACAAGTAAACTGATCATAAATCCCAATGAAATGAACACTTACGAATGAAAAAATTATATATTATATCACATAAAATGCCATTAAATAACATAATAAAATTATAATATGTTATATAAATGTATAAAATATTATAAATTAATTTATTAATGGATTTAACATGATTATTATACATAAGAATCTGATTTTCGAAACACATTCAGGCTTAAGTTGTGGGATTCTACATAAAACCCCATTTTTCTTTGAGTTAATATTTATCTCTATTTAGACCTATATAATACTTATTTATTTTTATGTAATTATTATAAATTATATTTATATGTTCCAAACTCATAAATTATTATCATTTCATCCTTTCTTGATTGGGAAATACATGTTTAAATATGGTTCTCTTGTCAATTATTCACAATAATAAATCATGAATAAAGGTAACTTCCCAATTTTTTGCCCATTATCACATTTAACACATAATTTTTTTAACCCACCATTATTTTCATAAAATAACCCATTTTATTAAGGAAATATATATGGATAAATTTTTTAGTTTTTTATCCTTTTGATAAGAATGTCCATAATGATGCATCCATAAAAACAATGAAATAAATGCACCCTAATCAACGAAAATAATAACATATTACTAAAAATTGTGTGGAATATTGTTATAATAAGATCATGTAAGAAAATATAAATATGAATATGGTTATTTATTATATTAATAAACAACTATCAATAATTATATGAATTTTTTTTAAATGATTGATTTTAAACAAACCCTAGGTAGGAAACTTTGTTTAGAAATCCTATTTTAAAATTTATAATTTTCAAAAATAAAAATAATATTTGTATGAATCAAGTGTTCATATTTTATAATTATGTACTTGTTCATGGTAATTGTTTATGAGTAATGGTGGGACCTATATCTCCCTCCTATATATTTTGTATATATATGTTGGTGGTCGACTATATGGTAACATCAAATATAACTACAATGTTTACACCTTAAGGTATTCATTGAGGTTATTTTATAAAGCCGCGAAGAGAGTTACATTGTAATGGAGTAATACACGAAAAAATAATATTGTAATCATAAGGGTCAAAATATTAAGAAATTCAGTAAAAAAAATTCTTAATTGTTTTTTATGTTTTCATTGTTTGTTTTTGGATTTTAATGTGTACACAAAGTAAAATTATGATTCTTTTTTGGTGAGAAGTATTTCTTTCTGAAAATAATTTCATATATCTATTAGTATTAATCGACTAAAATCTTCATTCATTATTTTTGTTTCCCATACAGAGATTTTTCTATTAATAAAATCTTTTAAATAGTTTCCCACACCTTTTAAGTATGGGTAAGAGAAAAAGAGAATAAAATCTGAATGTTTCTGAAGAATTCCTGATTTTGTAAAAAAATTATTATGGGGTAAATGGATACTATTTATGTATTATCTACTTTGTATTCTTATGGGTTTTCATGTATGTTTAATGACTTAATTTACTAAATATATATACCAAAAGAACATTTTAAATGTAATAATTTTACTCTAGTATAACAATATAGATTATGTAATGTTTATGTTCAAGTACATATAATATATTTCCAAGAATAAATAAGTATCAGACAATAAATTGTATCCCTGGTTTGTGAAATGAACTCTAAGAACAAGTGTTTTCACAAATCCTGTCATAATATATCTTGAATCCCTTGTGCAAATAAGTCTATGAAAACCATGATATGGTGCATTCTAAAATTTTGTTCTCCAAGTATAAAACCATTCATACATAAAAATATCTAACACATATTTGGGTTCTCACAAATTAAGTTAGTGAATAAAAGAATGTTTTTGTTTCAACTATTATTTGGAAGAAAGGAGGATAATGTTTATGTACATGAAGCATGTGAATGAAGAAACACAACATGAAATGTGTGTGTGTGCATATAATTTATGTGTGAAACATAGTGGACAATGTATAAAACCCAATTTAAGGAATGAAATTTATGGTACATGATATACACATGAGTATAATAACATAATGTTATAAAATATAAGTGATGTCTGTGAAACATGATATAAGATGGTGAGTGTGTTTAATGTATATAAATTCATATATACACACATTTAGATACCAAGAAAAAGATTTTTGGATTCCATGAAATTCATGCAAGATGTATAATTGAATTTAGGACTCAATAAGATGTAATTTTTTGTTGTGCATGTTTGGTTATCCATAAAAAAAAAAGAAACATTTTTGTGCACTGCATTCACAAAACATGAGAATTGTTATGACATCATTTAAAAGGAAGAATATCCCAATAATTTGTTTCATTAAGGAAATTTCTCAGTTATAGTGTGTTAAAACTATTTATAATGACTCAAAAACTCACAAATTCGTTCTTGAAGGTACAATAATACATACAAAATAATTTTGAATACTATAAAACCAAAGAGGAAGATAAATGAATAATCCTATATTTAATCAATCCTACAAATAAATTTGATTCTTTTGGGTTGGTTATGGATGTCAGGGAAGTCATTGTGTATGATCCTAGAGAAAATAGAGGCTCTCGCTTGGAGTCAATGAAAAAATTCATTTTGTTAGATAAAAAGGGAAACAAAGTCTCTTAGATGGATTTCGGGAATTATAATTTTAGTTAGATATTAAATCCATTGTAGTAGATTATTTTATTATGAATATAGTAATGAGTTATCCATGATGGGTTAAATAACCAACATGGAAACGATTATGTTTTTTATATTAATTCTTATAAATACCATGTGCTTTTCTAGGTGAAATTATTACTACACTAAATGTATGTTTAGTATATAACATTGATCAGATATTGAATCATAACAAAATCAATAGTATCAATTTAAAATAAGATGAATTTTTAAAAAGAAACAACTAATTCACCCTCCCCACTCAGAGGTAAATATGGTATATGGCTCTTCACCTAGTATTATTAGACATGTTCTCTTTAAAGATACAAGTAGAAGTTTGACTGATGGTGAATCATAACTCTTTCAACATGTGAGATGTTCCAACCTATGATTGGTTGAATTATCACAACTGGTGGAATGAGATGTTACACTACATCGTGTCACTTTAATTAGATGTATGAGACACTAAAATATTGTTTTTTCAGCACATTTTACTTAATGATGGTACGAAATTAGTTGATATGATTAATATATATGTATATGTAAATAAAAAACATTCCAAATTAATTGATCTATAGAAAAAGGCCTATATATTTGTCATTAATGTCCAAACTATTAAGGTGAATTGGGATAAATTGGGAAGTAGATATGAAGGAAATGTAAATGTTTAAAATTCCAAACATCATGTTTGAATGGTGAAATTTTATGATGTAAAGGTGGATGATAAAAATTCTAGTAATGATAATTTTTATAGGGTATATGAAATTATTTGAATTATATGTGTTTTTGTGGGAAGATGGATAATTACATTTTTACCAATACATTAATGAGAAATTTTACTAATTGTTTTTATTAAATGGTTTCATCCCTTGAAGAGTGATTTGAATAATATCTTTAAGAACTACACATAATTCTCATAACCAATGAAATGTGAAATATTCAATATTTCCGAATGAAAGAAAATTTTTAAACGGATTTTCATGAAATAAATAAAGTAATGTGATATAAGAAGATTATATTTAATCTAAAGATTCAAAATTTGAAGAGGATTGGTAATAATTTAGTCATATTATTTCTACAATATAAAAAGGGATAATAAGTAATATTTTATGAAGAAGACTAAATAAACACTGTTGTTATTTAAATATTGGGTGGGGGTGGGACTGGTCACATTTCTAAAAGTTAAAAAAGTAAAATATTATATAATAACAATCAGAATCCAAATTAGATTTATATAATGAGAAAAACCATAAGCACATATGTGATAATAATAATAAAGTGATACATTTCAGCTTCATGAAGATAAATCTTATGAACCATAATATTAATGATTATTCAATAAGTTGATTATAATAAAATAATTTTGGTTTATTTTCACATTAAAATAAAATAATGTATTCTTAATTTAGTAGGGATGAATATGAAGAAAAAAAATACACTTCGTGGAAGCGAAAAGATGAAGTAAAATTATTTATTTTATAGGATAAAAATTCCAAGATGGAAATAAAAAAGCTTGATAAAGAACATAGGATGTTATCTACATAAAATATCATTGTTGAATGATTTCATGTTAATTAATAAAATTCTTTTCTAATAAATAATGAATTTACCAATGTTATTGAGATTAGGATACACAAATTAATAATTTATAAGAAATTAAAGACTATATGTTATCTTAAAGAAATGTTTTCTTCCAGAGATGAAGTGTTGATTTGGAAACAATATATTTGTGTCACTCTTCAAAATGAGTTTTATAAGGATAGAGAATATTTCAAAAAAAATATTGAGATCATGGAAGAAACATCTCATGTTGGAGAGAAAAATTATAGGAGTTTTTGTATTTATGTTGATGGATTATTTCATCAAATAGTTCAATTATTAGAGCTACAAATAATGATAGGTAATCATACACATTTGGAAAAGAGAAAAAATGATCATAAGTCTACAAGCCCCCAATAAAATAGAGGATTTATTTGACTAAATAAAAATAAATAACATATCGAGATTCATCTACAATCAATCTGGGTAAATAATATTTTTAGAATCTTGTCGGTTTTTTTGAAAGAAGTCACATATAGTCAATTATTAATGGTTCAACATGTCATTACTAAGAATTTGGAAATAATCATGGTTGGAATTAATTAGAATAAAATATAAAAATATTGACAAAATAACCTCTCGACAGTTCTACACCAAAACATTATATACAAAAAAACATCAAATTTTGTAAAAAGTTTATGGAAGATACAGTTTGGAAGATCATAAGGATATGGTATAAATGAAACTTTTCAAATTATATGATAAATATGAATTTAATTTGTTGTTTTCTAAAAATAAAACCAATGTAAATTCATGTGATTCTTTTGATATGATTAATAATATCTTGAAATACTTCCTAGTTTTTTTCCCATGTGAGATGAAACAAGAAAACCATTATTGGAATTTGAAAAACAAGTCTATTCTATTGGAAACCAAGTGTTATCAAAAATCAAAGATATTTTTTATTATAATTTACACATAGTTTGAAACATACTTATCCATGAGACTATGGTGGGAAATGATTTATCATATAAATAATAAGTTCAAGGGAGTATATAAGATCATAAAATAGATAAGTTTCATGTAAAAAATAAGATTACAATTATATCTTCTTATATTTATATTGGTGGAAATTAATGACCTAAATAGAGAGGATGTTCTTAATTTAAATTTTTATCATAGAAATAAATAGTTACCTCCTTATTCAATAATAGTTTTTTTTATTTTTATTCTAAAAATTCATTGAAATTGAATGATATATTTGAATCTTTCACTTCAGGACATCATGATGAGATTTTATAACAATGATCCTAATGAATTCCATGTGTTGGAGGAAAAGTGTTCATCCCTCCTTATAGATCATCCTTGATAAGGAATATAAATTCTTTGAGAAATATTCAAAATAAATTTTCCTGAAAATTTTGTCACACATTCATCACTTATTATTATTATTATTATATTATTATTATTTAAGGTGGGTACATGGTTGAAGGAAAATGGTGAGGTTTATCCTTTTTTACTTGAACATTCTAATGGTTTTTTTGATTTATGTTATGGATTTATATATTTTGTAGATAAATATAATTATTTAAATCTATATTTATGAGAAAAGAGGGTTGTTTATCTCTTTCACATGAATTTATTTTGATGGGAAACATTAAATACCAGATCATTAATATGTTGTTTTATTATTCCAGTTAGAACAAATGTACTTATATATTATTAAAAGAAATACTCTTTTCTATGTGAACCGAGTGATATCATCCCAATATCAGAGTTATTCAAGAATTAGTCATCAATTGGAGGAAAAAACGTTTTTTTGAATATCAAAATTTTCCATTACATATTATTTCCAATGATGGGGAGAATTTTTTTAACACATATATTGACTCCTAAAACCTATAAAAATGTGGTATTGAAACAAAAATACAACGGGGGGATTCTTTTCCACCTGTTTCATTTTTTTCAACGATGGGTCAATATTCATTTTCAGTGTTCTGATTAAGCGGTGGTGCAAATATAATTGTTATGGGTTGTACTAATTTCATTGAATATGAACCCTAGATAATTCTCCATGTAAATAAATATAAATTTCAAATTCCATAGATATAAGAAGAAGATATGTAAACCTAAATTTATAGAAATGAAGAAAAAATAATATTTTTTTCATGAAAATGAGAAAAGAAGAGAAGATGGTAGATATGGTTTGTAATTTTGGGATTAAGTATTATACATATAAAATATATTTTTTATGGGTACTAAATAAAAATATGATATATAACCAATAAAAATCTCTAATATATATCCCTTAACTACACACAATGGGACCCAATGGAAACACCCATGGGAGAGCCTTCCTTAGGAGGTAGCATAGTGACAAGGTTTTTGAATAATCCATGAGTGGGACTATCTACTAAGACTATATAATGGACTCTTAATGACATGCGTTGATTGGGAGTGTATCCCATAGTAAGTCTAATTGATCATGTAGTGTGTAAAATCATGTGTGGTGATGAGGTGTATTATATCTGGGTTCAAGACCCTGCTCTAGATCAACAGTGAAGCGTGAATATGATCACTTATTAAGAAGAGACCAAACTCTTTGAAAATCAATTTCAGATAGTGAGGGTGTGGTTATTGGAACCTCATCTATAAAATGACAGATAAAATGGATGATTCTTTCTGCGAATGATATAATATGTTGTTTTTCTAGTGTGTGATCTTCTCTTCCTCAACACTCTTTGATGTATCTCTAGTATAATCGAGCACCAACCAGAGCACCATTAATCACATCCTACCATATTTCATGATTATACCAATGTTTAAAGGCTTCAATTCATTTTTAATACATTCCACACTTTTCTTACATGTGATTAAATGAATAAATATAATTTTTATGAGGGTGAAATGGAGTTTAAGAGTTATTAAAGATTGGATAAATGAAGACCACATGTTCCACATCATGTTCTTATAAGGAAAATAGAACTTTTACGTATATTGACAATTCACAAAGATAATATTCCATGAAATTTTATTTAAACATAATTCATCCAAAACAACTCGGTAACTTTTAATGGGTCCTGAAATTAAAAAAATTTCAAATATTATATGAATATTAAAAAGAATACATAAGAATGTTTATAGAAGATGTTATCATCACCAATAAAAAGGGAATAATCCTCGACTGAGTGTGATTTTGTTTTTTTAAGCTCCGGTTTCTGAATGAAAACAATGTCCTTGCAATCATTATAGATCATGGAGAAAATACCACATCATGATAAGATTTTGATGATGGATAATAATGAATCCTGGAATCCACATTAAATTTTATAACAAAATCGAAGGATATACATAATGAACAATCTTCAGTAATGAAATAGGTATAATGATATAAAATGTCCCCCAATTTTGTTGAATGAACACATAGAACAAGGGTTTGCGCAATGGCTTCCCTAATGAATCCATAATTTTTACAAGATTTATTTTGATACAACCATGTATAATTTATTAATACTATTTTTTCAAAAAGATATGTATATTTTATGAATAAAATCTTGCTAACCCAAATATGGGTTTTCACACATTAAGAACGTAATATCTGTTGGTGAAAATGTTCTCATGCATTGTGAAACAATGTGTACAACGAGGGTGTTCATATAGTGCAGGATAAAGAATCAAATTGTGGAATGTGTGTGTGTCCATAAAAAGTGTCTGTGATAGAAGATGGGATGTTTATGTATACCCCTTGCATGAATCACTATAATTTTACATTCAATACCCATGCATATGATAAAATACATGTATGAGGTATAAGTAATGTATGTGAATCATGAAAGAAGATGTTGTGTGTGGTTCATGCATATAAATTCATAATTACCATCTTTGAGATACCTAAGAAAATATCTTCATATTACATTCAATCCATGAACAAATTATAATTTATATAAGATTTCATGAAGAAGTTATTTTATGTTTTGTACATTATATCATATACAAACTAATAATGAATAATTTCTTTCATAAACTTGCACACATTTGTAGTGAGGCTGAGACTTTTGTAAGAAGGAATCATAAGCTGAGCATATGTTTCACTTGGGGATCTGATTAGTTACATTTGATCAATATTATTGAGATAGACCAGACAAACTGACCATTGGTTGCTGAGGATGAAAAAATTTCGACACGATAATTTCAGATCTTACATTTTCATGGATGAATTTTAAGGAATCCTCCTATAATGGATCATTACGTCAAATAATTGTGAATCCTTCTAGTAGGTTGTATGTGTAGTAAAAGTCTTTGAGTTAGAGATAAGAGAATAGAGTGTATCTAAATTTGAGCTGAAGCAATAAATCATTTTGTTGGTTCCTAAAAAAATAGATGATCTTATTTGACAATAGAGTAGTAGTCATTCTGTTTAAGTTGAAGTACAATATAATAATTTATTTCCTAGTGATTATTATAATGAAAAATACATGTTGAGGGAATAAATTAAATAACATGGAGTATGTCTATATTCCAACCCATTTAAATAATTAGTGCATTTACATCTAAAATTATGACTCTACATTAATTAATTTTGAAATCAAATATTGAGTAGATCCAGAATTTTAATTATTTCAAGATTTATAATTGAAAAATAAAAGTAATATGATGAAAGAAACCATTTTCTCACCCCTCCCTAATGAGAATCCAATCTAGCCTAGGGATAATTAGTGTGAAAAACTCACACTCTCTAGTATTTTAGAATTCTCAAGAAACCTGATTCATTTTTTCACATATTATTCTTAAAAAAATATTATTTCACCACAAAAATCAATGATTACATATTTTAACCTTCATGGATTCTTAACGAAACATGAATTAATTCAAAGGGGTGGGATTAGATGCTCAGTATAGGGTAGAATACATCAGATCCTATCATAAATATTTATGGAATAAATAATGTAATAGGAATAAATAAATTACATAAAAAATGGAGTTTTCAGGAAAAAAAATCCATGGATTACATAATAAGATATTAATGTTTGGAAAAATAAATTATCTCATTGATATGAAATAATTAATTTAATAAATAATATTTTAATAATCGAATGTATGATTTATTAAATCATATTTAAATTTTTAATTATAATACTATAAACTAAACAATTTTCTTAATGAGTTTTATCAATGCATTGATGGGTAAAATAACCCCCCCTAAATCACATAATATGTCTAATGAATCAGTTGTATGAAGAGGGTGACTAAATATTAGACACCATAATATTTTCTAAATGTTTTTTATGATTTCATGTATATGTAATCAATATTTATACCAATATAAATAATTAGTTAATTTAAAATCGATATTTACCCATTAAATGGGAAAATATGGTTTTCTAGTTTAATATTCACTATCAAAAATGAAAAAATAGTATGAAAATTATAATGTAAAGAACCACATTTAATGGAGTGATTAAAATTTAGTAGTCCTGGTTGGATTTCAAATTAATAGATATTAATGGGATAAAATTCATCATTATGGTTTTAAAATATCATTTGAATCATTCATCCCATAACTTTTGGGAGTGTTATAGTAGGTGTATAGTTAGACAAGTTCTCTATGCATCGAAAAATAATTTCCTTAACAATCAACTAATCTTTTTCAACATTATAAACCCTAGGTGAATTTAATTTCAATCCAATATCTAATTTTTTCAATTAATCCATTGATGTAATTTCATTCCAGTTTAGAATTATTTAATTTAGAAAAATATTGGGATTCCTTAAAGATATGAGATTGATTGAGAATTGTAAATGCTTTTGAATAAGGTATAATGATAAAGAATTATGATTTATCATTGATACGTTAGTAAGGATTTTATAATATATGATCATAATAACCATTCAAATTTGATAAGAATTAGTTTGCTATGAATTAAAACTAAAAGAATTAAAGAGGGTAGGACCCTAAAATTACAAGGAGTCTTATTAAAGAATGATAAAAACACTATAGAACCTTGGAAACTTTTTAGTGTAAATATTTAGATTAAAATTGTTATATAATTTTATATTAGGATATTTTGAGTAGATATTAATTGAAAAAAGGTTGGATTTAATTGAATATTATTGGGAATTTTTTATTATTTTCAAAGCACAATCTTTGGAATTTCATATATACAAAATAGAAAAACATTTCCCCAACCATAGTTTTAATTCAGAGAATTTGAAATATAGGATCAGGTTTATTCATTTAGATTATTAATAACTCAACAACATTTAAAATTTATTATATTTTGTATGGGTAATCCTCTCGTTTTTAAATAATTTCCTTGAAAACTAAAAAAATACACTATATTTCATATTATTTAGTATATGATTGAAAAATAATTTCCTTTTTATTAATAAGAATTATTTTATCGAATACACCAAAAAATTATTGTTGAGAAAAGATTCATATTATTTATTACCAATATTAAGTCATTATGATTTCATAGTACCTACCATTTTCTCATAACAAATTTCACTAATTACACAAAAAATTGTGATTCATAGAAAATTATAAAAATTAACCATAAGATAAATTTGTTGTGTTTAATCAAATTATAAAATCCTTTATGTAAAAATAATTCATTATCTATTTGAAATATAATTTAAAAGATAACTTATGTACTTAAAATTCACACATTTGGCAACTAAAATGTAAAATCATCCCTTCATATAAATAAACCTTTTATAATGAAATATAAGTGAATTATTTTATTAAAATTTAATAAATATAATATATTTTTTAAATAATTAATAATTAGATGAAAAAAATTATTTTATTCTATAATTGAATAAGTAAAAACAGATTTACTATAGTTCAATATCATAGCATACATTCAACATATTCAAAGAAAATTTTTAACCATCTCAATCAATATTTTAAAAATAATAATAATAATATATTACACATAAATAATAACTATAATAGATATATCTTTGTCAACAATGATATAGATGATTTTGTACTATATTGATTTATTAAATTTCAATATATTTATATGGGATTCCAAAATATAATACCTTGTTAATTGTGTTTATTTAAACCTATATATTCTCCTCTTCAATATTAATAAATAATAATAGCATCACTTAAGAAACAATCCAAGAAGTTATTTAATATAATCCTCTTCTTCCAATTCAACATCCTGGAATAAAAAAATAACATCCATTTGAATGACTTGTATTTTCATTTTTATATAGTAGAAAGAAACAATTTAACAACTTCATTTAATGAATATAATACAACTTTTTCATGAAAATACAATACTTCAACATAATAATACAATTTATAAATAAATCATTCATTTTTCTCATAACTCATCCCTTTGAATTCATCTAATTATGAAGTGCACATTTACTTACAATACTATATTTTTTACTTAGTTAAAAAATACCTTTTATAATTCTTCCCTATTTGGTATATTTAGTTATTCATGGAATAAACCCACTCTTCATTCTTCAAATACTATTCCACATCTTTTGGATTACCTTATAAAAATATTGAGGGATATGCTTTGGTCCCCAATATTTTCCTGGTTTAATCATAATATCCATGATCACTAATAATTTATTGGGAATCCACCTATCTTATTGACAATTGATATGGGTAAAAAGTGTGTGATTAATAAATTTAAATGGTTGAGTATGTCTCCCAAACCTAAAAATGCTCATAATTTTCATAACATTAAGAATCGTTTTTGGATGTTTTATAAAAACAAAATCATCTCCATCACATCAAGAAATTTTTTCAATTACTATTCTTTATTCGATTCTATTTTCCAAAACCATAACATAATTCATATAAAAAATCATCCCAGTATATTTTTTTAATATTTTTTTACCCTTTTCTTTGGAGGATAACCGTAGAATATACTGTCAACACCCCGTTTTTCAACGATTCAAATAATTTTACATTTAACTCTGATAATACAGAGGCTTCCAAAGATTCTAAGGTATATAAAACAAATAGGCTTTTGTAATAAATATATTCAAGGGATAAATATGTATTGTTACTATATAATATTCCTTATTTAAAATGAATTATTATTTTATTCAATTTTGTATCAAAATAATAGGTATCATAATTTATTAACATAGTCCAATTCGTCTCTATACAAATTAAAATTTTCATTTAAGTAAAAATATTTATTTATAATTTATATGAGTCACTATGTTTATGGTTATTAAAAATATTCTCAAAATAATCATAAAATAATTTACATGTATATTATGAACTATTATTTTTATAGATCTTCATTAATGGAAAACCACACTCCTCACTAGAAATTCCTAAAAAAGATGATCATTTAAAGAGCCTCTAACTTTTTCCTACTTATCATGATAAAATAACTCATGTAAATTCATTAATAAATAAAATAAAATAATAATATTCATTTTATTATTAATTCATTAATTTACCAAAAATTTATTAATGGATATTATTCAATCGATTAGTTGCTTGAATTTATAATTCATTGCATGGATAATTAACAATATTTTGTTGTAGTCATATTGAGAAAATCAAATTACACAATTTTTTTACAGAATTTTTTTTGAACTTATTCTCATTATGTATTGTTTCTCCTGTTATTTTTTCTTAAATGAACCATTTTTATATACTATAGTTGATATTAGTTTATCTTGTTTATGTATCAACAATTTCAAGCATCACTAACCTAAAAAATAATAATTTTGTGTTCAAATCATGATGAAATACATCATTATGTCATGAAATTTATATAAAATCCAATATATTTTATGATAAATTAATTTCCTTCGTCATATAAGTGATACAAATTAATAATATTAAATTTAAACCCTTAAAAATATAATATTTTTTCTCTTTTCAATGACAAGTTCCTAAATTAGATGATCCAACACATTTGATTTTTATTTATCCAATGTTATCAAATATAATTGATAATTACATTATAATTTCAATAGATTTTATGTTTTGTAAATCTCCATTAATGTTTTCATAAATATCCACCATTTCCTCTCCACGGATTATCCTCTTTGGATTAATTAAATTCAATTTCATAATCTACTGATTTCTAATTGCCTTTCCTCTTAATATTATAATGTTATGGATTATTATAACATATAATATGATTAAATATTATAGGTATTAAGAAAAAAATTCATTGTGACTGGTCTAGTCGTATCATCCATAGACTTCATATCACACGAGAATCATTTTCTCTAGCATTTTTTTAATTTTAATACTATTTATAAAATTTTCGATATTATATTGGTTGACCAACCATATGATTTCTTCTCAAACCTCCAATTGTAATAAAATTATTCAAAATGATATAATAATATTCATTCCATGTACATAAAGACTATATATTTTGAAAATAGCATTAGAAATCAATATTTACTCTGTAGACATACCAAAGTCCGGATGTGGGCCCATCTCTCAAATCATTAAGTCTCTATCATTTGAAACTGTTTTGGAAACAAATTAATGTATACACCTATGATGATTCTATTCATTGTATGAATACATATAACCTATTTTTATCTCTATATTTATATTTTTCACATCACATTTTAGTTCCACGAATTTAATGACTTTTGAGATTCACTCAATATTTCGATAAACATGATCTTCTAAACCAGCATGTTCATTAGGGTATCCCCTAGTATTTTTGAGATATCATAAATAATTATAAGATATTTTATACTAGTAAAAATATTTCTCATGATATGGTGACTATTTATCCACATTTTGTTCATTAGATATTTCCTCAACTTATGAAATATTGTTTTTACAATTGAATATAAATATATTAACTTATTTCAAACCAACATTAAATTTTTATTAATAAACACCAATTTAAACTTACAGTGTTGTTAATAATTCATATATATTGAGTATTTGGGACTTAATTTTATCAATAATAAACCTTAAATAACCATTTTCATTCATATGTTTTGATTTTTCTAGTACTTGTAAATATTTTTCATTAGTAGAATATTTAATTTTATTACAAAATTATTTAAAACTATTGAAAATTCTTATATATTTAAATGAAACTTATTTTGTTATATTATCTTAATAAACTCCATTATAGTTCCTAAATTAGTTTCTATATCACCAACTCCATCAATAGTGAAATTTTATTTATTTAGATTAGCAATTAAATTCCTTTCATCATATCATTGTAATTATCAATATCCACATCTTCATCACTACATTTAATATATTTAGTATTAGATAATAAGTTTCTCATTTTTTATTTGAAGAATTTATTTCCATTTCCATATTTTTTTACATTGAATTTTTAGTAAATAATTATTTTAATTTGAAAATCATCAGTATATTTCATCATTATCTTTACTATATTCATCTTTTTTTCAATTATGGATTGTTGACAAAAAAACATCTAATATATCACTACATAAAAATGTTCATTGTATGATTCCCTTATAATTTTTATTTTCCTATTTTCATAATTTTAAATTCGATTCGTGTATTATATACACAAATTTAAATTTTCTTAGATGAATATTATATACATATCATAATAATACATTCCTAATGACCATAATGGTTTAGTGTCTTTTGAGACTCGATAAATAAAATTCTATATTTCATGAAATATCATCAATATAACCCACAATATTATTGTCAAATAGTAACCATCATAGAAAAATACAATTTAAAATTATCCTCCTTTTCATAGGTAAATGGATACATAAGAAATGGTTGCCATGTATTCATAGTAAATGTCAACATAGAAGATATCAATCTTTATCATAACTAAGAATAAGATAACTATAAGAATGAAATTACCTAATCATAATATATGAAATTCATAATCAATCATCAAATATCATTAGTGTGTGGCATGGAATAATGATTTTCTATATCAAAATACATAAGTCCTAAGAGTATAAAAATTTCAATATTTTATCAATATCCATGATAAAATATGATATGAATAATTTATGATTTTATGGAATTCACAAAAGAGTGTAAAATCATTTATTTAGTCAATGATCATTTCGGAGACTATCATAGTAAATATATTACCATAGTGGATTTAGTACACTCCCCATTCAAATAATTCCTTAGTATCAGAATACAGACGTGAAAATCATAGTACACTCAATCCCACAAATAATTTGGATCACTCCATATTCCATTACATATTATCTCATAAGACATCATTACTTTACCATTGAATTATAAGGGAATTTTTTGGGGCTATCCATATCATGATAAACCCATAAATAAATCTTCACCTTGTTTATAAAAATATCCATCTTAGAATAACCTAAAAAATAGAAATGTGTTTCATAAATATTGAATCATAACATAATTAACAAATTATAAGGAAAAATGTATCATAGGTTCACTCTTACAAAACCATCATCTTAATCTATCCCAATAAATAATGAAGATGGTATCAAAAGATAATATATAATTTTATGATAAAATTCATTAAAGGATATTGATAGTTATGTAATATTTATATAATAAATAAATTAAAATTATTATTTAGAATTGTGACTAAAACATCATTTATTAATGATATTTAAAAATAAAAATTCCCAAAAAGAAGGAAAAATAGTTTTCTCAAAAAATTATTAGTAAAAAATTACAACAATATTCATAATGAATTATATATACGATAGTGTAAAAATATATTCATGTTTTAAATATTGAATGAAAACATTCCTCTTACAAATTCATAAAATATTAATTTTGATTCATATATAAAATATTTAAAACTATTGCTTTTAATCACTAATATGTATAATCAAATATTGTAAAAAAAAAATTTAAAAAAATTATTTATATATAAAAAATATCATTAAACGTTTTGAATAACATGAACATTTTGGATAATGATTGAAAACCAAAAATATGAAATAAGTTTTACATTTCAGAAAAACATTTCCTCAGGCATTTAAAGTACACAAGATATTAAAACGTAATAATAACACACACAAAAATTGAAAATAATAAAACATATGTTGTTTAACAGATATGTATTATTTAATTTCCCATAATGGGGTTTTGAGATAGACTTTCCCAGAATAAATTGAGATAGTAAAATGACTAATTTTTTTAGGTACCATCATTCAGAATATTCATTCTAAATGTCCCATAAAATAAATAATTATTTATTAATCTAAAATATAGATCTATATTAAATAATTTCCTAAAAATTATCATTCCCTAAAAATATCCAAATATCCATTTTATTACAATTATTCAATAAAATATATATTTAGTAAAAAACTAATGTATTTTGGATTTTTTTCCTTGATTGTTGATATTATAACACCATATTCATGGTGTCATTATATTCAAATTATTAATAATACCATATATATAAAATTTATTCATTATATACACATTCATTAATATTTATATACAATAGTCATTAAAAATAAGGACATCACTTCATGAAGATAGTAATATATAGGGGTGCATATGAAATGTTTCAATTTTTATGGGTGTGAAAAAAGAGATGGATGTTAGAGGAAATTTTTTCATATATAGAAATAGATCATATTTTATGTTTATTTTTAATCCAAACATGGGTTGATCATGGATTTTTCAAATAATTGGATCTTATGGTGGGGACGTATTGAGTGTTGAAGTTGCCATCATTTCCCAGCTATTCCTAAATATTAGGAGTTTAAAATAAGGAACAAGTGGAAAACATTGTTAAGTTGATAAGAATCATGATAAATCTACCCAAATGGTTATTATTTCTGTTATATCATCTCAAATATGGTATAGTAATGAGTTTTATAAAGATTGGGTTTCATGAATGTTGAATGTCAAGTTTATATGGATAATCATGAATGAGAATTGAGATTGTGCAATGGAATAAGGGAAAACCATTTTGATTATGTGAATATTTGTGAATAGGTAAAATTTTGTAAGAACCTGGATATTCTGGTTCAGGTATGTTTTTCCTTTCTAGTTGTTTTCGAGGAAAAGAGGAGTTTTTGAAAATTTTACGGATTAAAGGACATGTATGTTATGTACACTCCATGCACATAATTATCTTGGGTGACCATATACTAGCCATGTAACAACCGAGTACCTTCCACGTGTGATGACCTGGAGACCTCCAAAAGTGGTGGTCAGAAAAGGCACGTAAACGCTGTGTACCTTTAAAATACACACGATGTACATTTTTTTATTTCATTAAATGGATTGGGGTCGCGTCTGATGGGTAAAATCATAATCTTCTTCACTCATCTCATCTGAGAGCATTCGTACGGCCAAAAATCTTATTCGATCCCCTGAACCATCGTTCATTCACAAATTTTACTTGAGTTGATTACATTGGAATCGCATCGACGCATTCTCCTTTCTTCATGAACATAATCTGTTGATTTCTCTCCTCTCGTGAGTTATCATCGGTTAAAAGTTTTTATAAATTTAATATATCTATGGAATTCAATGGATATTCAAGGCCTAATGTTCACGTATATCAATCTCACGATGCCGAGTTAGGTGGTTTGTGCCATTCCATAGATATTCTTTGAATTTTATGTTCAAAATTTCATAATACCCAGGAACAAGGTATTTTGTGTTTATGGTTTTTATCCCTATTTTCCTTCAATGCCTTGTTTATTTGGATAGAGGTAGTTTTTTCAATAGGGTTAATTTTTCCATGTTATGCAGGTTTTTCACAGGTTTTCTTGTTTTGATGATTTGGTACAGCTTTCTTGTTAGGCTAATTTGTTTCCCATGCCTTCTACTAATTGTATTTAGTGATTATTATCTGAAATGATTTGATATGAAATATATTGTTTAGAATATTAGTTATTTAGGTTTAATTTGGCTACCACATATTGTTTTTGAATGACTTACTTAAACAGGTTCATGAGGACATAGTGTAGTAGAACATAGGATGAATGGATGTTGAGGGCTTCACTAGAGTGTCTGTTTTACTATTACTTTGTGAGACCATAGGGGGGATGGACGTAAGTGCTCCCTTAGAGTGTCTATAGTTCTGTTTTGCGAGCCATTTGGTAGATTCAATGTTGAGTGCTTCCTCAGAGTGCCTTTTTGTTTCTGATACAAGAGTAAATGGGGAATTTATGGTGAATGCTTCCTTATAGAGTCTGTGATAACGCTGTACCAGAGGGGTTAGACTATGTGTACATCTCAAGGGATTCATAGTGATTGTTTGGATGAACAAAAGGGGTTAGGTTTTGTGTAATTCTTGTAGGGTTATCTACTTTTGTTTAGCTACTTACTTGATATATGAAAATGAATGCAATTGAATTTGTAGGATGGTTACTATGTTTACTTCCATGTTCATAGCTTCATTTTTTTATATCCTACAATATATATTCAATAACGATTAGGCACATATCATATGGTGGTATACCACTAGAATTTGTGTCACACCCTGTTTGGGTCAGTCTTTTGTTCCCCAACAGATTATATTTCTATAGGTATAGATAAGTGTAAGCACCCTTCTACTTGAGGTACTTGATTACTACGGAAATGAAGAACATGGATCCATGTTGAGGCTTACGATGTTCTGGAGAATTTTATTTGTTTTCTATTATACATTGGTTCAGTATTTTATTCCATCATTGTGACTTGTTTGTCATCAATACTAGACAAATGTATCATGCATCAAATAAGTATGTGTGTTCTCCAATTGTGTATTACATCCATTGTTTACCTATTGTGTGTTTTTATGTCTTATGCTATTGATATCTAATTTACATCAGTTGTGTTAATCTTTAAATGAAGGCATAGTTTCTGCACTATCACACCAAATGTCGTTGTTGTTATCCTTTAGCCTCTAGTGTTCGGGAAAATGCTCTTGAGACCATGTGACCAACCGGGTACGGGGCACCTCTGGGTGGATTCCGGAACCAGTATGTTACATAGTGGTATCAAAGGAATTTATTTTATCTGGACTTATTGATTGAATCATGTTACTAGGGATATGAAGTAAATAAGTACTTGGTAATGAGCTATGTCCAGGAGCAGCTAACCCGTGTTTACGGAAAATCCAATTTACCTCGTATATTGTGATTATTCTTGTTTTTCTATTTTACAGTTGATTTGATTTCACCATTAGGTGATTCACATGTATTGTGTTATTATCATTGATGTTATTGAGGTTCTTTTTCTTTTGGAACCTGATAAGATTAGGTTATTCGATCTCATTCATCATATAGGCACCTGCTAGAGATCACATGTCACGAATTCTTGCTATTCCATTTAGGGTGCATTAGTGATTTCATGTTGTTGTGATATATGTTGTGCAAGAAATACATGCTGTTGTGAAAGATTCCTGTACAGAATACCAACTTTTTTATAAGGTATTGGTTTGTCTGAGGTTTTGATTAAATGGACAAAAACATTTGTTCTTGAGGTGTTATATGCCCTCCTTTACTGGAATTTTGAGGATCCTTAATCTGTTATGATCATAAATAACATGCATATGATTCCATGATTTAATTCACGAGGAGTATGGGCCCTAATAGATCATACTTTGGCATTATAATGTTTGTTTCATTTTTTTTATTAGTTATGGAGTAGTTTTTGAGTCTTACTGTCTAGAAGAACCATGAATACATGGCATGTAATGATAAATACATGCTATTTGTCCTTTTGATCGGGAAGGAACTGTTTTTCCTATGAACATGTTGTGTACTGTATGTATACGCCATATAGTCTCTAACTGTGTCACTCGCTATGTGGATAGATACACGGGCTTGTGAAATCATTGGTGGAACATGTCGTGTACTGTTAAACACATCGTGTTGTGTAGAAAATGTGTCGACCTATGTGAAAAATGACACAAATGGAAAAAACATTAGTTATACATGTCGTTTCAATCTTGAATATTCCATGTAGTGTAACTAATATACCTGACCATGTAATGAACATCCTGGGAAGGTGGAAACCTTTTTGTACACACCATGTATGGGGTAAACACTCTTTGTATAGTCTGCTGTGTGTTTACTTGTGTGGCTAAAAACACAGGAAATTGAAATCCTTCTAGTAAACGTTTTGTCCATCCGGAACATGCCGTGTAGAGTGAGCCAATTAAGCAGTCGTGTGACAAACAACATGGGTCGATGAAGTTCGTCTAGTACTCATGGTTTCAGGCACTAAGATGTTGTTTAGTCTTGTTTTAGGATAACCATGTGGCTTATCTATGTAGTGGATCTCAGGAAGGGGAAGAGGATTCAAGTGCATGCCATGTGGTATGAAAACACCATGTGTATATGGGGTGTAACCCAACTTTGGTTTGACGAAGTACATGCCCATGTAGAAGAATTGAGGGAACACGCTATGTAGTGGATATACACGCTATGTATCCATGTTTTGAAAAACATGAATTTTTTATTTATCTTGTTTCATTATAACAATTATATGTTTTTGTCCCTATTAATATTGATATATGGTGTGCGCTAGAGCTTGTAGAGACATGACATCAAGACGTCCTTTGGTTTCTCGCTAGTTACAGTGCTGTGATTAGACACTTGATATGGCTGATCAGGGACTACCGGTAGATCCTCTTGTTATTCCAGTCTTGGGACCAACCATCATTTTTGACATAGGTGCTGATTCATAGTACCTAGAGGTCTTTTAGCGGTTCGTGTAGACCATCAGAGGAGTACCCCATACCGCCCCTTCTATGGAAGATTTGATGTGGGTTTTCAAGTAGCCAAAACCTCCAACCTTCATAGGGGAAAGAGGACCTCAGGCTGTAGATCCATGGTTAAAATACATGATTTCTATCTTCTAGCATCTAAAGATGCCTCCATATAGGAGGGAGAATCTCTCTATGTATATGCTTTTGGACTTTTCCACGATATTGGGTGATGTGATCTCACAGGCAAGATTCCAGAAGGTTATATAGTGGGATGAGTTCCAAACTTCTTCTACACAAAGTCTTTGAGGGCCTATCTAGCCCAGATGTTCATGAATCTAGAGTGGGTTACTCTCTCAGTCATGAAGTACTCTTCTCGTTTCACTGAGCTACAACAAGTTCATACCAATTCCTATAGGTGATGAGTTATTTCTGACATGGATGTTTGATATTGGTCTCAGGCACGACATTCTATCATAGGTGAACATATCAGGTTGACATACATAACTTCTATAGTCAATAAAAACTGATCACGAAGCACAATATAAGGGATTCTATTGTTGTGAGCCTGGGCATTTCGGCATCTAGAGTTGGTATCCCTCCTACTAACCGCAGGAAGCGCTGTAGGGAGTCTACTCATGGGGATATGAGGAGGTGGAACACTTTTTCTGGATGTCATGTGGTGTGCTACCAATGTGAGAAGAGAAATAATATGAGGACATGTTGCTCGAGATACCTTGTGGAGTGCCTATAATTTGACAAGATGGTCAATATTGATCATTTAAATCAGTTATTCTCAATAAATGCTGGTAGAAGGGGTTCTTATATGACTCCTCATTCGGGAGCATCACCACCAGTTTCTGACCAGTCTAGGTACATGAGTTATTCTGGTCGTTCAGGCCGAGGTGGTGTTCATGGCCATGGTAGCCAGTCACTAGGCCTTCTGTGACAGTAGGGTAAATCATCTCAGGTTGTCAAGAAGGGTTGCAGGGCTGTGGTACAGGCCAGGCATTTTTAGTGGTGTTGACCTACCATGAAAAGGATCTCTGACACTCTACATTTCAAGGTAGATCCTAGTTTCCACTATTTTAGATTATGCACTTTTTGATACAGGGTCTTCCCATAGCATTATATTTGTCTCTATTGTGGAGAACCATGGGCTATTTATCATTTCTTCTTTTGTGATCTTGATTTTAGACACAGTATTGGGGAAAAGAACGACTATAATACATATGTTCAAGGAGTTCCCTATCGATGTTTGTATGAGTCACTTTCTATGTGACTATTATGTCCTAGAGATAACAAGAAATGATGTCATTATCAGAATGGACTGGTTAGTTCCATTCTAGGAATTTTATTATTTCAATTGTCATAGGTTGTGTTTCACATCACCAGAGGATGGATCGTTTCTTAATAAGGGAGAATAGAATGTACATGCGAGCAGAGATGGACCCGAGCATCATGGGTTGGGTGGAGTTAAAACCTAGATTTCTAGTCTATATCTAGATGACCAGGGGACTTCCCAGATGGAAAATCCTCTAGTGGTGGATTACCTGAAGGAGTTATTTCTATAGGTCATTTCAGTTTTTCCATGAGAGCGATAGTTGGACATATCTATTGAGAATGTTCCAGGAGCGGCACATGTGTCCATTCCTCCTTATAAGATGGATACACCTGAGTAGAAGGAGATCAAGAAGCTATTAGAGGAGTTGTAGTCAAATAGTTTCATCATACCTTGTACTTCTCCTTGGGGTTCACCTATCCTATTTTCAAGGAAGGTAGATCGTAACCTCAGATATTGTGTGGATTATCGTATGTTGAACTAGTTGACGACCAAAAACTTATTTCCCTTGCTAAGGATTGGCGA